>JARWKJ010000006.1:108982-206482 GCA_029959095.1 Rhinichthys osculus | reverse complement strand
ACTGTAGATGTGTGTGAGACTGTAGATGTGTGAGACTGTAGATGTGTGTGAGACTGTAGATGTGTGAGACTAGATGTTGTGAGTGTGTAGATGTGTGTAAGACTGTAGATGTGTGTGAGACTGTAGATGTGTGTGAGACTGTAGATGTGTGTGAGACTGTAGATGTGTGTGAGACTGTAGATGTGTGTGAGACTGTAGATGTGTGTGAGACTGTAGATGTGTGTGAGACTAGATGTGTGTGAGACTGTAGATGTGTGTGAGACTGTAGATGTGTGAGTGTGTAGATGTGTGTGAGACTGTAGATGTGTGTGAGACTGTAGATGTGTGTGAGACTGTAGATGTGTGAGTGTGTAGATGTGTGTGAGACTGTAGATGTGTGTAAGACTGTAGATGTGTGTGAGACTGTAGATGTGTGTGAGACTGTAGATGTGTGTGAGACTGTAGATGTGTGTAAGACTGTAGATGTGTGTGAGACTGTAGATGTGTGAGTGTGTAGATGTGTGTGAGACTGTAGATGTGTGTGAGACTGTAGATGTGTGAGTGTGTAGATGTGTGTGAGACTGTAGATGTGTGTGAGACTGTAGATGTGTGTGAGACTGTAGATGTGTGTGAGACTGTAGATGTGTGAGTGTGTAGATGTGTGTGAGACTGTAGATGTGTGTGAGACTGTAGATGTGTGTGAGACTGTAGATGTGTGTGAGACTGTAGATGTGTGTGAGACTGTAGATGTGTGTGAGACTGTAGATGTTGTGAGTGTGTAGATGTGTGTAAGGCTGTAGATGTGTGTGAGACTGTAGATGTGTGTGAGACTGTAGATGTGTGTGAGACTGTAGATGTTGTGAGTGTGTAGATGTGTGTGAGACTGTAGATGTGTGAGTGTGTAGATGTGTGTGAGACTGTAGATGTGTGAGACTGTAGATGTTGTGTGAGACTGTAGATGTGTGTGAGACTGTAGATGTGTGTTAGGCTGTAGATGTGTGTAAGGCTGTAGATGTGTGTGAGACTGTAGATGTGTGTGAGACTGTAGATGTTGTGAGTGTGTAGATCTGTGTGAGACTGTAGATTGTGTGAGACTGTAGATGTTGTGAGTGTGTAGATGTGTGTAAGACTGTAGATGTGTGTGAGACTGTAGATGTGTGTGAGACTGTAGATGTTGTGAGTGTGTAGATGTGTGTAAGACTGTAGATGTTGTGTGAGACTGTAGATGTGATTAAATTAGCTGTAATTAAAACTACTTACAATTAAGATTGGTTTGACATATCAAATGGAATGAACTCTTTGCCATGCTGAGTATATTCTGGTCAATATTTAATGAGTCTAAAAAAGTATGTTTGCAATGAAATTGAATGGTGTCCGGGCATCGTTTCACTGTCCTGTAAATGACAACCAGTGACATCAATCAAACTACCAAATGAATTTTCAAACATATTGTATATCTATTTCTATACACATGCGTACCTACACACATGCCAATGCATTTGTAAAAATACAGAATTATGTCTCTAGGTCGCGAGGTTCAAAACATTAGAAACGAGTGCAACTTTGAACAAACCCTAAAGTTAGAAGCGAACACTGCGACAAACACACCACAGAACACCACTTGCATTCCAATGAGTTTATTCTGTAAAATTCTTGTCAATAAACAGGAAAAACAGTTTACATGTGGCTACAAACCTTGAAAATGCAACATGTATGAGGGCAATAAAAATTAAATGACAGGAAAACCACATTGGTGAATTTACCACAGATGTGTCATCTACTATCATCAAAAATAAATAGAATATATTCTTTATATAAACAAAGATAAGAAATAAAAATGGACTGTGTGGAAGAGGGGCGTCTGTGATCAGGAACGGACAGACAGCAGAACATCTCCAACATGTGAAAATACAGCATGCCACTAGAAAGGCTAGAAAACAACCAACCCACGACACAGGAACGGATGCGCATCGGGATAATAGTACAGAGATCCTAGAGTCTACACCCAAATCAAATATACAGAGATAATATCCAGTTACAGCGCACAACTCTGCTTGTGCACGATTCTTCATATTCTATGCTTTCCACTCCTTTCTCTCAGATTACGTAAAAGCGTGAAAGACGGCCGAGTTGTTTGACAGACAAACATCTGTTTGTTCCATTGTTAAGAAATAAACGGCTAGCATGACACATGAATGAGATCTGAATGAGCCGAAGCTAAACCTCTAAAATCAAATCAGCAGACAGGAATGACGTTTGTGTGTAAATCCTGGATTCATGTTTTTATTTGACTGTATGTGTGTGTGTTTGACTGAGCCAGATAATAATGTGTAGGAGTTTGCAAGCGATCAGTGTAATAAGATGCATTTACAGTATGACATATCAGCGTCACGAGCCGTCGTCCGATGATCGCCTAACGATCCTCCCGGAGATTCTGTCGGAAGAGACAAAAACAGCAGTCAGACATACTGTGGAGTCACTACTTTCACTCGCACAAAACTGCTGGATTGAGGAATATTCCCTCAGGGAACAAACCTAGATGTCACATTCCCTTCATGAGTTCATTAAACATTAATGGATAGAGTCGACTGTACATTCAGACATCAGACAGGAGTGGCTCTCATTCTCTGTCCTCTAGTAACGTTTTAAAAAGTTTTAGCAATAGAGGTCTGTAAACCGAGCCGAGCCGGCTATATATATATAGGCGTGCATGTTGTCTGCTGTGTTGTGACTGAAATAGAGTGAAAAATAAAACTGTTAAAAACACAAGACGGCACGCAAACCACGACATGGAAGATGAGCGGATCTCTTGGGCCGGTGGAAAAACAGCAGCGTGTTCCTCTCATTGGGTCTCATTCATGAAACACGAGCAGAACGAATTTTTGTGTAAATCGTGTGTAAAGTGGTTCTGGCGTAAATTTTCGGATTCATTAAAATGTTCGTATTTTGTGTTAGTTATGTGTGTCGTTATGTTAATTTGTGTGTCGTTATGTTAGTTGGTACGAAATAAATCAACACCTGCTCCCAGCCACGCGAACATAGTGAGTTTAACATCCAAACGTTTTGCTCATTAATAACTAAGGCTGCATTTTAATTCACCTTAATCGGGTACATATTTACACAGCATTTTGAAAAATATTATATATAGTAATTACATACGGTTTTTCTTTTTACTTCTGGGACTGTTTGATTAACAGATGAAACTCCATAACTGCATCTGTAATATGCTGCCAAGCTGCCTTTTTTTTAGGACCTGATACGCCACTATGTAGCCTACGCTTGAAAATAAAATGTGGTGTTTTGAATGAACTTCTGATTATAAAACTTGATTTCTGCATCTGAGAAAATTTTCTTTTTCATTCGCTTTCGAGAAGACATGTTGAAATCCTTCGTTTGGTGTCATAATATGATGCCCATATATAGTTGTCAGTCGGATTTAATGGGCGGGATTTATGGTAATTGAGAATGAACGTGTATGCGCGTCCCATTTACGACTGATTGGAATTCATTAACACACACACACATTTCACTATCACATCTGATGTTTACGAAGTATTTGTGAATCAGGAGATGAGTTTTCGGGAAGGTCTCTTTATGCACAAATCACTCTCATATTTACTTGTATATTTACGAATGTTTCATGAATGAGACCCATTGTGTGACTGTACACTTGTAGACACTTACACCTGTACACGTTACATATGTATACACCGTTACATCTGTTACACCTGTAGACACTGTTACACCTGTAGACACTGTTACACCTGTAGACACTGTTACACCTGTAGACACTGTTACACCTACCTGTAGACACTGTTACACCTGTAGACACTGTTACACCTGTAGACACTGTTACACCTGTAGACAATGTTACACCTGTAGACAATGTTACACCTGTAGACACTGTTACACCTGTAGACACTGTTACACCTGTAGACAATGTTACACCTGTAGACACTGTTACACCTGTAGACACTGTTACACCTGTAGACACTGTTACACCTGTAGACACTGTTACACCTGTAGACACTGTTACACCTGTAGACACTGTTACACCTGTAGACAATGTTACACCTGTAGACAATGTTACACCTGTAGACACTGTTACACCTGTAGACACTGTTACACCTGTAGACACTGTTACACCTGTAGACACTGTTACACCTGTAGACACTGTTACACCTGTAGACAATGTTACACCTGTAGACAATGTTACACCTGTAGACAATGTTACACCTGTAGACACTGTTACACCTGTAGACACTGTTACACCTGTAGACACTGTTACACCTGTGGAGACACTGTTACATCTGTAGACACTGTTACACCTGTAGACAATGTTACCCCTGTAGACACTGTTACACCTGTGGAGACACTGTTACATCTGTAGACACTGTTACACCTGTAGACACTGTTACATCTGTAGACACTGTTACATCTGTAGACACTGTTACACCTGTAGACACTGTTACACCTGTAGACACTGTTACACCTGTAGACACTGTTACATCTGTAGACACTGTTACACCTGTAGACACTGTTACATCTGTAGACACTGTTACATCTGTAGACACTGTTACACCTGTAGACACTGTTACATCTGTAGACACTGTTACATCTGTAGACACTGTTACATCTGTAGACACTGTTACACCTGTAGACACTGTTACACCTGTAGACACTGTTACACCTGTAGACACTGTTACACCTGTAGACACTGTTACATCTGTAGACACTGTTACACCTGTAGACACTGTTACATCTGTAGACAATGTTACACCTGTAGACACTGTTACATCTGTAGACACTGTTACATCTGTAGACACTGTTACATCTGTAGACACTGTTACATCTGTAGACACTGTTACACCTGTAGACACTGTTACATCTGTAGACACTGTTACATCTGTAGACACTGTTACACCTGTAGACACTGTTACACCTGTACACTGTTACACCTGTAGACACTGTTACACCTGTAGACACTGTTACATCTGTAGACACTGTTACACCTGTAGACACTGTTACATCTGTAGACACTGTTACACCTGTAGACACCGTTATACCTATACTCCTGGTCAAGACAATCTCCTGAACTCCAAACTGAATGTCAGAATGGGAAAGAAAGGTGATTTAAGCAATTTTGAGCATGGCATGGTTGTTGGTGCTAGACGGGCCGGTCTGAGTATTTCACAATCTGCTCAGTTACTGGGATTTTCACGCACAACCATTTCTAGGGTTTACAAAGAATGGTGTGAAAAGGGAAAAACATCCAGTATGCGGCAGTCCTGTGGGCGAAAATGCCTTGTTGATGCTAGAGGTCAGAGGAGAATGGGCCGACTGATTCAAGCTGATAGAAGAGCAACTTTGACTGAAATAACCACTCGTTACAACCGAGGTATGCAGCAAAGCATTTGTGAAGCCACAACACGCACAACCTTGAGGCGGATGGGCTACAACAGCAGAAGACCCCACCGGGTACCACTCATCTCCACTACAAATAGGAAAAAGAGGCTACAATTTGCAAGAGCTCACCAAAATTGGACAGTTGAAGACTGGAAAAATGTTGCCTGGTCTGATGAGTCACGATTTCTGTTGAGACATTCAGATGGTAGAGTCAGAATTTGGCGTAAACAGAATGAGAACATGGATCCATCATGCCTTGTTACCACTGTGCAGGCTGGTGGTGGTGGTGTAATGGTGTGGGGGATGTTTTCTTGGCACACTTTAGGCCCCTTAGTGCCAATTGGGCATCGTTTAAATGCCACGGCCTACCTGAGCACTGTTTCTGACCATGTCCATCCCTTTATGGCCACCATGTACCCATCCTCTGATGGCTACTTCCAGCAGGATAATGCACCATGTCACAAAGCTCTAATCATTTCAAATTGGTTTCTTGAACATGACAATGAGTTCACTGTACTAAAATGGCCCCCACAGTCACCAGATCTCAACCCAATAGCGCAGTGGTTCTCAACTCCAGTCCTCGGGACCCGCTGCTCTGCACATTTTGTATGTCACTTTTATCTGACACACTCAGTTCAGTTCATAGAGTCTATCCTAACGAGCTGAGGATCTGAATCAGGTGACACTGTTACACCTGTAGACACTGTTACACCTGTAGACACTGTTACACCTGTAGACACTGTTACACATGTAGACACTGTTACATCTGTAGACACTGTTACACCTGTAGACACTGTTACACCTGTAGACACTGTTACACCTGTAGACACTGTTACACCTGTAGACACTGTTACACCTGTAGACAGTTACACCTGTAGACACTGTTACATCTGTAGACACTGTTACATCTGTAGACACTGTTACACCTGTAGACACTGTTACATCTGTAGACACTGTTACACCTGTTACACCTGTAGACACCGTTATACCTGTAGACTCCGTTACACCTGTAGACACTGTTACATCTGTAGACACTGTTACACCTGTAGACACTGTTACATCTGTAGACACTGTTACACCTGTAGACACTGTTACACCTGTAGACACTGTTACATCTGTAGACACTGTTACACCTGTAGACACTGTTACACCTGTAGACACTGTTACACCTGTAGACAGTTACACCTGTAGACACTGTTACACCTGTAGACACTGTTACATCTGTAGACACTGTTACACCTGTTACACCTGTAGACACCGTTATACCTGTAGACTCCGTTACACCTGTAGACACTGTTACACCTGTAGACACTGTTACACCTGTAGACACTGTTACACCTGTAGACACTGTTACACCTGTAGACACTGTTACATCTGTAGACATTGTTACACCTGTAGACACTGTTACACATGTAGACACTGTTACACCTGTAGACACTGTTACACCTGTAGACACTGTTACATCTGTAGACACTGTTACATCTGTAGACACTGTTACACCTGTAGACACTGTTACATCTGTAGACACTGTTACACCTGTAGACACTGTTACATCTGTAGACACTGTTACACCTGTAGACACTGTTACACATGTAGACACTGTTACACCTGTAGACACTGTTACACCTGTAGACACTGTTACACCTGTAGACACTGTTACATCTGTAGACACTGTTACACCTGTAGACACTGTTACATCTGTAGACACTGTTACACCTGTAGACACTGTTACACCTGTAGACAATGTTACACCTGTAGACACTGTTACATCTGTTACACCTGTAGACACTGTTACATCTGTAGACACTGTTACATCTGTAGACACTGTTACATCTGTAGACACTGTTACACCTGTAGACACTGTTACACCTGTAGACACTGTTACATCTGTAGACACTGTTACACCTGTAGACAATGTTACACCTGTAGACACTGTTACATCTGTAGACAATGTTACACCTGTAGACACTGTTACATCTGTAGACACTGTTACATCTGTAGACACTGTTACACCTGTAGACACTGTTACACCTGTAGACACTGTTACACCTGTAGACACTGTTACACCTGTAGACACTGTTACATCTGTAGACACTGTTACATCTGTTACACCTGTAGACACTGTTACACCTGTAGACACTGTTACATCTGTAGACACTGTTACATCTGTAGACACTGTTACACCTGTAGACACTGTTACACCTGTAGACAATGTTACACCTGTAGACACTGTTACATCTGTAGACACTGTTACACCTGTAGACACTGTTACACCTGTAGACAATGTTACACCTGTATACACCGTTACATCTGTTACACCTGTAGACACTGTTACATCTGTAGACAGTTACATCTGTAGACACTGTTACATCTGTAGACACTGTTACACCTGTAGACACTGTTACACCTGTAGACACGGTTACGCCTGTAGACACTGTTACACCTGTAGACACTGTTACACCTGTAGACACTGTTACATCTGTAGACACTGTTACACCTGTAGACACTGTTACACCTGTAGACACTGTTACACCTGTAGACACTGTTACACCTGTATACACCGTTACATCTGTTACACCTGTAGACACTGTTACATCTGTAGACACTGTTACATCTGTAGACACTGTTACATCTGTAGACACTGTTACACCTGTAGACACTGTTACATCTGTAGACACTGTTACACCTGTAGACACTGTTACACCTGTAGACACTGTTACACCTGTAGACACTGTTACATCTGTAGACACTGTTACACCTGTAGACACTGTTACACCTGTAGACACTGTTACACCTGTAGACACTGTTACACCTGTAGACACTGTTACACCTGTAGACACTGTTACACCTGTAGACACTGTTCACATGTAGACACTGTTACACATGTAGACACTGTTACACCTGTAGACACTGTTACACCTGTAGACACTGTTCACATGTAGACACTGTTACACATGTAGACACTGTTACACCTGTAGACACTGTTCCACATGTAGACACTGTTACACCTGTAGACACTGTTCACATGTAGACACTGTTACACCTGTAGACACTGTTACACCTGTAGACACTGTTACACCTGTAGACACTGATCACATGTAGACACTGTTACACCTGTAGACACTGTTCACATGTAGACACTGTTACACATGTAGACACTGTTACACCTGTAGACACTGTTACACCTGTAGACACTGTTCACCTGTAGACACTATTACACCTGTAGACACTGTTACACATGTAGACACTGTTACACCTGTAGACACTGTTACACCTGTAGACACTGTTACACCTGTAGACACTGTTACACCTGTAGACACTGTTCACATGTAGACACTGTTACACCTGTAGACACTGTTACACATGTAGACACTGTTACACCTGTAGACACTGTTACACCTGTAGACACTGTTACACATGTAGACACTGTTACACATGTAGACACTGTTACACCTGTAGACACTGTTCACATGTAGACACTGTTACACCTGTAGACACTGTTACACATGTAGACACTGTTACACCTGTAGACACTGTTACACATGTAGACACTGTTACACATGTAGACACTGTTACACCTGTAGACACTGTTACACATGAAGACACTGTTACACCTGTAGACACTGTTCACATGTAGACACTGTTACACCTGTAGACACTGTTACACCTGTAGACACTGTTACACCTGTAGACACTGTTACACATGTAGACACTGTTACACCTGTAGACACTGTTACACCTGTAGACACTGTTACACATGTAGACACTGTTCACATGTAGACACTGTTACACCTGTAGACACTGTTACACCTGTAGACACTGTTACACATGTAGACACTGTTACATCTTTAGACACTGTTACACATGTAGACACTGTTACACCTGTAGACACTGTTACACATGTAGACACTGTTACACCTGTAGACACTGTTACACATGTAGACACTGTTACACCTGTAGACACTGTTACACATGTAGACACTGTTACACCTGTAGACACTGTTACACCTGTAGACACTGTTACACATGTAGACACTGTTACACCTGTAGACACTGTTACACATGTAGACACTGTACACCTGTAGACACTGTTACACCTGTAGACACTGTTCACCTGTAGACACTGTTACACCTGTAGACACTGTTACACATGTAGACACTGTTACACCTGTAGACACTGTTACACCTGTAGACACTGTTCACATGTAGACACTGTTACACCTGTAGACACTGTTACACATGTAGACACTGTTACACCTGTAGACACTGTTACACCTGTAGACACTGTTCACCTGTAGACACTGTTACACCTGTAGACACTGTTACACATGTAGACACTGTTCACATGTAGACACTGTTACACACGTAGACACTGTTACACACGTAGACACTGTTACATCTGTAGACACTGTTACACCTGTAGACACTGTTACACATGTAGACACTGTTACACCTGTAGACACTGTTACACATGTAGACACTGTTACACATGTAGACACTGTTACACCTGTAGACACTGTTACACCTGTAGACACTGTTCACATGTAGACACTGTTACACCTGTAGACACTGTTACACCTGTAGACACTGTTACACCTGTAGACACTGTTACACATGTAGACACTGTTACACCTGTAGACACTGTTACACCTGTAGACAATGTTACACATGTAGACACTGTTACATCTTTAGACACTGTTACACATGTAGACACTGTTACACCTGTAGACAATGTTACACATGTAGACACTGTTAGATCTTTAGACACTGTTACATATGTAGACACTGTTACACCTGTAGACACTGTTACACATGTAGACACTGTTCACATGTAGACACTGTTACACCTGTAGACACTGTTACACCTGTAGACACTGTTACACATGTAGACACTGTTACATCTTTAGACACTGTTACACATGTAGACACTGTTACACCTGTAGACACTGTTACACCTGGAGACACTGTTACACATGTAGACACTGTTACACCTGTAGACACTGTTACATCTTTAGACACTGTTACACATGTAGACACTGTTACACCTGTAGACACTGTTACACCTGTAGACACTGTTACACATGTAGACACTGTTACACATGTAGACACTGTTACACATGTAGACACTGTTACACATGTAGACACTGTTACACCTGGAGACACTGTTACACATGTAGACACTGTTACACATGTAGACACTGTTACATCTTTAGACACTGTTACACATGTAGACACTGTTACACCTGTAGACACTGTTACACCTGTAGACACTGTTACACATGTAGACACTGTTACACCTGTAGACACTGTTACACATGTAGACACTGTTACACCTGTAGACACTGTTACACATGTAGACACTGTTACACCTGTAGACACTGTTACACCTGTAGACACTGTTCACATGTAGACACTGTTACACCTGTAGACACTGTTACACATGTAGACACTGTTACACCTGTAGACACTGTTACACCTGTAGACACTGTTCACCTGTAGACACTGTTACACCTGTAGACACTGTTACACATGTAGACACTGTTCACATGTAGACACTGTTACACACGTAGACACTGTTACACACGTAGACACTGTTCACATGTAGACACTGTTACACCTGTAGACACTGTTACACCTGTAGACACTGTTACACCTGTAGACACTGTTACACCTGTAGACACTGTTCACATGTAGACACTGTTACACCTGTAGACACTGTTACACCTGTAGACACTGTTACACCTGTAGACACTGTTCACCTGTAGACACTGTTACACCTGTAGACACTGTTACACATGTAGACACTGTTCACATGTAGACACTGTTACACACGTAGACACTGTTACACACGTAGACACTGTTCACATGTAGACACTGTTACACCTGTAGACACTGTTACACCTGTAGACACTGTTACACCTGTAGACACTGTTACACCTGTAGACACTGTTCACATGTAGACACTGTTACACCTGTAGACACTGTTACACATGTAGACACTGTTACACCTGTAGACACTGTTACACCTGTAGACACTGTTCACCTGTAGACACTGTTACACCTGTAGACACTGTTACACCTGTAGACACTGTTCACATGTAGACACTGTTACACCTGTAGACACTGTTACACCTGTAGACACTGTTACACACGTAGACACTGTTACATCTGTAACACCTATAGACACAGTTACAGCTGTTCACCCTGCAGAGTTTCAGAATCAGTATGTGATTTTTCTCTTTTACTCCGGTGTGTCGTTATGAAACTGTGTTTGTTTACTGATCGTTGCATGCAATCCTAAAATACAGAATACAGCAAAAATATATTTGCTGTAAGAAACGGACTTCGGGTCGGTTAGGTTATACGATCTCAGGTTCGGGCTTCAGTTTAAAGCCCGTGCAGACCTCTATTCAGCAATAAGTTAAAGATTGTAACTAGTCATTTCATGAAATTCCTGTTACTGTGTATGAATATATTGATACTGTGAGGATGGGATCAGCTGCTTCACGTGTTCTTACCCCTTGACTGCATGTCTTGTCTGAAGAGTTCTGGATGTTGTTGTCATGGTCACCCGCCTCTGATCCGCTCTTCTGCTCATCTTTCCCGTCCTTCTCCAGATCCTCATCTCCCGAACCCTTCCTGGACAGCTTGGAGGACTGTAGGAGAGTTTTAGACTGAAAACAGGCTTGACGAAACACCCAGAGCACACTCTCATTTGCAGCCTGTGTGGTCTTGTTTCTCTCTCTCACTGCTACACTAAACTTGTTCAAGCAGCTCAGTAACCTTCACTACGTACAGTATATGAATGTGCAGGACTCGGTTGCTAGGCAACAGCTGTTGCTAAGCAAGGGCTCAGCTAGAGGAGAAAAGCCTTCAGACTCGAATCCTTCGATGAACTCTTCATCAGCCGTCAGGAGATCCACATGCACTTCAACAGGTGTGAGTGAAAACATCTCTGATCTCACACATGCGCTGCGTCCAAAATCATGTACCGCACACTATGCACTTACACTATGTAGTGTATGAGGTTTAAAAGGTTATTTTGTCACCCAGCTTCAGGCTGATAGTTGAGATCATGAAGCATCCAATGTTCCACAATTTGAAGTGCACTTTTTCTACTCGCACTATGTATACTGCAAAACAGCTTAAAATAGTGCATAAGTCTGCAAAGTGGGCCGCACCAGTACAGTGTGTGTGTCCATCTTTCACACACACTGCCCCCTGCTGACCCGGAGCTGCACTGACCTTCAGCATCAGGATCCAGTCAGCTCGAAGAAAACCCAATGAACACATGACTTGAATTATGCAGATTTTGTAACTATAAGAATCTCTCTCCATCTAAACAACTAATGGAGTTTGTCCTTCAACTGTTCACATGATTTTCTGTAAACCTGCTTTCAAACAACATGGATTCTGAAATCTATATAGAGATAAAATGACAGACACTCACAGAAACGCTCAGGTACCTTTGAGGATGCACTTTTTTTCCGCTTGGATCCGACTTTGTCGCTCTTCATCTTTCCCTCCTCTTCTTCCTCTTCCTCGCTGTCGACTGCGTTCCCTCCTTCCCCCTCTGTCTCCGAGGAGCTCTGCTGCTGCATCACCTGTGTGTGTGTGTGTGTGTGAGTGAGACAGATCAGGTCACGTGACCCTAACACACACCTCAGCTCATCTAATACTGTAACTCACCTGGTAACCAGTGAATTTGACACCAGGATTGTTTTCAATTTCCCACAGGCCTTCATTAAATCCTTTTCTCTTGTTTGACTTGCCAAACTTGTCCTTATATTCCTTGTAGGGCAGCAGGTCTTTGGGGCCCAGGAACGCACTAGAGGACACAGATACGGCCGTCCATCACTAACACAGAGACACGCATCACTGAATCTCACACACACACATACACTAACCCGACCCCTAACCCTACCCATCACAGAACACTTTCTGCATTTTTACATTTTCAAAACACCTATAACTACTTTATTTTTATACCAGATTTACAAATGAGGACGTCCCTAAACTGAGGTTTTGGAGATTTTGTCAGGTTTTGGTCACTTCTGGGTACAAATTTGTTACCAAAATATATTTAAGTAGGTACACACACACACACACACACACACACACACACAAGACTTACGTCTCATGGGTACCGAAGAAGAAGATGGGGTATTTATTAGCTGGCGGCTTCACGGCTCCCTCTGGTAGCTCATCAATCTGGAACACACAGTTCAGAACTCACACACATTGTTTGGGAACATTATTTTGAATGTGTGCGATTTTATTTATCCAACCTTCTGACCTCATGTTTACAGATCAGCTTTTCCCCAGTTGAACAGATGGATTTTAACCTCGTTTCATATTTAAGAGTTTACACACATGTTTTCCACTTCTGCTCTTTTGCTGCTGTAAGATTCGAAAATAAATCATCCTGATCTCACAGCGTCCAGAACTATAACACCACTTGATCTGAGAACATGGCGGGTTGGGTTTAAAATGAAGCGGAAATCAAAACGCTATTCTGGGCCCAAATCATCTAATAGTTCACACCAACGGAACCGAACGGAACGGTTCTTCGCTGAACGCCATTCCGATGTTTTGAATGAAACGGTGTCGCGGGCCCGAACGGGCTCTTGTTGGCCCAGATGAGGAACAGCTGCTTCCCCTAACAACAGAACACACACACACCCCAGAATAACCCAGAACCAGACCCTTCCCGTGATTCAAACACTTCATAAACGCCTGAAATAACGCAGAGCCCCAAACGACGAGAACAAGCGGATCATTTCACACTACAGACAAAAACACTTTCACACTCATGATCCGCGTGTCGCAGGCTTTTACTGACGCATTTCGATCCCTTTCCCGCGGGTTTTGCCCTTATTTCCCCTCAGATAACACCGCTGGAGCTCCGGGTGTGTGTGAGTGTTCAGCGGTCGCTCTCAGCTCCAGTAACCGGGTGTGTGTGAGTGTTTAGCGGCCCCTCTGAGCTCCGGTAACCGTGTGTGTGTGAGTGTTTAGCGGCCCCTCTGAGCTCCGGTAACCGGGTGTGTGTGATTGTTTAGCGGCCCCTCCGAGCTCCGGTAACCGGCCTCCGCGTCTCTCCGCTCCCCGGGTGTGTGTGAGTGTTTAGCGGTCTCTCCCAGCAACAGTAACCGGCCTCCGCGTCTCTCTGCTCGGCTACAGCTCGTACTCACCCTCGCCGGCCAGTGCGGGTATCCCTTCATCTTGGCGAAAACCAGATCTCCAGCTTTATATTCCCGGGGCCGTGGGCGAGCCATCGCGACACACACACTCACCGAAGCGAAAAACTGCACGATATTCCGCGGGTGTCGAGCTCAGCGGCGGATGATCGACCATCAATGTTTTGATCGCTGTTAATAAGGAAATAAATAATGAAAGAGGAGAAAGGCCTGGAGAAACACCTCTTCCCTCGTCTTCTTCCTCCTCGTCGTGTAATGTTCAGGGAATGTTATATTTCGTACTTATATGGGATTTTATTCAGTTTAATAAACGCGAAATAATTTTATCTCATAACATAACACGTGTTTCAATTCAGCTTGAGTTTATTTTTTAAAGGGGAAAGAAAAACAAGTAGAACCACAACAGCAATACATTTTCCTTTACAGAATGTCATGACAATATTTATGCCAACACTGTAGCTCATATATTTCAAACAGGACATTTAGGCTACATCTTAGAATGTAAAAAAAAAAAAAAAAAAAATTGTGGAGTTTTTACAAATGTTTTAATGAATCTGTGAATCTGTGTCACATGAAGAGAGATAATGAGAGGGTAATGTGTGAATGTGATGTGAATCATTAAATGTCAGAATGAGCACATGAACACCAGAACATCTCAGTAACACTCCTGCTTATTCTGCTCATCTGGGTTATTATAACACACTAAAGTCAAGTCAAGTCATCTTCATCATCAACAATGGATTGTTCCAAAGCAGCTTTACAGAGATAAACATATAATTTAAAGTAACAGAGATTGTTTTGGCTTTATAGCGGTTCTTGAATAATGTAATTTCCAGCTAAAGTTAATTTTGATTGATTCACCTCCGTCGAAATCATCATTTGTTATTAAATTAGGGGCCACTAAGACGACGGCGTTCTCTCTAAACAGAGACTTTGAACGCGAACCTGTGATTAACACTGACGGCGTTCACATGCACATTTAGAATTTATTCTATTATGTGCTTTTGAAAATATGTGCGCAGGTTTGTAATTCCATACAACCCATGCCTAAACAAACAACTTGTCTTGCCTATAAATTTTGATACAGAATTTTGTTTTATGTTATCACTTTGGGGTACGCGAGCCGGATTCACAACGCTTTATCTGTAGAGTGGGAAAGGGATCCTCCATAGGGAGAGGATAGTGGACACTTCAGCACTGCATTGTCATCGGGTCCAGGCGAATCTCCTTCGTCAGATCTGGAGTGTGTGTGTGTGTGTGTGTGTGTGTGTCCAGGCGAATCTCCTTCGTCAGATCTGGAGTGTGTGTGTGTGTGTGTGTGAGTGTGTGTGTGTGTGTGTGTGTGTCCAGGCGAATCTCTTTCGTCAGATCTGGACACGGCCTGGATCCGGCAGGCTGCGGGAAAACCTCGGGATAAACAAAGACACTAAAGTTAGCGTGGATGCCATTCTTCTTATGATGTAACGAGTACATCTGGATTTAAGGGAAGTGTTCCCAGTTCCGGCTGACCTAATCTATGCAGCCTAACATTGAATTATAGAAGTCTATAATGTATTAGCCTGTCCACAGACTGTAATGATCCATATTCTGCTCATCTGGGTTATTATAACACACTAAAGCCGGTCCACAGACTGTATGATCCATCATCTGCAAAGTAACTTAGTAAATACTCCGAATTAAGCTCAAATCATCACTAGAACCGGACTGGTCCTCCACACACACCCTGACCAGCTTCGGCTCCAGAGCCTGATCGATGCAAGCAGGAGATCCCGATCTGACCTCTGACCTCTGACCTCTGACGCTGCTGGAATCATAATCATACGCCGTTCGTTCGTTGGCCAGAGGAGAACTGAGAAAAAATTCACTATTTTCCTGTTATCACTGTAAAGCTGCTTTGAAACACTCTGTATTGTATAAAGCTCTATAGGCCTATAGCCTAAATAAAGGTGACTTGACTTCTTTATTTATGAAGTTAAACAACGTTTCCATGGCAGTTTTCCCCATAGGTGTATCATGCGCTAGTCAGAAACAGTAGTGATTCGTCAGTTTCTGTTAGTCCCGTCCACAATCTTATTTTACGACACAAACTTCAAAACTTGTAATATAAATTTGTGTGTTTGTGGAGTTGAATTTGAAAATGCAGAAGCAAATTAGAATCAGTTGATACTTTAAAAAGCCTAAAGTGTGAATCCTGATTGTGGCACTGTGAGAAGCCAAGGCTAGCGAGGAAAGGCTAGCAAGGAACCAAGGCTAGTGAGGAACCAAGGCTAGCGAGGAAAGGCTAGTGAGGAACCAAGGCTAGCGAGGAACCAAGGCTAGCGAGGAACCAAGGCTAGCAAGGAACCAAGGCTAGCGAGGAAAGGCTAGCGAGGAACCAACGCTAGTGAGGAACCAAGGCTAGCGAGGAACCAAGGCTAGCAAGGAAAGGCTAGTGAGGAACCAAGGCTAGCGAGGAAAGGCTAGTGAGGAACCAAGGCTAGCGAGGAACCAAGGCTAGCGAGGAACCAAGGCTAGCAAGGAACCAAGGCTAGCGAGGGACCAAGGCTAGCGAGGAAAGGCTAGCGAGGAACCAACGCTAGTGAGGAACCAAGGCTAGCGAGGAACCAAGGCTAGCAAGGAAAGGCTAGTGAGGAACCAAGGCTAGCGAGGAAAGGCTAGCGAGGAACCAAGGCTAGCAAGGAAAGGCTAGTGAGGAACCAAGGCCAGCGAGGAACCAAGGCTAGCGAGGAACCAAGGCTAGCGAGTAACCAAGGCTAGCGAGGAAAGACTAGCGAGGAACCATGGCTAGCGAGGAGCCAAGGCTAGGGAGGAGCCAAGGCTAGTGAGGAACCAAGGCTAGCGAGGAAAGACTAGCGAGGAGCCAAGGCTAGCGAGGAACCAAGGCTAGGGAGGAGCCAAGGCTAGCGAGGAACCAAGGCTAGCGAGGAGCCAAGGCTAGCGAGGAGCCAAGGCTAGCGAGGAACCAAGGCTAGCGAGGAGCCAAGGCTAGCGAGGAAAGACTAGCGAGGAACCATGGCTAGCAAGGAGCCAAGGCTAGCGAGGAACCAAGGCTAACGAGGAGCCAAGACTAGCGAGGAACCAAGGCTTACGAGGAGCCAAGGCTAGCGAGTAACCAAGGCTAGCGAGGAAAGACTAGCGAGGAACCATGGCTAGCGAGGAGCCAAGGCTAGGGAGGAACCAAGGCTAGGGAGGAGCCAAGGCTAGCGAGGAACCAAGGCTAGTGAGGAACGCTTCACCCGACTCCGGATCTCGAGTTTATCTCTGCTTAGACTAATAGGAGGTTATGTAAAGGAAAGTACAAACATTTTCTCAATGTTAAAAACATTCTGAACATAAATTCATATTATGTTTATACTTGATAGAAAATAGAAGAGCCATTTTTTGTGTTTTTTTCATTTACTGTAAAAAATGAACAATAATTCATGGCAACATACAGTATGTTTTTACAAAATTTTTTTCAACTTTTATAAGTAATACGAGATTCAACTTAATATGTCAGTTTTAATATAATTAAAGTTGAAATGACTTTTACAGCCAATTTGAGGATACTTAATTTAAAGCAGCAACAGAACTTAATTTTTTAAGTTGAAATAAGAGAATTTGTTTTACAGTGTATTTTTTATGTTGTTGCTGTTTTGAAACTTTGAAACTGCTGCGTTATATTTTCCTGGTAATTTGGCTGTCAGTTTCCATTCTCCTGTTTTAGGAAGAACATCTCTGGCCTCCATTCCCAGAGATACTGATTCCTGGGCTTTACATTAATATATTATTCTGCTTTTCAGACAGTAAGGCCACCGTTGGACCAACTGATAAATGGGTGACTTTATGGAGGCAAAGCCGACACACACACACACACACACACACACACACTCTTCATAGCGCCGTCTTTTTGCTTACACTCAATCGCGTAATTTTACGTCCCGTCAGGGAGCCTCGGCTCAGTGCAGAGTAGGCTGGTGTTCAGTGAGAGCGGCCGTCAGTCAGTGTGTTTTCAGTAGTTTTTGTATTATCATCGTCATGGTGGAGAAAACTCCGGCCTGTCAAGACATCGAGTCCACAGGTTTCCATAACAAGAAAAAGGACGGTGTTGTCTATCTTTCGTGCCTGGTGCGGTGTGTGCAGGTGAAGAGACGGGAGTTCTCTTCCGCATCGGCTTCGAGAAACACGGCCGTGTGTAGCGTTCACTTCAGATCGTGTGTAGCGTTCACTTCAGATCGTGTGTAGCGTTCACTTCAGGTCGTGTGTAGCGTTCACTTCAGATCGTGTGTAGCGTTCACTTCAGATCGTGTGTAGCGTTCACTTCAGGTCGTGTGTAGCGTTCACTTCAGATCTTGTGTAGCGTTCACTTCAGGTCGTGTGTAGCGTTCACTTCAGATCGTGTGTAGCGTTCACTTCAGATCGTGTGTAGCGTTCACTTCAGATCGTGTGTAGCGTTCACTTCAGATCGTGTGTAGCGTTCACTTCAGGTCGTGTGTAGCGTTCACTTCAGATCGTGTGTAGCGTTCACTTCAGATCTTGTGTAGCGTTCACTTCAGATCGTGTGTAGCGTTCACTTCAGATCTTGTGTAGCGTTCACTTCAGATCGTGTGTAGCGTTCACTTCAGATCTTGTGTAGCGTTCACTTCAGGTCGTGTGTAGCGTTCACTTCAGATCGTGTGTAGCGTTCACTTCAGGTCGTGTGTAGCGTTCACTTTAGATCGTGTGTAGCGTTCACTTCAGATCGTGTGTAGCGTTCACTTCAGATCTTGTGTACCGTTCACTTCAGATCGTGTGTAGCGTTCACTTCAGATCGTGTGTAGCGTTCACTTCAGATCTTGTGTAGCGTTCACTTCAGGTCGTGTGTAGCGTTCACTTCAGATCGTGTGTAGCGTTCACTTCAGATCGTGTGTAGCGTTCACTTCAGATCGTGTGTAGCGTTCACTTCAGGTCGTGTGTAGCGTTCACTTCAGGTCGTGTGTAGCGTTCACTTCAGATCGTGTGTAGCGTTCACTTCAGATCGTGTGTAGCGTTCACTTCAGGTCGTGTGTAGCGTTCACTTCAGATCGTGTGTAGCGTTCACTTCAGGTCGTGTGTAGCGTTCACTTCAGATCGTGTGTAGCGTTCACTTCAGATCGTGTGTAGCGTTCACTTCAGATCTTGTGTACCGTTCACTTCAGATCGTGTGTAGCGTTCACTTCAGATCGTGTGTAGCGTTCACTTCAGATCGTGTGTAGCGTTCACTTCAGATCGTGTGTAGCGTTCACTTCAGATCGTGTGTAGCGTTCACTTCAGATCGTGTGTAGTGTTCACTTCAGGTCGTGTGTAGCGTTCACTTCAGATCGTGTGTAGCGTTCACTTCAGATCGTGTGTAGCGTTCACTTCAGGTCGTGTGTAGCGTTCACTTCAGATCTTGTGTAGCGTTCACTTCAGATCGTGTGTAGCGTTCACTTCAGATCGTGTGTAGCGTTCACTTCAGATCGTGTGTAGCGTTCACTTCAGGTCGTGTGTAGCGTTCACTTCAGATCTTGTGTAGCGTTCACTTCAGATCGTGTGTAGCGTTCACTTCAGGTCGTGTGTAGCGTTCACTTCAGATCGTGTGTAGCGTTCACTTCAGATCGTGTGTAGCGTTCACTTCAGATCTTGTGTAGCGTTCACTTCAGATCGTGTGTAGCGTTCACTTCAGGTCGTGTGTAGCATTCACTTCAGATCGTGTGTAGCGTTCACTTCAGATCGTGTGTAGCGTTCACTTCAGATCTTGTGTAGCGTTCACTTCAGATCGTGTGTAGCGTTCACTTCAGGTCGTGTGTAGCGTTCACTTCAGATCTTGTGTAGCGTTCACTTCAGATCGTGTGTAGCGTTCACTTCAGATCGTGTGTAGCGTTCACTTCAGATCGTGTGTAGCGTTCACTTCAGGTCGTGTGTAGCGTTCACTTCAGGTCGTGTGTAGCGTTCACTTCAGGTCGTGTGTAGTGTTCACTTCAGATCGTGTGTAGCGTTCACTTCAGGTCGTGTGTAGCGTTCACTTCAGATCGTGTGTAGCGTTCACTTCAGATCGTGTGTAGCGTTCACTTCAGATCGTGTGTAGCGTTCACTTCAGGTCGTGTGTAGCGTTCACTTCAGATCTTGTGTAGCGTTCACTTCAGATCGTGTGTAGCGTTCACTTCAGATCTTGTGTAGCGTTCACTTCAGATCGTGTGTAGCGTTCACTTCAGATCGTGTGTAGCGTTCACTTCAGATCGTGTGTAGCGTTCACTTCAGATCTTGTGTACCGTTCACTTCAGATCGTGTGTAGCGTTAGTAGTATTAACATAAACCATGTGTCAAAAAAGGTGTTTTATGACTTTGATTTATGGCTCTGAGGTTCCCCTGTCTCTGATTTATGATGGGTCGCTGACAGGCTCCGGTATGTCTAGGCTGCGCGACGCCATGTGACATCATCCGTGCCGATGTCCGGGGACTTTTAAAAACAAACAAACAGATCAAACAGATGTTAAATTTTTGACTGGTTTTTACGACTGGGTTAATGAACTCACACCTCGCAACTTGCCATTGTAGTTTTTATGGTATGAGGTGTGCCTTTTTCACAACTACGTCACTACCTACGTCTTTTGTTGCAGTTTTAAATAAGGTTAGGGGTTACACTGTTGAACACAGAAGACATTCTACGACTTTCCTGATACAATGGCTACTCCGAGAACTCCTAAAACCCCTAGAAAGGTTATGTGTATTTCGCCGACAAGAGGACCTGTTGAAATGAGAGAAGATCTAACTTTTGCTCCAAGGAAAAAGCTAAATGTTAGCTTGACAAGATTTCTTCATGAAGACAGTGCTCTTGTGAAACAGGATTTCTCAATGTCTGGTGGTCGTGTGGTGAGGTATGTGTTTGACAAGGTGATGCGTACTGTGAAACTCTACACAGGAGATGTTGAAGACGATTTTACATCACAGACCCCATGTGTGATTTTCCACAAGAAGGACTGGTTTCTGTTTTTCAACTACGTTTGGAGAGATT
Organism: Rhinichthys osculus; assembly: GCA_029959095.1. Lineage (NCBI taxonomy): Eukaryota > Metazoa > Chordata > Actinopteri > Cypriniformes > Leuciscidae > Rhinichthys > Rhinichthys osculus. The sequence continues at coordinate 184,909 of JARWKJ010000006.1, read as the reverse complement.
TGAACGACTGTGGTGATGATCCGTTGTACGTAGCCGAGTGGGATGGCTCAATTCCTGACACAAGATTTCGTGTGGTCGGGGACCATAGTAAAAAGTTACCAGACGATTGTGTTTATATTTTCTGCTGCAACGACAAGACAAAGCTCTGCGAACGTGCGTGGCCTGTTCGTGAATCTGAGCATCACTTGTGCTACGACATGAAATTTTTGTTTCAGTGGAAAGATGTTCGTACGCTTGACAACGTATTTACATGCATCGACAAGATGTTTAGATGGTGCGACATGTATGACCGTTACAGTTCTGTAAAGATTAAATTGTTTCACCCTGAGCAGGGCGTTACCAACGCTGAAGACCGCCTCTTAACCCCACCCACGTATTACAGCCATTAAAAACGCCTGCAGATCGGTACAATTGCTACATTCATTCACCATGTCTCAAGAATCTACAACAGTCTACTGCTACACCAACAACCCTGAGGCTCCCCCAGCGATGCCTGATGACAATGCTACGCCGCTGGAGCCCCACCCACAAACTTGCGACAACAGTTGGTTGGATAAATTTTGCATGGATCTTGGATATCACAACATGACCTTCCTTACAACACCATACGGCAACACTGGTGCAATAGCTGGAGCTGCGGCCCTTGCTGGAATTGACAACACAGACAGTTGTATCCGCTCGGACGGATTCAAAATCATAAAAGCGACTGTTGTGGTCCTTCTGGAACACGTCATCAACAAAAAGCTGAAAGAAATCTGTTTGGGTTGTGAAGTGGATCACCCCAGTCAGATTAGACATTCCTGCCTGTTTGAACCGGGTCCCTATTTCTTTGATGCCTACTTTGAGGAACTGACACGTAATCTGGTGAAACCGGACCTTAAGCACATCGTTGCTCAAGCATTGAGCCGTTGTGGTTTAAGGGTTCACCCCCAGAGGATTCAAGGTTCAGTGGAGGCTATTTTACACGAACTGCGTGACGAAGTTTTCATTGTGGAAAAGCTTTGTGAAGTCAGAGAGAAAGTTGTGGACGTCAGCAGCGAACAAATTGTCTATGACGCTGTGGACAGCTGGAAAGGTATTGTCCAAGTTGAGTGACTGTAACACCGACATGGGGAATACGTGTTTTGCAACAGGTCTGGCAAAGTGTCTACTTAAACAACGTATTAGATGTGAGATGAGCGGCTTGTTGTATAAGATTATTAATGAATGTGCCAATGTATCTGTTACTGTAAACAGATGTGCTGTAGATACCAATCGTTTTACAAACCTCATGAAACAAATGTCTGTTGTAAGAACTGTGTCAAATGAATGGACAGATTTGATGCGTTTATGCGTTAATGCTGGTGAACCAATTTGTGTGACTATCAGAAAGATTTTAGACCTGATGACTGAATGCGGCAGCTGTATTAGAATAGCTGATATATTGTGCTTGTGTACATATGTGACTGATCTATGTGTAGACATATTGACAAGAAACAATCAGGCTGATATTTGTGAAATTATTGAAACCTTGGTTGATTACATTCTTGAAAAAAACATTGTGATGTGTATACATTTTTTACACTACATTGATGCTGTATGATACCTTTGTTTCCTTTTACTGTTTAAGAAATAAAAACCCAAATTACTTAAACCATCTGTGTTATTCTTTTTGTGGAGCCTGAAGTGGAAACATGTCAGAAGAAATGAAAAAGACTTATTACACACCTTCTAACCCTGGTTCTTTAGGGGGGAAAAAACGCTTAAAAGAAGCTGTTTTAAAAGAAATGGGTGTTCGTTTAACCAATAAAGAGGTTTCAGACTGGCTCGCTGGCGAGGATGCATATACACTACACAGAACGGCCCCTCTAAAATACAAAAGGAATCGGGTTTTTGTCTACGGTATCGACATGGAGTTCCAGGCCGATCTAGTTGATATGTCTGCATATGCCCCGGTAAATGACAACAACCATTTTTTGCTGACATGCATCGATCTCTTTAGTAAATATGCATGGACAAGGGCTTTAAAAAACAAGAGTGGTGTAGAGGTCTCTAAAGCTTTTGAATCCATACTGAAAGAGGGACGCGTACCACAGAAATTACAGACAGATAAAGGAAAGGAGTTTTTTAACAAACATTTTCAAAATGTAACAAAAAAGTACTATATTGCCCATTTCGCAACTGCCACAGAATTAAAGGCATGTGTTGTCGAGCGGTTTAATAGAACCTTAAAAGGTAGAATGTGGAGATATTTAACTGCTACAAACTCCAAACGTTACATCGACATACTTCAAGACATTACACAAGGATATAATGCGAGCCATCACAGAAGCATCAAGATGAGGCCGATTGATGTGGGGAAAGAAAACGAGTCTGTGGTGCTGCATAACCTATATGGTGATACCAGACCTCATAGTGTTAACCCCGTATTTAAATACAAGATTGGTGACGTGGTTCGAATTTCTAAAGTCAGAGGACCGTTTGCAAAAGGGTATGAGGAAAACTACACACAAGAGTATTTTACTATATCAGCGTGTATCCCACGAGAACCCCGTTTACAGATTGAGTGATTACGACGGGGATGTTATCGACGGCGTTTTTTATGCGGAAGAATTGCAAAAAATATTTGTCAGTAAAAACAAGACATTTAAAGTTGAAAAAATTTTAGATAAGAAGACGAAGGGTCGCAAAACATTAGTGCTGGTACAGTGGCTCGGATGGCCAGCGAAGTTTGCGTCATGGATCGACCAGAAAGAATTAGTTGATGTACAGAAGCCATAAATACAAACCACACACACAGGATGCATACAGTTGTATAAAAACCAGACATGGCTGAGGGTGGATTTTATGTCACACTACCCTGCAACGCTTCGCAGTCTGTATACCCTAATAATAAAATCTCTAATTATAGAACAAGACTGGCTACCACTATAAATATAAAAGGAGAATGGGAGGTGGGGCTTGTTCAAATTGAATATCCTAGAAGCTGGTACACCTTTAACAGCAACGACGCCGTTTTCGAGATAAACATTGGACCCACCACGACCGATGGTGAAAAGTACACTAACAGCTTACGCCATGGTGTAGATGTGAAGAAGACCAGCTTATCGAAACTACGCATACCAATAAAAACAGGGTATTACGACAATGTCCCATCTCTAGTTAGTGTAATAAATGATTTAGTAGCGACTCACGGGAATTCGGTTATATCACAGAGTTCTAGCACATACCCATACCGCTGTGTGATAGAATGTCTTACCAATTATGGTAAAGACGCCCTTGAAACGCTTTTCTCAGCAGGGCTCTTTTACCTGGACTCTGCGGGCCATATGGATGTGGCTGACCCGGCTGGGGGAAATCGCGGGCTGACAAAGAGAGCAGCCTTCACCAACGCTAGTAATGTGGTCGAACTACTTGCACCTGTTCACAGTGACATCTTCTTTCAGGAAAAACTATTACTTAATGGATTAGATCTTAAAATTAGAATGACTAGAGGTAAGGATGAATTCTGCCTGATGAGGAGCAACGCTACAGCCTATAAACTAAACATCCTGTCTGCGTCGCTATTTGTGAAAAAAGTGTCTGTGTCGCCAGCTGTGAGACTGGGGCATGCACAAGCTCTACTCTCAACCACAGCCAAATACCCCATCGACAGAGTGTGTCTGAAAAACTTCTCAATACCTGCAGGCTCACGTGTCTGCAATCAAGAAAACTTGTTCTTAGGAACTCTGCCAAAATCTCTGGTTCTAGCTATGGTTGATAATGATGCATTTGTGGGTGCCTATAATAAAAACCCATTTGCGTTTAAAAACTATGATTTAGAATTTCTGGCCATTTATCTGGATGGGCAACAGTACCCAGCGAAGCCCCTGCAACCTGAATATGAAAATGGTTCTGCAGTGCGGGAGTTTTACCAGCTAGCGCTGGCTTCTGGAAGGCATCTTAAAAACCAACCTCTATGTATCGATAGAGAGGATTTTCTGCACGGCTATACACTCTATGCGTTCAATTTCACACCGGATCAGGAGTGTAGCCAGCACGTATCGCTTATCAAAAGTGGCAATATTAGACTAGAAGCCCGTTTTAGACAGCCGCTACCACGTACGATTAACTTAATTGTTTATGCATTGTTTGATAGTTTGATTGAAGTGTCAAATCGCCGACAGGTCCTGGTTGATTACTACTAATACATTCAAATGAACACTATACAGCTTACGGCCGTCATGGATAAGGTTTCATGCGATACTTATTTTCTCGGAGTTCTACCATGTGACTACCTACCAAAAACCCCTTTAAGAAAACTACCAGCAATGGTTTTGATCAATACACATCCTTCAGGACTCCCAGGGGAACACTGGTTGGCTATCTACATAAATGAGGATGGTGTAGGATGTTTTTTCGACAGCTTCGGTAATAAACCAGATTATCATGGTTTTCCGCCGATTATCAAAAACTTTTTAAAGCTCAACTCTAGTCAAGTACTACATTCAACTGTGCAAGTCCAAGATTTTTCATCAGATACATGTGGACAACATTGTGTGTTCTTTCTCTACCACATGGCAAAGGGATTTGATTATGATTATGTGATGAAATTGTATACCAACGATTTTATTAAAAATGACAAAAAGGTGTCAGCATTTGTGAGAAAACTAAAACAAGCACCATGTAGTGAAAATGTTTTCAAATGTGTTCAGTGTGTACAAATGGGTGAAATGTTCATGTCTCATGCTTAATATTTTAATAAAACAACTAAAGAACGGAATTTTGTTTCTTTATCCCCACTTTTATTACACATACATCACATCATAAGTTCTCAAAAAAAAAAAAAGAGAGAAATTGAGAACACAATACATACAAACTGTTAGTTTAAAAACTTAACCACCGACTCGGGTCTTTCTGTTTCTTACTCCTCTTAGATGATCCTGTTATAGACGTGGTCGATTTGGTTTTGAAAGAGTTAATTGCATGTCTGACATTGTGGTTTGGTACCACAGAGTATGGCAAATTTAAACTAGCAAAAGCCTCCAGAAATTCACGCCACCCGCCAGGTCTCCGCTCGTCAACAATCTTTTGTGGAGCCGTGACGCTTTTAACTAAGTCAAGCATGTGTGAACCAGGGATTGTTCTGCCTTTAAACACAAACTCTCCCGACTCAGTCCATGAAGTAACATCTTTAGTTTTAGACATTTTATCTAAAATGTAACGAACATTTTTCACACTCCTCTGTGGAATATTTTTTAAAATCTCATCTGCAAAATCACCTAAATCGTCATGGGCACGCACATGGCCTGGTGCGGGTGGGTCTTCTTTTTCAACATTACTAGGCTGTGGTAGCCTTAATGTTAATGTACCGGAATCTCTATCCCCTTGTCTAGTGAGTGTTAAAAACCGCTGCAAAACACCTGTGTACATCTTAGCTTTTTCATGGTGATCCAGATCAGACCTGTGCAAAATATTTCTTATAGTCATGTCCAGATCATTCTCCACAACCTGTTGTATAGACTCACGGGTGTTAGAGGATTTCAGCTTATCCAACTGGTGTTGCGGTACTAAAAACATCTTCTCGGCATACTCCATCACCAAACTTATTTAGATGTAACCAAACTGGTTATAAACGGGATTGCCGCACTTAGCAAAGGTAGTAGAAATCCTCCTTGTTGGTTGATTAACCGTCTTTTACGTCTAACTCCAACCTTTTTATCTGCAACAATTTTGATCTCACTTCTTCTTCTCTTCAGTTTCTGATATTGCTGTGGTGTTAGCGGAATATTACCGTGGACTACGTTAAGAGCTACTTCACACAATGTCACAATGAGTTCGTCTGCAGCCGCCTCTAAAATAACGCGTCTTTGTTTAGGCGTGGCTTTTAATATCAATTTTAAAAGAGGTAGGTTTCTTAAAAGTCTTGCAGACATTTTCAAATCTCTCTGTCAATGTTTTCTTTTCTGAATGTACACGACTGGATGTTGTGACAGAATATCTGTTCTGAGACGGTACTGTTCTGGTGTTTTCGCTTTAAAGTCAATCACTAGATACCCGAAAGGGGTGCTGGTAGCATTTTCATAACACTCCATAAAGTATTTTGTGTTCCTGGGGTACATCTGCCGCGCTAAGACATTAATTTGGGTATTGTCTCTAGGGTTTTTAAACAATACCAAATAATTAGTGTTCAAACTGATAGTCCTACTGGATTTACCTTGAAAAAATAAGTTTTGTACGATATATATTGCACTCAAGCTTCTATGGTGCACATAGTTGGTAAACAAACGTTCAACTTCTGAATTGCTGCTAGCATCTTTCATAACATCATCCAATATCACAAAATTGGTCTTGTTGGTGGGAAACAAGCGATCATCATTCAGAGTCTGCGGTATACCTTCAATAAATTTAATATCATACAGTTTCAACAATTCATCATACATAGGTTGCCAGCAGTCATAAATGTACACAATGTTTTCAATTTTTTTAGAAATTACACTTTTAGCATTTTCCAACAACTTTTTTACAAAAAATGTTTTTCCTGAGCTAGAAGGACCGCTTAACACACATGAAAAAGGATGTTGTAATCTAAAATCAAAACCATCCGGGTCTACCACACCCCGGTGCCCAAAAACGTTGTCAGTAGCCATATGGTAGCGTAGTTAGGTCGGGTAGCAGTACACGCTTGTTGTATACGACTTTAAATTTTTTCACAACTGACTTGTTGTGCAATGTGAACTGCTTTTTGTTCCTCACTATACTGTCGGTGTACGCGAGAATGTGATTACTGTCACCCCGCCCCCTCACATATTGATCGACAAGCCCAATTAATGTGTCTAACCTAATGGTCTCGGAGTTTACAGCATTCAGTGTGATGCCTTTGGCCTTCATACAGACCTTACCCTTAGCAGTTCTGTACCCGTAACTTTTCGGACCACTTGCCGAAAATTCCACAATATGGTCTCCATCCCCAACTTCATCAGTAAGGTCACCAAGATATGGCCCCAGTGGGGGCTCATATTCACCCTCTTTAGACGTGAACACAACACTATCTGTGTCGCAATAAAGCAGTCTATCACCCAACCTGTCCATAAGATCATAAAGTTCTAACCGCGCGTGGGCCGTTGTAAAAGCCCCGAGAAAGACGTTAATGTCACGAGTCTGGGTCCCTTTCCCATTTGCGTAAGCCCACTGAACGATCGCAACAGTGTCTGACACAAATGAGAAATGCTTGAAGTCATACTCAGTGCCAAAAATGTATCGGGCAAACTGTTCAGGGTCTGTTAGTATTTCGGTTGTCGGTAACTCCTCGCGCATACTGAACCTCCCCCACAAAGAGTTAAGCAGTAGCTTCATGATGGATCTACGTGCAGCATTAAACTCAATCTTGTCCAGATTCAGCTTAATCCCTTCTTTCTCAAAGTAATCTCTAACATACGATTCTTTGTCAGCGTCGGTCACAACGTCTTTTGGAAAACCTGAACTTTCCTGTTTGAACTGTAAAAATGTTTTAACATAATCACAAAACAATGTTTCAGAGCGTTGGGGAAAATGCCAGACCTCATCGATTTTTGTCACTACATAACCCTTCTCAACGGCTTTTAACAGTTCAATGCTAACCCAACACCCGTGAATTGATCTTTCCTCATCAGTATGCACACACGGGTGTGTCTGGTTCTGCTGTTCAGCACACGTGCGGCAAAGAGGGAACATTAACTTACCCCCGGTCCTTTAAGGCAGTACGGGGTGAAGCAACCCCCGTGGCGGAAGGACTGTTGCCTTGACGAGTCCGTAATAATCTTCAAGGTTTTGAAAATCCTTGTGTATTATTTCCGGATGCCCAATTGGGTAACATTTTCGAGCCTGACAGTAGGGATATAGTGATGTAAAGTCAACATACCTAATCCGCTCGCCCTCCGCAACTTTGTGATACAGTTTTAATGCGTTCGTTCGGCCGCCGAATAGAGCTTCACGGGGTTTCAATCTTTCAGTGTGTTTGTAAGTGGACATGAAATCCATAACTGCAACATCACTCTGTTTAGCGCGCATCCATGCACATTCCCAAATCACCTCGACCTGAAGACCGTACGCACGCTCCAAAATTTCAATCTTGTCGTCGCATTGTCTTCTCAAAACGCCATAAGGCACTTTTGATAAGGGGTTTAGATCGTTGGGGTTATAACATCGTTCACAACCATGAAAGAAACACCCGAGAAATTCGAATGCTTTTTTCACGTTGCCATCGTCGTAGAAACCATCCACATAGTATTTCCCAAATGACGCCTCACCGGTGTTTAAAGCATGTTGAATTTCTATGCCCCGTGATTTTCGGATGAATTCGAGCCATTCAATTGAAATGGTCGAATAAGTTTTGTTCTGATTGGTGTACGCATTGTTACGTGTCAGAGCTATTGTGTCTTTTGGGATGTAGTGTGTTTTATATGTGGCCATACATGTTGCTGCCAAAGTGGTGTAATTAAATGGATCAAGGCCTGTACACAAAATGAATTCGTCGCGGTACTTCATGCATGCCTCCCTCAGCAAAACGACATCGTTTTTACCATAAAGCGCGAGTTCTTTTTTAAAATCGAACACTTTGTCAGATGTGGTATTGTACCAATCATCAAACGCAGCCCTGTCTTGGTTCGACATTGTTGCATACCCGTAAAATTTCTTGTCAGGGTACGGGCCTATGTAGTTGTCATTTTCAACGCGGTTAAAGTGGTGCAGAAAATACCACTTCTCTGCATTAGTCAGATTAAATGCAACGGGTGTCTTCGCCAGACGCATGGGTATGAATGAATATGTATCAATAAAACGTTGCTTGAAAGCTGCGTCATACATTAAGATTAGCCTGCAACCTTGCATTGTGATTTTAGGAGCAATCCCCATCTTAGTAAAGAATTCCAAAATTATGAAATTGTCAAACCCCGCTGCATTGTGGGCTAGCCATGTGTAATTAAGGTAACGTGGTTGTCTGAATTTTTTAACGAGACGATCCACACAATCGGTCCCTTCAGCCACGAATTCCTCGCCATCAAACGTGATAGCACATACAAAATTGGCAACGTGTTTACCATTTTCATAACGGGTCTCAAAATCGTAGAAAATGTAACGATCGTTCGGCATCTCCGGCTTAACTGGTTGGATAAAACACTGATGTACACCATCGGTGACCAAACTCTCACCACAGTGCATACAACGATCTGCAGGGCATTTATGGGGTTTGGGTTTAGTACCGCTGACATGGTAACGTCTATTACATTTACCGCAATATTTAGTCACGTCGCACTGCGCGTATTGCATACCCCGAGGTGGTTTTTTATGCATCTCGAAACAATAGTCAGACTTACAGTAGCGCAGGCAGTCGCCGCAATGTTTTGGCTTTTTGGGGTGTTTATGACATTCCGGGTCATTACAGACATCGCAGATGTACCGACATCTGTGATCTCTCCTACAGGTGAATCCTCGGTGGCAGAACTCACACACGTATGGGGTGCCAATAAATGCACGTAGATTTTTAATCATAAAATAATGATTGTCATGCAGGTACAAAAATACTGTTTTAGGATGCGGATCGTCTGTGTTTGTATACTTCTCCAAAACACCCGTATCAGTCCGATAGAAGACAACTATTTTAACGCTCAGCATCTGTTCAAACCGTCCGATGTCATTAAACGCTATCTTGTATTGATCACCATAGCCAGCTGACTTCTGTATTGAAGATGCTGCAGACTCAAGCTCTACGTGTGGTTTCTGTGGATTTAGGAAATGTGCCAGACAGATTGCAAAACAAAGATTGTTTGAAATGTTCGTGGGACAGAACAGATTAAGTCTGTTTTTGGTAATCACTTCATTGTGGGCAAGATCACGGATCTTTCGATAAACACCGCCGTGTTTACTTCTCGCTATCGACAGTCTTAAATTCAATCTCTCATCAAACTGTACGGCAGAGTTGCTCTGCATTATTTTTTCAAGGTCGTTTATAAATAGATCTACACTATAACCATTGCTACCCGTCAAAAGTGTACTAACATCTGATGTCAAACTCGACCCCCTCAACGTGATGCTGATTAAACATCCGTCTCCACCTAACAGTTTGGAAAACTCCACAATTTCAGAAAGTGTGTCATGTAAAAACACTGTGTAGGCTGCTAAATCTGTCGAAGATATCTCTCGCAAATTTATAAGCCTGTGGACTTCCAGACCATTGAACCGTGCTCGTGGCAGTACCGTGTACCCACTAACATCACCACCTACTGTTACAAGTGATTCTATATCTCTATCTGTGAGACCCATATTGGGCGCTTCAGGGTTGAGTGTGCGATGTGTCTGTGTACCTGGGCCCTCGCCTGACTGGTGAAAAGACACAAGATGATCGAATGCAGAATTTGGTTCTGGACGAGGTTCTAACACCTCTCCTGCTTGTTGGGTATTTACAACATGTTCAAAATCATTATTTGGGTCAGGATCCTCATCGGACATTGATCTCACGATGTTTAATAATTCTACCAACGTATCAGTTGAAGACTCAGACCTATTCATATCCTCCACAGTCTGTATTAAATAGAGCAATGTTTCTGTGTTACTGCACTGTTCGAGGGGCACCACGCTACCATCGTTTCGTCTAAACCTAGCTACCGGACCCTGATCAAAACCATCTGGCTCCCGACAACGTTTAGACATTTTTAAATCAGATCTTTTTTTTATTTTATTTATTTAAATCACATGAAGCAACACCTTAAAAACTATGGATAATAAACCCTGTGTCCATACAGTAAAAAAAGATAGAATGAAAAACTGACAAATGTTGAAGAAAAAAAAACAAAACAAAAAAACATAGTATGCAAAATATATATATAAAATGTTGTCAACTCACCCAAGTTTCTTTTTAAGCATGAGAACCAGTTGCTTTAGCAATTCTGTAGTCAGGCATTGTTCTCTGGCTACTTTTTGAACAGTACCACTATGCAACCGTTGCGCTGCTATGCATTGTTTAAGCCAAATTCCCTGTTGTTGTTGTGTTGACTCATAAGCATCTAAACGTCTCTCAATGGCATTAAGGCGTTTGTCAAAACGTACCTCGAAGGCATTCAATGCGGTCTTGACAGAGTCCTGTATCAGTCTGGCTATGTGCTGATTGTCTATAAAGGGTTGTGGTTCCTGTTTGTAAGCCTCCTGATTTGAAGGCAGCTGTTCAGGGTCGGATTCCTCCACGACCACGACCCGTTCGCTGGTTGGAACAGACTGCGGTGTTTCTTTAGGGTCGTTTGTAAATACACAGCCGTCCCACGATTGTATCAGACCCTCACTCCAGCTCTGAACATCATTTATATCGGGAACTACGACCACCTCTGTTAAGAAGTAGAAAAGGGTGCAAAAAAAAAAAAAAAAGTTAGTACAAATGTGTTAATATTATAATGATAACAGTAATATTAATATTAACTATATTTTCTAAGACTAAAAATAAAATAAAAATCAGTCTGGTACTAATGTAACATTAAAAAACAATACTTATTGTCAAATTCTCTCTCTCTCTCTCTCTCTCTCTCTCTCTCTCTCTCTTTATATATATATATATATATATAAACAAACAATCAAACAAGACCATGCTAATATGGAATGGCACACCAGCCTAAAATCATCATGTCTACACTTTTTTACACACAGTTCTCCAATGGTGTAATGTATGATAACAACAGTTCTAAACTAGCGTATTGGCACATTATACATCCACAAATACATTCGACCCTCTCACTATCACATTCAAATAAACAATATTTATCTTTCTGATTTAGTGTGTACAGAAAACAATCCATCAGCTTTTGTTCATTACTTACTTTTACCAGCTGATCGTCTTGGCTTTTTTGGGGCAGATGTCTGTGATACGTCTCTCGAAGACTCGTCAGCAGAAGCTTTTGCGTCCGCATGGGACACCACGGCTGCTTTACGTTTCAACTTATTTTTCGCTTTCTTATCCGGTTTATTCACACATTCAGACACACCGACATTGCTCACAACGTTTGATAAGCCATCTGTAAATACATGTGTTAAAGTTTTAAAACAAAATCAACAAATCATAGCAGCATAACATTGTTTGATAAAGCCAAATGACAATGCACTTACCCAGGGGAATAACTCCAACGTTGGCTGACTCGCTGCTTCGCGGTGGTCCGTGTACTAAGGCCTTGATAGTCACGCGTTTCGGCCCTGGTAAAAACAAAAAAAAACACAGAGAAGATAAGATATTTTTCACAAAGCCACGACACTGTTTAAACACTGGTGTAACAACATTTAACAATACCTGGCACAAGTGCTTCCGTGATCGCTCGTGAAGAGGCCACAGCGTTGTGCGCACCAGCAGCTGTGCTAGGTCTAGCCACGCCTCCTGGCGAAAACAAAACAAAACATCGTCCGTCACACACACGCGCACAAACACACACACACACACACACGCAACGTATGCAACATTTAAGCATAATTATACGTACCACTCGCTTGATTCAGGAAGTTAAGCTCATCTACTAGATCGAAGAGAGTCAAGCTGTCACGATCTGAAGCGGGCAGATAAAGCCTTAAGTAAGCAATAGAACAGCGACGCTCGTAAACAAAAATAATGTTTCTTAACAATGTTGCTAAATAATAAAAAACACTCACTGTTAGAATAGGATTCCATCTTCTTGCACTCACGATTCCAACAACACAATATGGCTTGGAAAATAGTTTGAGAATAAACAGCGGTGATGCTTGTCACGAGACACGACACACTAGTACGCTTCAGTGACTGTGCTCGCGTTCAACACACATTTATACACGCAGGTTTTGGCGAAGTGTGAAAACGGGCCGCCCCAGCAGACAGAATACACAACAACACAACATCTCGCGCAGGTAGACGGCCAATAAACCCGGAAGGCCAAGGGACAGACACCTTTCTTTTACACCTACGGCCAGGATGTCACCGCAGGAGGATGTCACATGGCGTCGCGCAGCCTAGACATACCGGAGCCTGTCAGCGACCCATCATAAATCAGAGACAGGGGAACCTCAGAGCCATAAATCAAAGTCATAAAACACCTTTTTTGACACATGGTTTATGTTAATACTACTAGCGTTCACTTCAGATCGTGTGTAGCGTTCACTTCAGGTCGTGTGTAGCGTTCACTTCAGGTCGTGTGTAGCGTTCACTTCAGATCGTGTGTAGCGTTCACTTCAGATCTTGTGTAGCGTTCACTTCAGATCGTGTGTAGCGTTCACTTCAGATCGTGTGTAGCGTTCACTTCAGATCGTGTGTAGCGTTCACTTCAGATCGTGTGTAGCGCTCACTTCAGGTCGTGTGTAGCGTTCACTTCAGATCGTGTGTAGCGTTCACTTCAGATCGTGTGTAGCGTTCACTTCAGATCGTGTGTAGCGTTCACTTCAGATCGTGTGTAGCGCTCACTTCAGATCGTGTGTAGCGTTCACTTCAGATCGTGTGTAGCGTTCACTTCAGATCGTGTGTAGCGTTCACTTCAGATCTTGTGTAGCGTTCACTTCAGATCGTGTGTAGCGTTCACTTCAGATCGTGTGTAGCGTTCACTTCAGATCGTGTGTAGCGTTCACTTCAGATCGTGTGTAGCGTTCACTTCAGATCGTGTGTAGCGCTCACTTCAGGTCGTGTGTAGCGTTCACTTCAGATCGTGTGTAGCGTTCACTTCAGATCGTGTGTAGCGTTCACTTCAGATCGTGTGTAGCGTTCACTTCAGATCGTGTGTAGCGCTCACTTCAGATCGTGTGTAGCGTTCACTTCAGATCGTGTGTAGCGTTCACTTCAGGTCGTGTGTAGCGTTCACTTCAGATCGTGTGTAGCGTTCACTTCAGATCGTGTGTAGCGTTCACTTCAGATCGTGTGTAGCGTTCACTTCAGGTCGTGTGTAGCGTTCACTTCAGATCTTGTGTAGCGTTCACTTCAGATCGTGTGTAGCGTTCACTTCAGGTCGTGTGTAGCGTTCACTTCAGATCTTGTGTAGCGTTCACTTCAGATCGTGTGTAGCATTCACTTCAGATCGTGTGTAGCGTTCACTTCAGGTCGTGTGTAGCGTTCACTTCAGATCGTGTGTAGCGTTCACTTCAGATCGTGTGTAGCGTTCACTTCAGGTCGTGTGTAGCGTTCACTTCAGATCGTGTGTAGCGTTCACTTCAGATCTTGTGTAGCGTTCACTTCAGATCGTGTGTAGCGTTCACTTCAGATCGTGTGTAGCGTTCACTTCAGATCTTGTATAGCGTTCACTTCAGATCGTGTGTAGCGTTCACTTCAGATCGTGTGTAGCGTTCACTTCAGATCTTGTGTAGCGTTCACTTCAGATCGTGTGTAGCGTTCACTTCAGATCGTGTGTAGCGTTCACTTCAGGTCGTGTGTAGCGTTCACTTCAGATCGTGTGTAGCGTTCACTTCAGATCGTGTGTAGCGTTCACTTCAGGTCGTGTGTAGCGTTCACTTCAGATCGTGTGTAGCGTTCACTTCAGATCTTGTGTAGCGTTCACTTCAGATCGTGTGTAGCGTTCACTTCAGATCGTGTGTAGCGTTCACTTCAGATCTTGTATAGCGTTCACTTCAGATCGTGTGTAGCGTTCACTTCAGGTCGTGTGTAGCGTTCACTTCAGATCGTGTGTAGTGTTCACTTCAGGTCGTGTGTAGCGTTCACTTCAGATCGTGTGTAGCGTTCACTTCAGATCGTGTGTAGCGTTCACTTCAGATCGTGTGTAGCGTTCACTTCAGATCGTGTGTAGCGTTCACTTCAGATCGTGTGTAGCGTTCACTTCAGATCATGTGTAGCGTTCACTTCAGATCGTGTGTAGCGTTCACTTCAGATCGTGTGTAGTGTTCACTTCAGGTCGTGTGTAGCGTTCACTTCAGATCGTGTGTAGCGTTCACTTCAGATCGTGTGTAGCGTTCACTTCAGATCTTGTGTAGCGTTCACTTCAGATCGTGTGTAGCGTTCACTTCAGATCGTGTGTAGCGTTCACTTCAGATCGTGTGTAGCGTTCACTTCAGATCGTGTGTAGCGTTCACTTCAGATCGTGTGTAGCGGCGTTCACTTCAGATCGTGTGTAGCGTTCACTTCAGATCGTGTGTAGCGTTCACTTCAGATCGTGTGTAGCGTTCACTTCAGATCGTGTGTAGCGTTCACTTCAGATCGTGTGTAGCGTTCACTTCAGATCGTGTGTAGCGTTCACTTCAGATCGTGTGTAGCGTTCACTTCAGATCGTGTGTAGCGTTCACTTCAGATCGTGTGTAGCGTTCACTTCAGGTCGTGTGTAGCGTTCACTTCAGATCGTGTGTAGTGTTCACTTCAGATCGTGTGTAGCGTTCACTTCAGGTCGTGTGTAGTGTTCACTTCAGGTCGTGTGTAGCGTTCACTTCAGGTCGTGTGTAGCGTTCACTTCAGGTCGTGTGTAGCGTTCACTTCAGATCTTGTGTAGCGTTCACTTCAGATCGTGTGTAGCGTTCACTTCAGGTCGTGTGTAGCGTTCACTTCAGATCTTGTGTAGCGTTCACTTCAGATCGTGTGTAGCGTTCACTTCAGGTCGTGTGTAGCGTTCACTTCAGATCTTGTGTAGCGTTCACTTCAGATCGTGTGTAGCGTTCACTTCAGGTCGTGTGTAGCGTTCACTTCAGATCTTGTGTAGCGTTCACTTCAGATCGTGTGTAGCGTTCACTTCAGATCGTGTGTAGCGTTCATTTCAGATCTTGTGTAGCGTTCACTTCAGATCGTGTGTAGCGTTCACTTCAGGTCGTGTGTAGCGTTCACTTCAGATCTTGTGTAGCGTTCACTTCAGATCGTGTGTAGCGTTCACTTCAGGTCGTGTGTAGCGTTCACTTCAGATCTTGTGTAGCGTTCACTTCAGATCGTGTGTAGCGTTCACTTCAGGTCGTGTGTAGCGTTCACTTCAGATCTTGTGTAGCGTTCACTTCAGATCGTGTGTAGCGTTCACTTCAGATCTTGTGTAGCGTTCACTTCAGATCGTGTGTAGCGTTCACTTCAGATCGTGTGTAGCGTTCACTTCAGGTCGTGTGTAGCGTTCACTTCAGATCTTGTGTAGCGTTCACTTCAGATCGTGTGTAGCGTTCACTTCAGATCGTGTGTAGCGCTCACTTCAGATCGTGTGTAGCGTTCACTTCAGATCGTGTGTAGCGTTCACTTCAGATCGTGTGTAGCGTTCACTTCAGATCGTGTGTAGCGTTCACTTCAGGTCGTGTGTAGTGTTCACTTCAGATCGTGTGTAGCGTTCACTTCAGATCGTGTGTAGCGTTCACTTCAGGTCGTGTGTAGCGTTCACTTCAGATCGTGTGTAGCGTTCACTTCAGGTCGTGTGTAGCGTTCACTTCAGATCTTGTGTAGCGTTCACTTCAGATCGTGTGTAGCGTTCACTTCAGGTCGTGTGTAGCGTTCACTTCAGATCTTGTGTAGCGTTCACTTCAGATCGTGTGTTGCGTTCACTTCAGATCGTGTGTAGCGTTCACTTCAGGTCGTGTGTAGCGTTCACTTCAGATCGTGTGTAGCGTTCACTTCAGATCGTGTGTAGCGTTCACTTCAGATCGTGTGTAGCGTTCACTTCAGGTCGTGTGTAGTGTTCACTTCAGATCGTGTGTAGCGTTCACTTCAGGTCGTGTGTAGCGTTCACTTCAGATCGTGTGTAGTGTTCACTTCAGGTCGTGTGTAGCGTTCACTTCAGGTCGTGTGTAGCGTTCACTTCAGATCGTGTGTAGCGTTCATTTCAGATCTTGTGTAGTGTTCACTTCAGGTCGTGTGTAGCGTTCACTTCAGGTCGTGTGTAGCGTTCACTTCAGGTCGTGTGTAGCGTTCACTTCAGATCTTGTGTAGCGTTCACTTCAGATCGTGTGTAGCGTTCACTTCAGGTCGTGTGTAGCGTTCACTTCAGATCTTGTGTAGCGTTCACTTCAGATCGTGTGTAGCGTTCACTTCAGGTCGTGTGTAGCGTTCACTTCAGATCTTGTGTAGCGTTCACTTCAGATCGTGTGTAGCGTTCACTTCAGGTCGTGTGTAGCGTTCACTTCAGATCTTGTGTAGCGTTCACTTCAGATCGTGTGTAGCGTTCACTTCAGATCGTGTGTAGCGTTCATTTCAGATCTTGTGTAGCGTTCACTTCAGATCGTGTGTAGCGTTCACTTCAGATCTTGTGTAGCGTTCACTTCAGATCGTGTGTAGCGTTCACTTCAGGTCGTGTGTAGCGTTCACTTCAGATCTTGTGTAGCGTTCACTTCAGATCGTGTGTAGCGTTCACTTCAGATCTTGTGTAGCGTTCACTTCAGATCGTGTGTAGCGTTCACTTCAGATCTTGTGTAGCGTTCACTTCAGATCGTGTGTAGCGTTCACTTCAGATCTTGTGTAGCGTTCACTTCAGATCGTGTGTAGCGTTCACTTCAGATCGTGTGTAGCGTTCACTTCAGGTCGTGTGTAGCGTTCACTTCAGATCTTGTGTAGCGTTCACTTCAGATCGTGTGTAGCGTTCACTTCAGATCGTGTGTAGCGCTCACTTCAGATCGTGTGTAGCGTTCACTTCAGATCGTGTGTAGCGTTCACTTCAGATCGTGTGTAGCGTTCACTTCAGATCGTGTGTAGCGTTCACTTCAGGTCGTGTGTAGTGTTCACTTCAGATCGTGTGTAGCGTTCACTTCAGATCGTGTGTAGCGTTCACTTCAGGTCGTGTGTAGCGTTCACTTCAGATCGTGTGTAGCGTTCACTTCAGGTCGTGTGTAGCGTTCACTTCAGATCTTGTGTAGCGTTCACTTCAGATCGTGTGTAGCGTTCACTTCAGGTCGTGTGTAGCGTTCACTTCAGATCTTGTGTAGCGTTCACTTCAGATCGTGTGTAGCGTTCACTTCAGATCGTGTGTAGCGTTCACTTCAGGTCGTGTGTAGCGTTCACTTCAGATCGTGTGTAGCGTTCACTTCAGATCGTGTGTAGCGTTCACTTCAGGTCGTGTGTAGCGTTCACTTCAGATCGTGTGTAGCGTTCACTTCAGATCTTGTGTAGCGTTCACTTCAGATCGTGTGTAGCGTTCACTTCAGATCGTGTGTAGCGTTCACTTCAGATCTTGTATAGCGTTCACTTCAGATCGTGTGTAGCGTTCACTTCAGATCGTGTGTAGCGTTCACTTCAGATCTTGTGTAGCGTTCACTTCAGATCGTGTGTAGCGTTCACTTCAGATCGTGTGTAGCGTTCACTTCAGGTCGTGTGTAGCGTTCACTTCAGATCGTGTGTAGCGTTCACTTCAGATCGTGTGTAGCGTTCACTTCAGGTCGTGTGTAGTGTTCACTTCAGATCGTGTGAGCCTCATAACAGGCTCATAGCAGGCTCATAACAGGCTCACAGCAGGCTCATAGCAGGCTCTTAACAGGCTCATAACAGGCTCATATCATAGCAGGCTCATAACAGGCTCATAACAGGCTCACAGCAGGCTCATAGCAGGCTCTTAACAGGCTCATAACAGGCTCATAACAGGCTCATATCATAACAGGCTCATAGCAGGCTCATAACAGGCTCATAGCAGGCTCATAACAGGCTCACAGCAGGCTCATAGCAGGCTCTTAACAGGCTCATAACAGGCTCATAGCAGGCTCATAACAGGCTCATAGCAGGCTCATAACAGGCTCACAGCAGGCTCATAGCAGGCTCATAACAGGCTCATAGCAGGCTCATAACAGGCTCACAGCAGGCTCATAGCAGGCTCTTAACAGGCTCATAACAGGCTCATAGCAGGCTCATAACAGGCTCATAGCAGGCTCATAGCAGGCTCATAGCAGGCTCACAGCAGGCTCATAGCAGGCTCTTAACAGGCTCATAACAGGCTCATAGCAGGCTCATAACAGGCTCATAACAGGCTCATAACAGGCTCATAGCAGGCTCATAACAGGCTCATAGCAGGCTCATAGCAGGCTCACAGCAGGCTCACAACAGGCTCATAACAGGCTCACAGCAGGCTCACAGCAGGCTCACAGCAGGCTCATAGCAGGCTCATAGCAGGCTCATAACAGGCTCATATCAGGCTCATAACAGGCTCATAGCAGGCTCACAGCAGGCTCATAGCAGGCTCACAACAGGCTCACAGCAGGCTCATAACAGGCTCATAACAGGCTCATAGCAGGCTCATAGCAGGCTCATAGCAGGCTCACAACAGGCTCACAGCAGGCTCATAACAGGCTCATAACAGGCTCACAGCAGGCTCATAGCAGGCTCATAGCAGGCTCACAACAGGCTCACAGCAGGCTCATAACAGGCTCATAGCAGGCTCATAGCAGGCTCATAACAGGCTCATGGCAGGCTCATAACAGGCTCATAGCAGGCTCATAACAGGCTCATAGCAGGCTCACAGCAGGCTCATAACAGGCTCATAGCAGGCTCATAACAGGCTCATAGCAGGCTCATAACAGGCTCATAACAGGCTCATAGCAGGCTCATAACAGGCTCATAACAGGCTCATAGCAGGCTCATAGCAGGCTCACAGCAGGCTCACAGCAGGCTCATAGCAGGCTCATAGCAGGCTCACAACAGGCTCACAGCAGGCTCATAACAGGCTCATAACAGGCTCATAGCAGGCTTATAGCAGGCTCATAACAGGCTCATAGCAGGCTCATAACAGGCTCATAGCAGGCTCATAGCAGGCTCATAGCAGGCTCACAACAGGCTCACAGCAGGCTCACAACAGGCTCATAGCAGGCTCATAACAGGCTCATATCAGGCTCATAACAGGCTCATAGCAGGCTCACAGCAGGCTCATAGCAGGCTCACAACAGGCTCACAGCAGGCTCATAACAGGCTCATAACAGGCTCATAGCAGGCTCATAGCAGGCTCACAACAGGCTCACAGCAGGCTCATAACAGGCTCATAACAGGCTCACAGCAGGCTCATAGCAGGCTCACAACAGGCTCACAGCAGGCTCATAACAGGCTCATAGCAGGCTCATAACAGGCTCATAGCAGGCTCATAACAGGCTCATAGCAGGCTCATAACAGGCTCATAGCAGGCTCACAGCAGGCTCATAACAGGCTCATAGCAGGCTCATAACAGGCTCATAGCAGGCTCATAACAGGCTCATAACAGGCTCATAGCAGGCTCATAACAGGCTCATAGCAGGCTCATAACAGGCTCATAATAGGCTCATAGCAGGCTCACAGCAGGCTCATAGCAGGCTCATAGCAGGCTCACAACAGGCTCACAGCAGGCTCATAACAGGCTCATAACAGGCTCATAGCAGGCTCATAGCAGGCTCATAACAGGCTCATAGCAGGCTCATAACAGGCTCATAGCAGGCTCATAACAGGCTCATAGCAGGCTCACAGCAGGCTCAGAACAGGCTCATAGCAGGCTCATAACAGGCTCATAGCAGGCTCATAGCAGGCTCATAACAGGCTCATAGCAGGCTCATAACAGGCTCATAACAGGCTCATAGCAGGCTCACAGCAGGCTCACAGCAGGCTCACAACAGGCTCATAGCAGGCTAACAGCAGGCTCTCAGCAGGCTCACAACAGGCTCATAGCAGGCTCACAGCAGGCTCACAGCAGGCTCATAACAGGCTCATAGCAGGCTCACAGCAGGCTCACAGCAGGCTCATAACAGGCTCATAGCAGGCTCATAACAGGCTCATAGCAGGCTCATAACAGGCTCATAACAGGCTCATAGCAGGCTCACAGCAGGCTCACATCAGGCTCATAACTGTACGGCTGTGGTCCGTCATACGAGTAAGTATCAGCGTTCGAAATGTCATTGCGATCCATTGTTTTCCTGTTGTCTGAATCGACCGCTCTCCCGCCCGTTACGTCACGCCCGTCAAGCCCATTTACAGACGCGGAAGTAAAATTTTCTCACAAAAACAACCCCAGAAGCTTCTGTAGCGTATTTATAAGTATATTTTAAAGGGGTCATATAATGCCATTTTTGTACAAGCTAATATGATTCTTTAGGGTCTAAATTAAAAGTTTGTAATATACTTTAATTAAAAATTCTCATTAGTATTGCAAGAAAACACTTATTTTACCTGGTCAAAAACAGCTCTGTTATCAGCACGCCGTTTCAGTGTATATGACTTTAAATGATCATGAGCTTTGCTGACTCCGCCTCTCTGTTCTATGCGTCACCAGAGCCGGCTCTGGCGTACACAGTTTGTAACACAATAACACATAACCATAACGCGTTGTTCAGTATAAACGTGGGATAATGCTTTATATTGAGAACGTCATACATAGAAAACATGCCGTAATGTACCCTGAGTGTAAACCTTAGACGCATTCATTGTGAAGCGTGCAGCTAGCGATTTACAAGGATTAATATAAATAGTAATATAAAGTTTAATAAAACGTTACACTCACTTCAGTTCTTTTGGAGGTTCAGCAGGAACACGAATATCTGCTACCGATCCTTTCTTCAGGAGCTGCTTCTTAGCAAAACCAGCTTTATACTGATCCTCGTTTATAAAGCAGTCTGGTGTGTGAAATGATTCGCGCAAACATGAGCATTGACGTTGCTCGTGGGGAATATTCCCTTCGAAAACAAACTCAGCCACTGCGTCTTCAGCGGTTCGGATTTAGGAACATTAAAATGACTGTGTTCGTTGTTACACCCAAGAACAGAACACCACAATTGCTTAGACGCCATTCTGCTCATAGACAGTGCTCCAGCATATCAACAATGACCGCGCCGGTCCGCGCAGACTATGATTGACAGCTCGCTCACGAGCGAGGGCGGGTCTGTGTTGAAACGCGGCTGTCGCGGCTGTCAATCAACAATCGTGGGAGGGGCGTCCGTTTTATTTACGTCACAAAAACGAACGGCTCAAATTAAGACAGGGGAAAACATATAAGGAGATTAAAACAAAACCACTGGATGGATTTTTATCATTATATGATGGTTGTGTACAGACACTGCCAACACACATTTCAGTACAATCAACTTGTAAAAGTGCATGTACCATTATATGACCCCTTTAAAGAAAATATAGTTCCCTTCCTACATTATTTTTCTTTACATTGACTCATTGGGTCCTCTAACCTGCAATATGCCCTGTAAGGTTCATCAATGTCTGAAAGTTGGAGTTTAAGCTTAATAACAGTTAGCTGTGCATCAGTGTAACATGCATCCTTACAGTGAATTATTGCTTCATTTGAGGATTTTCAACAGTATTTGTTTTGTTTTCCAGTAATATGAACGAGTAGCACAGTCATAAACACGTGTCTCTGTCTCTGCATAGTGAGGGTTACAGTGGGAATATCAGTGCTGAAGGTTTGCCTGTAGGTGGCAGAACTCTCACAAACACATGCTTCTTCTTCTCCTCTTCTTCATCAACACCTCCTGCTCACATCTGAGGGTCTGAATCGCCCCCTACAGCCTGGTTCACTAGTCCCTACATTACTCCACTATAGTGCCATACAGCCTGGTTCACTAGTCCTACATTACTCCACTATAGTGCCCTACAATTACAGTTTAATTACAGTTTAGTGCTGTAAACTGCACTAACCGACACTGTAGGACTAGGAGTACTTCGCTCCTTTTTTTCCGGTAAGTGGCACTCCACTACATGACTCCACTACACAGCCTGGTTCACTAGTCCCTATATTACTCCACTATAGTCCCCTACAGCCTGGTTCACTAGTCCCTACATTACTCCACTATAGTCCCCTACAGCCTGGCTCACTAGTCCCTACATTACTCCACTATAGTGCCCTACAGCCTGGTTCACTAGTCTCTACATGACTCCACTACACAGCCTGGTTCACTAGTCCCTATATTACTCCACTATAGTCCCCTACAGCCTGGCTCACTAGTCCCTACATTACTCCACTATAGTGCCCTACAGCCTGGTTCACTAGTCCCTACATGACTCCACTATAGTGCCCTACAGCCTGGTTCACTAGTCCCGACATGACTCCACTATAGTGCCCTACAGCCTGGTTCACTAGTCCCTACATGACTCCACTATACAGCCTGGTTCACTAGTCCCTACATTACTCCACTATAGTCCCCTACAGCCTGGTTCACTAGTCCCTACATTACTCCACCATAGTCCCCTACAGCCTGGTTCACTAGTCCCTACATTACTCCACTATAGTCCCCTACAGCCTGGTTCACTAGTCCCTACATTACTCCACTATAGTGCCCTACAGCCTGGTTCACTAGTCCCTACATTACTCCACTATAGTGCCCTACAGCCTGGTTCACTAGTCCCTACATTACTCCACTATAGTCCCCTACAGCCTGGTTCACTAGTCCCTTCCTTACTCTACTATAGTGCCCTACAGCCTGGTTCACTAGTCCCTACATTACTCCACTATAGTGCCCTACAGCCTGGTTCACTAGTCCCTACATTACTCCACTATAGTCCCCTACAGCCTGGTTCACTAGTCCCTACTTTATTTGACTATAGTCCCCTACAGCCTGGTTCACTAGTCCCTACATTACTCCACTATAGTGCCCTACAGCCTGGTTCACTAGTCCCTACATTACTCCACTATAGTCCCCTACAGCCTGGTTCACTAGTCCCTACATTACTCCACTATAGTCCCCTACAGCCTGGTTCACTAGTCCCTACATTACTCCACTATAGTCCCCTACAGCCTGGTTCACTAGTCCCTACATTACTCCACTATAGTGCCCTACAGCCTGGTTCACTAGTCCCTACATTACTCCACTATAGTCCCCTACAGCCTGGTTCACTAGTCCCTACATTACTCCACTATAGTCCCCTACAGCCTGGTTAACTAGTCTCTACATTACTCCACTATAGTCCCCTACAGCCTGGTTCACTAGTCCCTACATTACTCCACTATAGTCCCCTACAGCCTGGTTCACTAGTCCCTACATTACTCCACTATAGTCCCCTACAGCCTGGTTCACTAGTCCCTACATTACTCCACTTTAGTGCCCTACAGCCTGGTTCACTAGTCCCTACATTACTCCACTATAGTCCCCTACAGCCTGGTTCACTAGTCCCTACATTACTCCACTATAGTGCCCTACAGCCTGGTTCACTAGTCCCTACATTACTCCACTATAGTGCCCTACAGCCTGGTTCACTAGTCCCTACATTACTCCACTATAGTCCCCTACAGCCTGGTTCACTAGTCCCTACATTACTCCACTATAGTGCCCTACAGCCTGGTTCACTAGTCCCTACATTACTCCACTATCGTCCCCTACAGCCTGGTTCACTAGTCCCTACATTACTCCACTATAGTCCCCTACAGCCTGGTTCACTAGTCCCTACATTACTCCACTATAGTCCCCTACAGCCTGGTTCACTAGTCCCTACATTACTCCACTATAGTCCCGTACAGCCTGGTTCACTAGTCCCTACATTACTCCACTATAGTCCCCTACAGCCTGGTTCACTAGTCCCTACATTACTCCACTTTAGTGCCCTACAGCCTGGTTCACTAGTCCCTACATTACTCCACTATAGTCCCCTACAGCCTGGTTCACTAGTCCCTACATTACTCCACTATAGTGCCCTACAGCCTGGTTCACTAGTCCCTACATTACTCCACTATAGTGCCCTACAGCCTGGTTCACTAGTCCCTACATTACTCCACTATAGTCCCCTACAGCCTGGTTCACTAGTCCCTACATGACTCCACTATAGTGCCCTTGAGTGATGAGTGATGACCAAGCGGCAACATTCTAATCTGAAAAATGAAGCTTACCCGGAAGTGTGAAAAACTGCAATACATCGAAAATCCGCTAGAGGGAGGTCCAGAAAGGGAGCAAATATGCATAGAGCCCATGTTAAAATGTCCGTTTTCACAGCATAAATTCATGTTTTTACAGGTTGGTCCCATGGACTTTTATTGTATTTTTCGATAGGTTCCGAGTGCCTGACAACTGTGAGGGGGGTGAATTTTTTACTAACTCGTTAGTTTAGATTGTATTTAGATATAAAACGTATGACGAATAAGGGCGTGGTTAACTTTGATTGACAGCTTGATTGACAGCTGATAACGGGCTGCGTCGAGTGGAATTCCTGAAATTTGACGTCTCGGCGATGATCTGACACAACACATCATACACCTCTGTATCCTTACTGAACATTTGTATTGAAATATCGTACATAACATGGGTTGCTCTGCTGTAAACTGCACTAACCGACTCTGTAGGACTAGGAGTACTTCGCTCCTTTTTTTCCGGTAAGTGACATTCCACTACTATTTCACGTAGTTAGCACTATTTAGCATCAGTGTTTGTGGGCAGTGGCACTGCAATAGTTAGCATTAAATCGCCTCAGATAAGTTAGCGTCCGAGGTACTTTACCTGTGGTTATAACTGACGTTTGAAACACTGTAAATGTGTCTGCCAAATGAATAAATGACTGATCTGCGAGCTAGTTGGTCGCACGTCAGAGGCGCCCGCGCCATTGGATGTGCAGTTGCCGCAGCACAGCCTATGAGCGAGCTATGCAGCTGCAAATGCGTTTTACATATAGGCTTCAGTAAATCGAGGAAAAGGAGTTTCAACATAAGAATGATACTGGCTGTAAAGAGTAGCCTAGTCTGCCAGTCGATCTTGTAACGGTACAGATAGCTGAGGCTCGGCTGAAGAGGCGTGTCCACCGGCCGGCTCAGTCTCACACAAAGCCCGCCCTTTTACCCATATATGGATTGGCTAGAAGGTGGGCGGGGTTAGGATTTCCCGAGATTTTCAAAAGATGGCGCCGCCCATACCCCCCATAAACGGCCTCAAAACCGTTCTACAGAAAGTCTATGGGTGACGTCACAGACGCTTTGTCCATATTTTTTACAGTCTATGGTGATGGCGCGAGTGAGTTCAGACACCGAGTGCTGGAAGGGCTGCAGCTTTTCTTCTCGCTGTTTAATCATCATTTGAATTCAAACTGGGAGCACCAGTAGTAATTAAAAGATTTATCTTGAACTCTGTCATGGAAACTAGCATGTGAAAACCTTAATTAAAGATGTAATAATCAATGAAACAGGAATATAACCCTATCTGTAGCCACATTGGAGCAGTGGTTAGGAGATGAATGATGATTGAGCTGTGGCTCCATCTAGTGGTCAGACTCGGGACTTCATTCGGAATGACCCTAACAGTGCATTATGGGATTGAATGAGTGCACTCGATAACGTCCACTATGGTTTCGGACACTACAAATTTCTGCGACCGGCCGACCGGATGTGACGTATTCTAATCAAAACTATGAGCGCGAAGCTAGAATTACAAGGGTGTAATCCACCAGCCGGAAACTGAAGCCTCCCCGGGGGCCGCCACTGGCTAGCAGACCTTAGCCTGCTGTTAGCATTCCATTCACTCCCATTCATTTTGGCGTCACTTTGACAGCGAATAACTGTACATCTGAGGCGTTTAAAGACTCCATTTGTCCATTATTTATTTCTAAAAAAAACAATGTATAAAAGGCTTTATTACCTGGTATCTTACGTTATGGCCCCGTAGAAGCCGTTTTTGTAAAAATAGGCTAACGATTGCGTCATAACACGCGACTAGAGAGGTTACCGTATGGACAGAAGGAGAAGCCCATAGAGTCATAAAGCTGATCCTGCTGCTCATGGACAGCTCTACTCTCGCTCTCCGGCTCTGTGAGGTCCGGAAGGGAATGATCAGATTCCTCTCGGCACAGCTACTAGAAGACGTACAGGTTGCTCTCGCCACATCTCCGTCGTCCAGCTCAGTGTGAGCCAGCGCAGTCGCTCCGCCATCAGGGAGTGGGCGCTTCTCATGGGCTTCACTTTTCTCCGTCCACGGGGTCGCTGTGTCCATTTCTTTTACTGTCTATGAGAATTACCAATATGTTAACACTTAAACGTTCTGTAAACACTATTTCTGCAAAATGGCGGTTATTAATAATTATGGCAGAAATAATTGTTTAATAATTAGTAGATCAATATTTATGTTTTATTATGTTGATTAGCAAAGTTGCGTGCGACTGCTAGTATGCGCATGTGTGCAGTGGAGAGTTTTTCATCAGTTTTCACTCTTACAAATCTAAGGTTTACACACTAGTCTCGTATTCGTCATTCGGTGGCTCTGAATGGCCCAAACACCGCTCAAACGCAGTGTGTAAACATGACTGACACGACGCAAGGTCATATTCATCTTTTAACGCGCGAAAAGAGAGTTTCTGACTCTGTGAAGAGTTTATTTCCATTATTTCACAGCATGTCTGCTGTGGATGCGAGCTTTGAATCTGTTCACACTGAACGAGACTACAAATATTGTGTGGTCTTTTTCACGTCTGTAGCTCTTTTCTCCTGGATCGGTGTCCTCCGGCCGATGACGTCAGTGCCGGGGCGAGTGTGTGTGTGTTTGGAAAGACTGACTTGCAGGATTAGTTTGTAGAACAGTTTGTAAAGATTGTCCTTCTGCAACTGGAACTGTGTTTCTTCAGTTCTCCACTAGATGGCGATGAAAACCCAATAATAATCCTTCAGATGAGTTGTTAACCGAGGTCCAGACTCTGCAGTCATTAAATCCCAGGGTGTCCTTCGAGAGTAGCGCTGTCCCGGACACACTTCCCCGTGGCCTCTGTCATCATGGCCTCCTAATCACCCCATATACTGGCTTCATCACTGTCTACTCTCCATCCATAAGCTGGTGTGTGTGTGTGTGTGTGTGTGGTGTGTGCGTGCATGTGTGGTGTGTGTGCATGTGTGTGTGTGTGTGTGGTGTGTGTGTGTGTGTGTGTGTGGTGTGTGTGTGTGTGTGTGCGTGTGTGTGTGTGTGTGTGTGTGTGTGTGTGTGTGTGTGTGGTGTGTTCTGGCGCATCATCAGGTGGAGCTGCACACACTGCTGGTGTTGAGGAGATTCCCCCTTCCATGTAAAGCGCTTTGAGTGCCCAGAAAAAGCGATATGTAATGAATTATTACTATTATTATTATTATAAATCACTGTGACTGAAACAAAAGCAAAATAAAAATAAATTGACAAATTAATCTAATTTGACATAATATTATTTGAATCCAAAGGAACACATGTATTTTGCATTAAATGATGTTTTATAAACAAAGTTCGGGAGGAGCACGTTCAAATAATCATTCCAATCAACTGGTCATCAAACAATTACCATGTCTACCCTATCAGCACGAGAAGGAGCATATAAAGATTCACTCTAACATTCCTCGACAGTTTCAGCATCCCTCCACCACCCCGACTCCTCACTCTTGGCTTATCTTATTTATTTATTTCACAGCCAGGAATACGGGGGGAGTGCTCTGGGTTCGGGCCGAATACCTAACTCGGAGCCCTCTCCTCGGACAGCACGCCAAATACGCATTTATTCTGTCTGACTTATTTGTAAGTGTGAACTCGTGAATTGTTTATTTAGACATTTATTGTAAAAGTCTTTTCAGTGCTTGTCAAAATAAGTACATTTCTCTTTTATTTATGATCTTGTGTAAAGGGTTTCAGCTGCCGTCACGCCAGGCCGGCCTATTAACGACAAGCGTTTCTATGTTTCTTATATAAAATGAAGTGTGTCATATTCTCTAGGACCCTAAAAGCGTGCGGTCAGCGTTCCTCTGCGAGTGTGTTAGCGCTTCATGTGAAGTTAGTCTTCGCTGATGAAACCCAGTGTCGGAGTCACCGCAGGGAACGACACACACTATAAATGATCTAAATGTTTGTCATGTTTTCCCTCAGATTGTGTTGCCACAGCCGGCCTGCAGCCGCCGCCCCCAGCGTCTCACACCGCCACACTGGATTGTGGGAAATGAGGCAGACGACCAGTAAATACCAGTTGCCATGAAGCCCTGAAACGGCTCTCTTCACACTCGGCTCGGCACACGACAGGCGCTTATTCCCACAGCGGGGGCTGGAGTACAGGCTCTGGCCTTCATCATCATCATCATCTTCCTCTTCATCATCACAGCGGGGGCTCGAGTGCTGGAGTACAGGCTCTGGCCATCTTCATCATCATCATCATCTTCATCATCATCACTGTAATACCATCATCATCATCATCATCATCACTGTAACACCATCATCCTCTTCATCCTCATCATCCTCATCATCACTGTAACACCATCATCATCATCATCATCATCATCCTCTTTATCATCATCATCACAGCGGGGGCTAGAGTGCTGGAGTACAGGCTCTGGCCATCATCATCATCATCATCATCATCATCCTCTTCTTCATCATCCTCACTGTAACACTATCACCATCATCCTCTTCATCATCCTCATCCTCACTGTAACACCATCATCATCATCCTCACTGTAACACCATCATCATCATCATCCTCACTATAACACCATCATCATCATCCTCTTCATCATCCTCATCCTCACTGTAACACCATAATCATCATCATAATCCTCTTCATCCTCACTGTAACACCATCATCTTCATCATCCTCACTGTAACACCATCATCATCATCCTCTTCATCCTCACTGTAACACCATCATCATCCTCTTCATCATCATCATCATCCTCATCCTCACAGTAACACCATCATCATCATCCTCTTCATCCTCACTGTAACACCATCACCATCACCCTCTTGATCATCATCCTCTTCATCATCATCCTCTTCATCCTCACTGTAACACCATCACCATCACCCTCTTGATCATCATCCTCACTGTATCACCAAGGCAAGGCAAGGCAAGTTTATTTATATAGCACATTTCATACACAATGGCAATTCAAAGTGCTTTACATAGAAGAAATTAAAATAATCAAAACAAATAAGAATAATTAAAACAGTTTAGAATAAAAAAATAAAATAAAGTAATACTGGTCCACCCCTATCTGAGATGGAAGAGATTGAGCCGGTTTACGATGCCACTGGACCTCTAGTGTCAGCCTCAGACGTCACGCCCACGGAACGTTGGCTAAACGTCTGATGCATAAGGTACACTTAACTGGAAACACTTCAGGAATGTCGAAGTCGTCATCTGATTGGTTGAATTTTATCGGATTTCCGGGGGGCGCGAGTGTCGCATTTATTTTCGGTCCGCCGGGAAACAAAGCGCAGACGTGTGATTGCGGAAGAAAAACTTTTGTGTTTACATGAGTGACAATGAGCATTTATCAAGATCAGCTAAACGTAGGATTCTCAAAAGTATGCGAGGTTCACGGCATAGACTCTTGAAGTTTTCTTCTCCTTCTTTGATTTTCTATGCTGACTGACTTGTTGCACGCCGGTCTGTTGTTGTGGGGACATTTCCACGCCCCGAAACGTGACGCTGAACGAAACGAACTGTAATTGGTTGTTTGACATGTCGGTCAAACGGCCTAATGGGCGGGCCTTGGCCAAAGAAAGCTGCTATGAATTCCAGACCTTCAGCCGTCAGTCTGAAGGTCTGGCTACGCGAGACTACTGGACCTCTAGCCCAGGGACGTACTCTGCTGGGGTGGTGCTACACCAGTGATGCCCAGCGGGGCCCCCAGAGAGCTTCGCGTGCGCTGTCTGCTGCGGTTACGCTCTCAGCGACTTCTTATACTCTCAGCAGTATAACTAACTTACTCCTTCACTCGCCTCATCGGAGTGAAGACTCTCCCGCTCCCCTTCAAAATCTCTTCCAGAGATTATAAAAAATAAATTAAAAATTAAAAAACAAACAAAGACAAAACCAGTACAGTAAAAACAGTCGGACGAACAGTGGCACAGTGCTCATTCAGTAAATGCATAGCTAAACAGATGTGTTTTGAGTGTAACTACTGTAGGAGCACATCTGATCTCCTCTGGAAGCTGGTCCAGCATAATAGCTAAAAGCAGACTCTCCTTGCTTAGAGTGAACCATTGGTATTTCTACCTGATGTGATCCTAATGATCTGAGTGATCTGTTAGGCTTATATTCAGTGAGCATATCTGCAATATATTGAGGTCCTAACCCATTGAATGATTTATATACCAGTAATAATACTTTAAAATCAATCCTAAATGTAACTGGGAGCCAGTGTAGAGACCTGAGGACTGTTGTGATATGTTCATATTTTCTGGTCCTGCTCAGAATCCTGGCAGCAGCGTTCTGTATGAGCTGCAACTGTCTGATGGTCTTTTTAGGAAGGCCAGTGAGGAGTCCATTACAATAATCCACCCTGCTGGTGATGAAAGCATGAACAAGTTTCTCTAAGTCTTGACTGGAAACAATTCTTGCAATATTTTTCAGATGATAGTATGCTGATTTAGTTATTGCTTTGACATGACTACTGAAACTAAGGTCTGACTCTAGAGACACACCAAGATTCCTGACTTGATTTTTAGTTGTTAGACCCCTAGCGTCAAGGTATGCGTTCACCTTGAGAACTTCATCTTTGTTTCCAAACGCAATGACTTCAGTTTTGTCTTTGTTTAACTGAAGAAAGTTTTGGCACATCCAACTGTTGACTTCATCAATGCATTGGCACAGGGAGTCAATGGGGCTGTAATCGTTAGGCGATAGGGCTAAGTAGAGCTGTGTGTGTGTGTGTGTGTGTGTGTGTGTGTGTGTGTGTGTGTGTAAGTAGAGCTGTGTGTCGTCTGCATAGCTGTGGTAAGAGATTCGGTTCTTTCTCATTATTTGGCTCATTGGGAGCATGTACAGGTTGAACAGGAGTGGTGCAAGAATTGAGCCTTGAGGGACTCCGCATGTCATGGATGTCCACTCAGACTTATGGTCTCCTATACTCACATAATAACCTCTCCCTTCTAAGTATGACCTGAACCATTTTAACCCTATCCCAGAAAGCCCCACCCAGTTTTCCAGCCTGTCAAGAAGTATGTCGTGATCGACAGTGTCAAATGCAGCACTGAGGTCGAGTAGTACCAGCACTGATAATTTGCCTGTATCAGTATTTAAGCGAATATCATTTATTATGTTTATGAGCGCTGTCTCTGTGCTGTGATGCGATCGGAAACCAGATTGAAAATTGTCAAAGAATCCATTCAAGCTTAAGAATTTGTTCAGCTGATTGAAGACAACTTTTTCAATGATCTTGCCTATGAAAGGAAGATTTGAGATCGGTCTAAAGTTGCTTAAAATGGTCTTATTCAGATTGCTCTTTTTCAGGAGGGGCTTGACAACTGCAGTTTTCAGGGAGTTTGGAAAACTACCAGAGAGAAGTGAGGCATTTACCACTTCTAGGAGATCTGCTTCTAAACTGTTTAACACACTTTTGAAGAAAGATGTTGGAAGTGCATCAAGGGCGCAGGTTGATGTTTTAAGGTGCTGTACGGTTTCTTCCAAAATTGTGCCTTCAATTTCTTCGAAAACAGACATAGTAACTACTTTCTCCGGTTGTGGTCTGATCTGTCTGACCCCAGTGCGGCTCAAGGATGTGCTGATCACCTTTCTGATATTATTGATTTTCTCAGAGAAGAAAGAAGCAAACTCACTGCACTTGCTGTCTGAGAGCATTTCACTGGGAATCTGGCTTGGGGGGTTTGTCAGTCTCTCTACAGTAGCAAAAAGAGTGCGTGTGTTGTTTAAGTTTCTGTTTATAATATTCGAGAAGAAAGTCTGTCTAGCTTTGCCTACTTCAATATTAAAAGCATGGATGCTGTCTTTGTAGATGTTATAATGGACTACAAGTTTAGTCTTCTAAAAAATCTTTAGGCGCTCTGCTCTTCTGCATTGTCTTTTCATATTTTGCACAGCTGTTGAGTTTCTCCAAGGTGCTTTTTGTCTACCACTATTCTTCCTGAAAATCAACAGAGTCAGCAGATATGCTTGGTTTTAAAGATATAGGGCTCTATCTTGCACCCGGCGCAAATGACTTTGTACACTGACGCATGTATCATTCCTATTTTGCACCCGCGCAAAGCGGGCTTTTCCCTCCACAGACACACGTCGGTTAACTAAGAAATTCACTTGCGCTCCCCGGGGCGGTTCAGCGCAAAGAGGAGGCGTGTTCCGGCGCAAACTTTCCCTCATGCTATTTTGCTGTTCTATAAAACAATTGCGCCACTGACCAGAAAAAACCTAGTCTAAAGTCAGTGGCGCGTTGCGCGTTGTCCATAATGCTATTTTAAGCGCGCATGCTTGGCCATAATGTAGCGGGTGCACAACGCGCATACACTTTGATTCTCTCATCAACACAGATGCAGCAGTTTTTATTTTTGCAAATCATACATTATAACAAGGAAAAATATTAACACGTCAGGGAAATCATTGTGGTGTCCATGAAGATGTAAAAAATTTAGTTTTTTTCCTCCCACGCCTGTTTAACCGACGCTGATTTGGGTGGGTTTCTCCCATCCCCATACAACGTCACTTCTCTGTCTTTCACGGTCCTGACAAGAACGTCGGTCTCCTCGGCTGTGAACCGCTCCTGGCGCGCGCCTGGTAAATCCGCCGATATAATAGCAATCCGCCATGCAACATGCGCACCTGCTCTTAAAGGGAATGTGAGATGATGCTCTGATTGGTTTATTTCACGTTACGCCCAAACCACACCTATGAATAATGAAGCTACTTCAGACCAACCCCTTTTAGATTTGCGCCAGGCGCAAGAGGCATTTATCCCGCCGGGAAAATAGCAACAGCGCCGGCATCCGCCCACAAAGTTACTTGCGCTTTGCGCTTTGACACTTGCGTTTCAGGTCGTTAAAATAGGGCCCATAGCCTTCATAAATAGCACACTAGTGTTCTCATTTAAGCATCTCTTCTTGACAGACACAGATCTAGCTTCAATGGCAGGAGAGATCAATATATCAAAGAAAATACAGAAATGATCAGACAGTGCTACATCCTTAATAACAATCGATGAGATGTTTAACCCTCTGGGGACCAAGGGGGTTTTGGGGCCCTTGGGATGTTTTGACATGCACTGACATTTGTGCTTTTTTCAGTTATTTATAAACATGTTAATGGCAAAGGTGTAAATTCACTCTATATAGCACAAACGGGGCTACCATAATATGTTAGCAACATGTATGTACATGTTTGTATTTTTGAGAGAATATTATTTATGCATGGTTATTGAAAAACTTAAAAATAAAAGTTTCTGAAATAAGGCCACAAAACACATATTGATTATTTCTTCACAAGACTTTTGAAAATTGTATCACATAGTCTAGAATATTTGCTCCAAAACTATGTGAGAATCATCCTGACTACTCATTCAGATAAGTCAATAAAGTCTTTTATCATGTGTATGATGTGTTTAGTGTGAGAAAGCTTTATGCGAGGAGGCGTGATCTCTCATTAATATGTGTGGCATTTCACACCTGAGAAAGACAAAGACCCTCCCATTATGGCCCTATTAGGTGCTATCAGGCCCTATCATTACGAGGAGCCTTGCACAAAGAATGAGGAGATTTAAAAAAGAATGGCTTTTAGATTCTTTGGATTTATTTACAACACAACATAATCCAAAGATACACAACAAAGGACAAAAAAGCACATTAGTAAACACACTGATCTAAAGACAGAGGCTTGCACAGTCACACAGCATGGTCCCATTCCTGAAACATAGTACATACCTGTCATTTCCAAGTTGTTTGATTTTTCATTACAGTCTCCTGTGAATGTTGAACTCAGCAGGACTCATGGCATTTTGTCCCTGTAAAAAAAACAAAAAAAAAACACCTGTGAACACGCTGATATAAAGAGAAACTATATGGCTGCACGACTTTGGACATACATTGTAGATTTTTCTGGTTAAAATAGCTTTTAATTATATACACACACACACACACACACACACTGCTTAGAATTAGAAGTGAACACACCCATGCTAAAGTTGACTAAAAAGAGGAATAAAAAATCTTAATGCCTTAATTAAAAAAATGAGGAAAACTACAACCTTTAGGGACGTGAATAATGTCCCTGAATTCTTTGTGAATGAATAATGTATCGCAAATAATTAAATGTTCTTCTTTAAAATACAGGGTGCATACATCTGGACACTTCTATCCCCAGAAACTCCTAACAAAAGCTGATGTCTTTATTTTGAAGCTTATTTGAAGCTTATTTGATTTGAAAAACTTTATCCAAAACTAGTCAACGAAATTTTGTCTTTTATTTCGTCTGTGACAGTGCGTATCTGTGCGGTCATTCATTCATTCACACACACACACACACACACACACACACACACACACACACACACACACACACACACACACACACACAGAAACATGATTCACATTTAAACAGTATGCTATTTGTCCGTTTACAGACACTAACGTTATTCTATATCGCGATTAGAACAAAGCACAAGCATAAAGGGGCGGCAGTGGCTCAGTGGTTCCTGTGGGTTGTCTACAAACCGGAAGGTTGGTGGTTCAATCCCCGGTTCCACCTGGCCAAGTGTCGAGGTGTCCATGAGCAAGACACCTAACCCCAGCTGCTCCCGATGAGCTGGATGGCGCCTTGTATGGCTGACACCGCCGTCAGTGTATGAATGGGTGAATGTGAGGCAAAATGTAAAGCGATTTGGTGGCCATTGGGTCTGTGAAAGCGCTATATAAATGCAGTCCATTTACCATAAAACACTTACACTTCTCAGCTGAATCTGTTGCTCCTCCTCGAAGTGAAACCAGCACTTGTTCTGTGGTAAATGTCCCAGGGTTATTCCTCATAGCCGCGCAAGACGAATCTTAATCTGACTAAAAAATATAGTGTGTTTACAGCATTTGCCTGGGGGCGTTTATCTATTTTGCAAATGGCCTCAACACATTATCTTATGAATAGCGCGCTCTGCGAGTGGGTGTGAACAAATTAACGATAATGAGCTGAGACAGGAGAAACTGTACTTCTCTTTAGTTTCATACAGATTACACTGGAGGAGAATATTTGTTTTAAATGTGAATTGTTTTATTTAAAAGTAGAAATTTAAAGCGTTCTTTAGACGTATGTTTCATGTTTGTGTGATAAGTATTAGCGGAGTTTCCGTTCATTTTCCAGAAAGATTTTTGCGGAGACAGAGTGAGCTGAAAGCGCACCCTGTTTATTTTATTTATTTAAAAAAACAAAACAAGGTTTTGATGTTAATGTGAGTGTACACAAAAAAGAAGACCCTCTATAGTTTATAATCATGTATTGATTTTATTTATATGACCATAAATGACGGAGTATTTTAAGTCTATGTTGCTGCTATGTGAAAAAACCCCCAGCAAAACTCGCCGGCGCGTTCTTGGTCCCCAGAGGGTTAAACCCTTACTGATAAGTAAATCTAGAGTGTGTCCACGATTGTGTGTGGGTCCATGTACATGCTGAGTCAGATCAAAAGTTTTTAAAACAGTTTTGATTTCTTTTGCCATAATGGTTTCTGCATTATCTATGTGAATGTTAAAATCTCCAGCAATGGCAAAACAGTCAAACTCTGAGGAAATTGTTGATAGCAGTTTTGTAAAGTCCTCAGCAAAGGCTGGAGAGTATTTTGGAGGCCTGTAAATAATGATAAGTAAAATACGTGGAGCACCTTTTAACACAATACCCAGATATTCAAAAGATGGGTAATTCCCAAATGATATTTGCTTACATTCATAGACATCTTTAAAAAGAGCAGCTAAACCCCCGCCTCTTTTACCCGCTCTGTAGAAACTCAGAAAAGTAAAGTTAGGAGGGGATGTTTCATTGAGGACTGTTGCACTGCAGCTGTCTTCTAACCAAGTTTCATTTAGAAACATAAAGTCCAGGTTGTATGTGGTTATTAAATCGTTGACTAGAAGTGATTTATTTTTTTAAGTGAGCGGATGTTTAAAAGTGCTAACTTACTTTTTGTCCCCACAGCGATCTTAGTTTGGCGTGTAATAGGCACCAGATTAGATGGGTTTGCTGTACGGCTTTTGAAGGCCTTAGATTTACTATCATGTAATTGAACAGCAATAGAGAAATATTCAGGCACACTGGGTTCCCGCTTGTTTTGTAAACATTTAAGAAAGTTACTGTTATCATAGCGGGGACCCGACACATATCACTGAGAACTGGTATCAGTTGTTTTTGGTTCACCTCGAGCCAATGGAGGAGGGTGTGGGCCCTGGCGCTGTGGCAGAGGCCGAAGAGCTCTCACAGGAGGAGGGGGAGGAGGAGGGACTGGGCCAGCAGGCTTTGGTGGTTGTGGGGCCTGTCGTTTTTTGGTTGACATCTGGGGGCTTGCAGCAAAAGAGTGGAATAGTTTGGTTCCAGCATACACCAGTTTTTCCATTTTCTCTGAGAAGCACAGAAGTGGAGTTGCTGGAGAGAGGGATAACGTGTCTGGTGAGAGGGGCTGTTGTTCTGGTGTTATCGGAGGCTGTAATATGCTGTCCTGTATTCCCTGGTTGTTTTCCAGAAAGTCGTCCTTGGGAGCTGAATCTTGGAGCAGTTCTAATATGTCCCGGTCTGTCTGTGGTGAGCGCTGTGGGCAGGGCTCTGCTGAGATTGTGTCCGTGAGCAGAAGTTGTTGTGGCTCCATGGTGTTATCCTTGTCCTTGTGTGATATGTCAAACGCATGTCCATTCAGGTGCTGAAGTGAAGTCCTGTGGTCATTCATACTGTGTCCAGGTGGGTGTGTGCTATTCAGGTTGAGTAGATTGTCGCACACTGCAGAAGGATGATTGAGCGAGAAGCAGATATTGTCCTTTAGCACTCTTGAACCAAGTTTGTTTGGGTGGAGCCCATCCTGTTGAAACAGTTGCCTCTGACTCCAGAAAAGATTGAAGTTGTCAATGAAGTTCATTCCTTTTATATTGCAGGTTTTTTGCAGCCATGTGTTGAGCCCAAGCAACCGTGAAAACCTGTTCCTCTTGCTGGGAGTGGTCCACTGATGAATGTCTGAACTTTCAGTCTTTTAAGTGTTTCAAAAAGTTCATTGAAATCCTTCTTAAGGAGTTCTGACTGCTCTTTATGAATATCATTTTTCCTCACATGAATGATGAGTCGATTTGGAGTCTTATGTTTCATCAGAAAGTTCTTAAGTTCCCTATTTACATCAGAAGTCGTTGCTTGTGGAAGGCAGCATGTAGTTGTATCCCTGCTAATAATGTTTCTGATTGTGGAGTCACCCACTATCAGAGTCCTGGGCTCGGCTGCGCTCTGAGCTGAGTGCCGCTGTCTGCTCGACCTTGAGCGCCAGTTAGCAGTGTAAGCTACTGGCTGGTTCAGTCTGTGTTCGATTACATTCATCACATTCAGGGATTCCTCATTCATTAATACTTCAAATCTGTTCTCAAGATGTATAGGCGGTGGTAGGAGACCAGTGTTTGCAATCCTTGTCAGAGCCGTATCTGGCGTAGAGGAGGCTACTGCGGCAATATGTGATGCTCGTGACAATCTGATGTCTCGAGTGCCTTTGGGTCTCGCTCCCTGTTTGTGCCATCGATTTGTAAGTCGGTCGGCTTGTTTCTCTACACTCAGTATGGCCTGTATTGGAGCACTAGATTCATGGGACTCCCCGGCTGTATGCTGAGGATGTCCATGACGAAGCTCTGTTTTGTGTTCCAACTGGTTTGGTGGTCCCACAAGTAACTTTGTTTCAAGAACTGCAATCCTTTGTGAAAGTCTGTGGCACTTTGTGCAGCAAGTAGATTCCAGAAGAGGCATTTTCTCTTATCCTTTAGAATGTAGGCAGTTGTGTTTTCCCTTCCCCGGAATATAAGCAGTGGGAGGCTGGTCGGAGAAAAGAATTCTGCTTTTTTGTAGTAATCAAGCGTTTGAGCACTGTGCGGATTTGCTGAAGTTAAAATTAGGTGATAAAAGGAGATAAAATATAAAAATATAAAAGCGATAGCAGTAAGCAAAAGCGTCCGAACAGTAGCTGGACAGGAAGTAAAAGTCCATCATCCACCATCATCCTCTTCATCATCATCCTCATCCTCACTGTAACACCATCATCATCCTCTTCATCATCATCCTCATCCTCACTGTAACACCATCATCATCATCCTCTTCATCCTCACTGTAATACCATCATCATCATCATCATCATCATCATCCTCTTCATCATCATCCTCATCCTCACTGTAACACCATCATCATCCTCTTCATCATCATCCTCATCCTCACTGTAACACCATCATCATCATCCTCTTCATCCTCACTGTAACACCATCACCATCATCATCCTCTTCATCATCATCCTCACTGTAACACCATCATCATCCTCTTCATCCTCACTGTAACACCATCATCATCCTCTTCATCATCATCCTCATCCTCACTGTAATACCATCACCCTCTTGATCATCATCCTCACTGTATCACCATCATCATCCTCTTCATCCTCACTGTAACACCATCATCATCATCCTCTTCATCATCATCCTCATCCTCACTGTAACACCATCATCATCATCCTCTTCATCCTCACTGTAGGCAAGGCAAGGCAAGGCAAGTTTATTTATATAGCACATTTCATACACAATGGTAATTCAAGGTGCTTTACATAGAAAAATCAAAAGAAATAGGAATAATTAAAACAGTTAAGAATAAATAGATTAAAATAATCAAAAGAAATAAGAATAATTAAAACAGTTTAGAATAAAAAATTCAATAAAATACAGTACAAACAGTCGGACACAGTGGCACAGTGCTCATTCAGTAAATGCATAGCTAAACAGATGTGTTTTGAGTCTGGATTTGAATGTGACTACAGTAGGAGCACATCTGATCTCCTCTGGAAGCTGGTTCCAGCTGCGGCTGGCATAGTAGCTAAAAGCAGACCATCATCATCCTCTTAATCCTCACTGTAACACCATCACCATCATCTTCATCATCCTCTTTATCATCACTGTAACA
The DNA here is from genome assembly GCA_029959095.1 of Rhinichthys osculus. Taxonomy (NCBI): domain Eukaryota; kingdom Metazoa; phylum Chordata; class Actinopteri; order Cypriniformes; family Leuciscidae; genus Rhinichthys; species Rhinichthys osculus. Next base: position 145,281 of record JARWKJ010000006.1, on the reverse strand, counting down.
CCATCATCATCATCCTCTTCATCATCATCATCCTCATCACTGTAACACCATCATCATCATCATCATCATCCTCTTCATCATCATCCTCATCCTCACTGTAACATCATCATCATCATCATCCTCTTCATCATCATCCTCATCCTTACTGTAACACCACCATCATCATCATCTTCATCCTCACTGTAACACCATCACCATCATCATCATCCTCACTGTAACACCATCATCATCATCATCATCTTCATCCTCACTGTAACACCACCAGTAACACCATCATCATCATCATCCTCATTGTAACTCCATCATCTTCATCATCATCATTGTTATGTGTGAGTGTTCTAATCTGTATGTCATTGCAGTTTCCCTGGTAGATCACCTGCAACCAACCGGTTAATTGAAGTCACCTGACGGGAGCTACTTAAATCTAGGACGCATGCTCTTGCTCTCTCTCGTCTTGCAGCCAGCAGTGCAGTAGCAGTGTTTTTGCTTCTATAGTCCCCTTTTTCTTTTTATATTAAATAAACTTTATTTTGATTGGCAGACTTCTGTCTTTGTGTCCTTTATGTTGCATCCCTAGAGCCAGGGTTGTAACATAATGGGGGCTCGTCCAATTTGGTTGGTAAAAAGCATTTGTTTTTTTTGTTTTTTATATTTTGGGGACTGTTTTTATTTATTCCCTTTGATTGAGATCATTTGGTGAGTATGGTTGTTTGAGTATTTTTGAATATATGCATGAGTTTTCCCGGTTAGGTAGGGTGAGAGTTCCAGCTGGGTTGATTACTCAATCCTTCCATCGGTTCACTCTTTTGTTATTTTTCCTTTTTTGTTTTCGAGGTTATTCTGGGTGGAGACTTTTTCTCTGTCGGGGGTAAGCATTTCAGAACTGTGACCATTGATAAATTGGTTCACAGTTGCTGAGTTTTTGCGGTACACCTCAGAAGATAGATAGGAATTAGAAGTGTTAGGCAGGTATCCGGGTGTATCTCATGTGTTTTGTATTGTGTTTGAGCTCAGCAACCATGCTCATTTTTTTTTTATGGAAGTGAAAGAGGAATACTTAAGTTAGGTGAGTTAAATTTTTTTTAAATTTTTTTTGAGGTAGTGTTTATTTGGTCCATGATCCTAACTTTAGTGTGTTATCAGTGTTTGTGTGAAGTTCCTTTTGTGGACTTTAGTGTAGACTAATGCCAGTATTGCCTTTAGATATTTGTGATTGCTTGGGGTGAGTAATCTTCTGTGTTTGGGTTAGTTCTACCATAAAGACTCAGAAGAATTCTCAAATAAATAGAATTTATTTTGTGAAAGGAGTTTACAGACAAAAATAAAGGTAAATGCTCGACAAGCTCCGTCTCTGAGTTCTTTGGCGTGGGCCTCGTCCTCCGTCCGGGTCTGAAGGTTAGCTTGTAGGTCCTGCCTGATGTTAGAGGCAGGGGCGGAGCCTACCCCCTGACGAGTGGACGGTGATGTTAGAGGCAGGGGCGGAGCCTACCCCCTGACGAGTGGACGGTGATGTTAGAGGCAGGGGCGGAGCCTACCCCCTGACGAGTGGACGGTGATGTTAGAGGCAGGGGCGGAGCCTACCCCCCGACGAGTGGACGGTGATGTTAGAGGCAGGGGCGGAGCCTACCCCCCGACGAGTGGACGGTGATGTTAGAGGCAAGGGCGGAGCCTACCCCCCGACGAGTGGACGGTGATGTTAGAGGCAGGGGCGGAGCCTACCCCCCGACGAGTGGACGGTGATGTTAGAGGCAGGGGCGGAGCCTACCCCCCGACGAGTGGACGGTGATGTTAGAGGCAGGGGCGGAGCCTACCCCCCGACGAGTGGACGGTGATGTTAGAGGCAGGGGCGGAGCCTACCCCCCGACGAGTGGACGGTGATGTTAGAGGCAGGGGCGGAGCCTACCCCCCGACGAGTGGACGGGAGCCATTCTGGTGGTGGTGGGGAGGATGGGGGAAAACTTTGCTACGACACCTGCGGGCAACAACATGGAACGGTAGGATCAGTCTTTTATATTCAATGTCGAGCTGTGATTGGTAGCGTGGAATTATAAATTAGTGACGTGCAATGGAGTCTTTCTGGTAGAACTTACGCTTACGCTTTCATTTCTACTTCCGGTTAAAGCTTTGTTTGAGAGCATTTTTGCTGCTTTTGTCATTTTTGTAGCAGTGTGTAATTGGACCTGTTGTGTCGGCTGAACTTCTGTGTTGGAAGTAGTGATACTACTTGAGTGTAGTTAGTGTTGAGATTAGTAATGGCTTCTTTAGAAGACTTCCTAAAGGAACCTTCAGAAGAGTTACTTGAGTTTTTTACAAAGGATCAACTTTTGCAGTTGTCCTTTCATTATGATATTCCCATCACAAGTAGTGAGAAGCGACTGAAGGGTAGTGTGAAGGAAATCATTAGAAGTGTCTTGGTTGACAATGGTGTCTTAACACTAAAACTCCCAAGGCAGTCATTTTGACTGTTTTAAATTTTTGCAATGTAATAACTTTGTTGAAATAAAACCCATGTAACTATAGGACCCTGACTTTTCCTAAATGTGTCTATTTTATTCTATCATTGTTATTTTATTAAAATTACAAGACACAAAAGAGTTGAGTATTTCTACCTTGAATGGCCATAACAGTCATACTGACCGTATGCATTCCACACTGTGTGTCGGTTGCTCCTTTTTCCCGCTCTTGAAGATGCATCACTGTTGACTAGCAACAATTTCTCTTGTTGTTTGTTTAGTCTATTGCAAAGCTGAAATCTAGCTTTAGCTTCGAGCTAAAACCAAATTGAAATATTGAAAAGAGAATATCAGAACAATGTCAGCAAGAAGAATGACTGCCACAGAGGCTTTAGCCATGCTTCAGAGCCTTGATGAGGCTGAGTGGTTGTTGGTTAACTATACATTTTAATTATGATTTATGTAAAAATGTATGTGTTCTGATGTTTATTATTACCTATCCTAACATTACAGATCCATTTATTCTTAGATTTGATATAGCTTATTGAAATTATATGCAAATAATGTATGAGCAGTCAGAATGACTGCTATGGCCATTATAGTAGTTTTAGAATTTCCGGGAGTCCTAGTGTTAAAAGTTAAGCAGGTTTCCCAACAATCCATGACTGCTCCTTTGTCTGAAGCTGCAATTGAGCTTCGGCTCAGAGAGATAGCTTTCCAGGAGAAACAGCTAGAGGTGGATATGAAATTAAGAGAGAAACAAATGTATCTTGAACACGAACGGTCTCTTAAAGAGTTGGAATTAAAAGCTGCTACTTTAACTGCAAGAGGTGATGTTTCTCCATTTGATGTTGGTAGACACATTAAGTTAGTTGACCGATATTTTTCTCATTTTGAACGGGTGGCAACCACATGAAAGTGGCCTAGAACTGTGTGGACTTTGCTTTTACACAGTATCTTGGTGGGTAAAGCTCAGGAAGCTTATTTCGCTCTAAGCCTAGAGAAGAGGGCTAATTATGATGAGGTTAAAGCAGCTGTATTGAAGGCATATGAGCTGGTTCCTGAAGCTTACCGCCAGCGCTTTCGAAGTTGTGCCAAATTTGCTCACGACACTTATGTTGAAGGAGAAGGAGAATCTATTTGATCGGTGGTGTACGTCTTGAAAGGTTGAAAGTAAGGAACATCTTAGGCAACTCATTTTGCTTGAGGAATTTAAAAACTGTCTGCCTGATGTAGTGTCTGTTTATTTGAACGAGCAGAAGGCAGTGACCTTAAGACAAACTCATCTGCCAAGATTGCAGCTTGTTCTAACACATAAGGTACATTTTGGTGACAAACAAGCTGAGGATCCGGTCCAGATTAAGCACAATAGGTCTCGGTTTGTAAGGTCTGTGCCTTTTGCCTCATCACCTGCTAATACAATGACTAATGATGGTTTGATTTCAGAAAGGGCTTGTTTTTATTGTAAGACACCAGGCCATCTTATTGCAGATTGTCCTGTTCTAAGTAAAAAACAGAAATCTGCAAAGACTGTAGCATTTGTAAGTCCTGTGCCAAGCCTTCCTCTGGCATCTTCAGTTGTTGATGTTTTATGCAAGACAGGGGATTTAGCTGGCTCATCATCATTTCTGATGGATGGTTCTGTGTATCTGTCTTCTGACCCTGAACACAGGCAAGCTATCAAGATCTGGAGAGATACAGGAGCTTTTCAATCTGTGATTTTACGTGATGTTTTGCCCTTCAATGAAAAGTCAGCTCAAGATTCAGAGGTAATTGTTAAAGGTTTTGGTCGAGGATTTCTGTCTATGCCTTTACATAGCATTAATCTCCAATCAGATTTAATCTCTGGGAATGTTGTTGTTGCACTTTGTTCCCAGATCCCCATAGATGGTGTGTCCTTTATTCTAGGGAATGATTTAGCTGGTGGGAAAGTGCTAGCTATCCCTGAAGTAAGCTCTACTGTCCTCAAGTCGGATTGTCCAAATGAACTTGAATTGGCCTCACTGTAACACCATCATCGTCATCTTCATCATCATCATCATCATCATCATCATCCTCTTCATCCTCACTGTAACACCATCACATCCTCTTCCTCATCATCATCATCATCATCGTAACACCATCATCATCATCCTCACTGTAACACCATCATCATCATCATCTTCATCCTCACTGTAACACCACCACCACCACCATCATCATCATCATCCTCACTGTAACACCATCATCATCATCATCTTCATCCTCACTGTAACACCATCACATCCTCTTCATCATCATCATCATCATCATCATCATCATCGTAACATCATCATCTTCATCCTCACTGTAACACCACCACCACCACCATCATCATCATCCTCACTGTAACACCATCATCATCATCATCATCATCTTCATCCTCACTGTAACACCATCATCATCATCTTCATCATCATCATCATCCTCACTGTAACACCATCACCATCATCATCCTCTTCATCCTCACTGTAACACCATCACATCCTCTTCCTCATCATCATCATCGTAACACCATCTTCATCCTCACTGTAACACCACCACCACCATCATCATCATCCTCACTGTAACACCATCATCATCATCATCTTCATCCTCACTGTAACATCATCATCATCTTCATCATCATCATCCTCACTGTAACACCATCACCGTCATCGTCATCTTCATCTTCATCATCATCCTCACTGTAACACAGGTGTGCCCAACCCTGCTCCTGCCGATCGACTGTCCTGAACAGTTCATCTCCAACCCTAATCAAACACACCTGAAGCAACTAATTAAAATCCCTGTAAAGGCAATTTCAAAAAAAAATTCTAAACACATTATAAATGTTACAAATGTATTGCTAAAACATATTACAAAGACTGTGAACTGTGAAGTACTGAATTGTGGAGTTAGACCGTTAAACAGTTTTTCACCATTGCTATTTTCCGGATTTTCTGGGCGGGGCTAAAACAGGGCTCGATGACGCACTGGAGCCCTTGAGCTCCTGGACACGCCCCTACTTGATAACGCACTGGAGCCCCTGAGCTCCTGGACACGCCCCTACTTGATGACGCACTGGAGCCCTTGAGCTCCTGGACACGCCCCTACTTGATGACGCACTGGAGCCGCTGAGCTCCTGGACACGCCCCTACTTGATGACGCACTGGAGCCGCTGAGCTCCTGGACACGCCCCTACTTGATGACGCACTGGAGCCCCTGAGCTCCTGGACACGCCCCTACTTGATGACGCACTGGAGCCGCTGAGCTCCTGGACACGCCCCTACTTGATGATGCACTGGAGCCCCTGAGCTCCTGGACACGCCCCTACTTGATGACGCACTGGAGCCCCTGAGCTCCTGGACACGCCCCTACTTGATGACGCACTGGAGCCCTTGAGCTCCTGGACACGCCCCTACTTGATGACGCACTGGAGTCCCTGAGCTCCTGGACACGCCCCTACTTGATGACGCACTGGAGCCGCTGAGCTCCTGGACACGCCCCTACTTGATGATGCACTGGAGCCCCTGAGCTCCTGGACACGCCCCTACTTGATGATGCACTGGAGCCCCTGAGCTCCTGGACACGCCCCTACTTGATGACGCACTGGAGTCCCTGAGCTCCTGGACACGCCCCTACTTGATGATGCACTGGAGCCCCTGAGCTCCTGGACACGCCCCTACTTGATGATGCACTGGAGCCCCTGAGCTCCTGGACACGCCCCTACTTGATGATGCACTGGAGCACCTGAGCTCCTGGACACGCCCCTACTTGATGACGCACTGGAGCCCCTGAGCTCCTGGACACGCCCCTACTTGATGACGCACTGGAGCCCTTGAGCTCCTGGACACGCCCCTACTTGATGACGCACTGGAGCCGCTGAGCTCCTGGACACGCCCCTACTTGATGATGCACTGGAGCCCCTGAGCTCCTGGACACGCCCCTACTTGATGACGCACTGGAGCCCCTGAGCTCCTGGACATGCCCCTACTTGATGACGCACTGGAGCCCTTGAGCTCCTGGACACGCCCCTACTTGATGACGCACTGGAGCCACTGAGCTCGTGGACACGCCCCTACTTGATGACGCACTGGAGCCCTTGAGCTCCTGGACACGCCCCAACTTGATGACGCACTGGAGCCACTGAGCTCCTGGACACGCCCCTACTTGATGACGCACTGGAGCCGCTGAGCTCCTGGACACGCCCCTACTTGATGACGCACTGGAGCCCCTGAGCTCCTGGACACGCCCCTACTTGATGACGCACTGGAGCCGCTGAGCTCCTGGACACGCCCCTACTTGATGATGCACTGGAGCCCCTGAGCTCCTGGACACGCCCCTACTTGATGACGCACTGGAGCCCCTGAGCTCCTGGACACGCCCCTACTTGATGACGCACTGGAGCCCCTGAGCTCCTGGACACGCCCCTACTTGATGACGCACTGGAGCCCCTGAGCTCCTGGACACGCCCCTACTTGATGACGCACTGGAGCCGCTGAGCTCCTGGACATGCCCCTACTTGATGACGCACTGGAGCCGCTGAGCTCCTGGACACGCCCCTACTTGATGACGCACTGGAGCCCCTGAGCTCCTGGACACGCCCCTACTTGATGACGCACTGGAGCCCCTGAGCTCCTGGACACGCCCCTACTTGATGACGCACTGGAGCCCCTGAGCTCCTGGACACGCCCCTACTTGATGACGCACTGGAGCCGCTGAGCTCCTGGACACGCCCCTACTTGATGATGCACTGGAGCCCCTGAGCTCCTGGACACGCCCCTACTCGATGACGCACTGGAGCCCCTGAGCTCCTGGACACGCCCCTACTTGATGACGCACTGGAGCCCCTGAGCTCCTGGACACGCCCCTACTTGATGACGCACTGGAGCCACTGAGGCTGGCCGCTCCTAACAATATTATAGAGCACATTCACATCAATTTGCCGCTCAATCGCGAGTTACTGTCAGTACTATTATTAGTAACACAGCCTACAGATTGCTAGCTACTAGCTATGCCTTCGTCACGGAAATGCGTACTACCAGGATGCGATCACCGGATCACGTACAAAACAGATCGGTGTCCTTGTTTAAATTTCCGAAAAATGAATTCATCAAGAAGAAGTGAATTAATTTTGTGAAGAGCCACCTTTGATGGAGAGCTGAGGATCACCGCCAAAACCCGCCTCTGTAAGTGATCATTTTACACGGGATAGTTTTATAAACTTTCGTCGGAGATAACTGTCTGGGATTCACTGATAATCCGCTGTTACTGGTGAATGGGGCCGAACCGCCTCCCGCCTCAGCCTTCATCCTCCTGTTGCGCCGGTGGTGCCATTCGGCAGAGCGTGCCCACCGCGCGAGCATCTATTCCGGCTGTAGAGTTGAGTGTGGCGAGTCGACGGCAGCTTTCCCACGAGTGGGCGTGGTTTCAGCGCAGCCAGTGGACACGCCCCCAGCGTTTGAGAGCAGAGATTACTGCTCATTTTTTCAAGATTTTGACTGGAATTTGGCTGGGTGACTAATAACAAATTTTTCTGTGGTGTGACAAACTCAAAACACATACTTAATTTTGACTTTACAGGGACTTTAAGGTCTTCAGGATCTGAAGCAACCAATTAAGGTCTTCAGGCTCACTTGAAAATAAAAGGCAGGTGTGTTTAATTAGGGTTGGAGATAAACTGTGCAGGACAGTCGATCGGCAGGAGCAGGGTTGGGCACCCCTGCTGTAACACATCATCATCATCATCATCTTCATCCTCACTGTAACACCATCACATCCTCTTCCTCATCATCATCATCATCATCATCATCATCATCATCATCACTGTAACACCAACACCATCCTCATCACCATCCTCACTGTAACACATCATCATCATCATCTTCATCCTCACTGTAACACCATCACATCCTCTTCCTCATCATCATCATCATCATCATCATCATCACTGTAACACCAACACCATCCTCATCACCATCCTCACTGTAACACCATCATCATCTTCATCACCAGAGTCTGATCATTTAACTGGACACTTACAACCTTAATCTGACCTTTGCACGGTCCTCTTTACATCTATTTAAGAGAACAACTGAATTGTTGAATAAAAAAATTAGACAACAGTTCTGCGCTCCTTCTGACCAGCAGGAAAATGCTTGATCTTGCATTTCCCACACAGTATCTCCAGTGATGGCCTGCTGATATGAGGAGTCGAATCCCGACCCTGTTGGGCCATTACACAAACTAAAGCATAGAAATGTCATAGGCCCTGTCCCAAATGGAACCCTAAGCACTCGCGGTCTTCCTCTGAGTCCGCACTATCGCGACGTAACGCCGCTTTGAATGTCGGGAAGAAGTCTGCTGTGGAGTCGCATCAGCGCGGGCTCGGCAAAAGTGCGCATCAAGGGCGCAAATCGACCGCAGAGGGGGCGCTCGCGAGCACCCTTCTGAGATCTAAAAATGACAAATGGGACACACTGCGGTCTCACGGACTTAACGGACACGCGCACGCGGCAGCCATTGTAAGTCCACAAGACCGAAAGTGCACATGAAGTGTGCCATTTGGGACAGGGCCATAGATGAAGTTCTTCAGCCAAATGCAGGAGAAAAATATCCATGCCGGGAAACGCATAGCAATAATTTGGTGGGTTATTATGATTCATAAAGAATCCTCTCACTATTGTACTGTTACTATTACGCATCTTTTGAAAAGTGCAGTATCTAGAAGATAGAAGGATTCCTGACGCACATTTGAAATAATGTGATCATCAAACAGCATATAAATCTAAACTGTCTAACGTTAGTGAATGAGATGTCGAGCCCGGACGAGCTGCAGGACTGAGAAGCTTTGAGGCATTGATGGATCGATCTGTGTTTTAATCATCGCTCCGAATCCCATCCGGACTAAGTCTTCGACAAAAACTTTTGTTCAAAATGTTGCTTTTGTATGAAACTTACTCACATTCAAGTGTTGATAAAAAAAAAAGATTGCATAAAGCTACAATAAAATGTTTTTGTTTTTGATTTCAGAGGTGTTCCAGGAAGCGAGGTTATCTTACCGTCAGACACAGCCTAACTCTCGGATGATTAACCCTAACTCTCGGGTTAACCCTAACAAAGCCTCAGTTCAGCCGAGCTACAGACCGCAAAATATATATATATTTTTTTATTTACAAAATACAATTAAGTTGGTCAGTGAAAACCTTAAATATTTTCTTTGTACATTTGTCAGTTAAATAAATGTTCAAGAGAATGAACAAATCACAGATTCTTGATTTTACCGCAATTTACAAAATGTCCCAACTTTTCTGGAAATGGGGATGAGATGTGTATGTATATATATATATTGTTAGGAACTTAGCTATAGGAAATATTAATAATCAATAATAACTTGTTATGATTAATTATGAATATTTGGGTCAGTTAATTGGATTAACTTGACATGGCTAAATTAATATTACAATCAATTTATCAGTTCGTCCAACGAACTTGATTAATTTATTCTAAGAAAATGGTATCTTCCATGGCCACAGAAGAATAATTATTTCTTAGCTTGTGTAACAGAGTTAGTATTTTATTCCGTTTTTAATGTGAATTCCTCTTGAATTCAGCAGCGGTTGGTAATTAGGTAGTGGGTAGTGCCCTCATGTGGTTTGGGGACTGCAGGAGATAAAATGTTCAGGAAGACGGGAGATGACGCAACACAGCAGTTGCAATGTGTACTGCACGCTGTGGGTGGGTATATTCATGCTCCGTCTCATTTCAGTAATATTAATTTGATTATAATGCAAAATAAGTCGAGTTTTTGGGTATTTTATGCTTGTGATTTGGTTTGGCTAATATTTCGACCATTGAATTTGAACAAGAGTATTAACATACCTTTTGTTAGTTATATGGCTTTTTTTTGTGAACTCTCGTTGTGGCACACTCTCGTTAGCAAGGCCACGAGGTTAATTTTATTTTATATTTTATTTAGGTCAGTATTCCTGCAGGAAAATACCACTAAAAAGGTGTTTTATTTCATTCAACAGGTATGTATTTTTGTATATGTTTGTTTATTATTATAACTCTCATGTTTCATGCCAAATGTGTTCACGTGTTGTGATGCTAATGTTGGTTAATTCTGCTAAGATGATGCAACACAGGAGTTGTAATGTGTACTGCACGCTGTGGGTCAGTATTCCTGCAGCGAAATACTACTAAAAAGGTGTTTTATTTCATTCAACAGTAAACAGATTTACACCAGTCAGCATTTGTGTTCGTGCATTCATTGGGGGCATCGACCGGAGATTGATCGATCTTTATCGGATTTCGGGAATTTTTGAGTAAAACACAACGCAGAGTGAAGGAGAGAGACTAGATCCGTCACACATGTACAGCGCTTTGAGCATGTAGCAAGATCAAGATCGTAAAAGAGACTTTGTTTGCAAGCAGTGAATCAGAACCAAATACATAAAGTGCACAAGTTTTATTAACTAAATCATAAACATGAATAAACTAAACAAACATACATAAATACATGTGTAGGGAAAAGGAGTGAGAGATGGAATGATGTAACGATGGAGAAGATCCATCTAACTATGAGAAGAACCAACAGCATTTCATTTTCACATTTCATTGAATTGAATACTTGCATTTGTAGTGGGAACAATTCTTGAAGTTGTGGAAAATTGAAGTCGTTGAGGGTTCCGGCAGTGGCAAGTGGAAGTTGTTGGAAAGTTATCTTTCTCTTTATGAGCGGATGGCTGGTTTGGTCAAGGCCTGGGGCCCTGGGCCCTGTTGAGGCCACGCCGAGCACCCCGGAGAAGTGAGGAAGTCGGAAGAGTGGGTGATTGGAGTCGTGGTTCCAAAACTCCTGAGATTGTCCTTGGTTCTTTGTGAGAGAGTCTTCTCTCTCCTACCTGAGCCCATATCTAGTTGGATCAAGGCCTGCTGGGCCCTGGGCCCCTGTGGAGGGGGAGGGGGTTCCCCAGTATCACCAGAAACAGCGTTGCGGCTGGATAAAAAACTAAGATAGGGAGGTCACATGTGGACTGTCTCTAATAAAGCCTGAGAAAGATCCAACCCCTAAGGGTTGACTGGACCAATAAGCAAGGTGAAATGTCCGAGTGGGAAGGTTGCTCTAATTAGTTTAGAGTCTTTGTCCCAAGCATGGTTATACCTTCATTAATGCTCAGATAGATTAACACATCCACATTGCATTCTAGAAGAAGGTGATGTACATCAAAGTGTGAGTCATTAAATGAGGATAAATTAGGTAGGAGGCATGATACAGGTGAGGTTACATTGACCGTTATTTGGTTGTATACCAAGGTGCATACCATACTATATACATAATAGTACACAAGACAGTAAAACATTTACACTGTTTCTTTCACAGTGTTATGCATCTTAGTTTATAGATCAGTTAGTCTATGATTAATGCAGCAAAGTCTGTATTAAAGATTGTTTCCCATTGTCTCTCTCTTGCGCATGTGGCCGTGAAATCTCCTTATCAGCCCTGTAACATGACACTGTTTCAGCCCTGGTGTTCGTTTCATTTGGGATGTTAGTTTGGAGTTTCATAAACCTTTGTTTATAATGAATAATTAGTGTGTGTCTGATAGGTCCAGACCCTACAATATATGTATGTATATATATCAAATAATAAACATTACCTTGTTTTAATAATGTCACGAGCGGCTGCGCACGAGGACGGAGATATCACTAGAAAGTCTGTAATTCAGAACTCGCTGTACAACAACTCAGTGAAACAGAAGAAACGACCATGAAGTGTTTACGAGACAAGACAAACACTGACCACAACAGCGAGTATAAATGCACCGGAGATAACGAGGTAATAAAGGAGACAACAGGTTAATGGGATAACTAATGAGACACTGGGAAAACTGGGTCAAAAAGACACTGAACTATAACACAATGAAACAACACAACCCTGACAAATAGTGCTTTATGTATATATACAGTTCTGTCATGAAACTCTAGATGGCGCAGGCCTTTTAACTCCACCTGTCCGTAATCACATCGTTCTCCACGGGCACAGCTGATTGGTTCCTGCTGTATCAGTAGCCAATGAGCTCGCGTGCACAACCGTCTAATACTGGGGTAGCATTAGCCTTGTAGCAGTGCCGCGCTGTCAAGAGGGAAGGATATATTCGGCTATATAGAATTCCTCCGGGACTGGACAGATCGTGTGGTTCGTCGAGGATCAACCGTGTGTCCGTGTCTCCGGGACTCGTGATGGGAAACTGTGTTCGTAGCGTAAGTGATCTCACCATTGCTTCTTTCGTCGGATGGACGTAAGTGAACTCATTTACAAGACTGTTGAATGTGCGGGATTACATTGAGTTTGTCAGCTGTTGATATTGATGAGTTTGCTTAGGACTGTATTGCACTGGTTCAATATAGCTGTGCTCGCACTGGTGTGCCGGTCAGAACACAGGAGGCAGGAATCAGAAGTAACAGTTTTAATTAGGTCCAGCATGAATATTTAGCACAATGAACGGCACAGTCAGACCACAGGACATTGAATGGCACTATCCATGGTATCTGAGGTAGTATGTTGTGTGGTCTGAAACAGTGAATAATAACACTAATTAGAAAATATCAAACATTTCCATTATCATTAATAACAGCTGGCATTTATCCCAATATCATTCTATTATGAACATAACATTATACAATGTAATAGCGATTTTTACCACTAGGTGGCGCGTAGCGCTCATAAACGGAATTATCCGAAATGTCTTTGCTCAGTCATTACACAATAAGCTAACAAATCTATATAATCACAGAACGGATCTATACATTGTTTAAACATACATTTATACACAGTAAAGCATTAATCAGTGATCGTTATTATTCTGAACTCAAGTATATTTGGAATATATCCATGTTAAATGAACATCTTAGGCTAGAATCTAAGATCGTCGTCACCTCAGACAAACGAACTCACGATGGTTTGATTATTCATAGTATTTGACATCCGATAGAAACACTCAGTAAATTACTTACATAGTATCATTGACGCACAACTTAAACATATCCACTTTGACCATGGAAGTAAAGTTAAGTGCACATCCTGGAGAAACCCAAGTGGTAGCGTGGTAGGCTCATCAGGAACAGAAAGTGATTGACGCAATGGAGCAACAACTAATCTGATTGGTTGTTCCTTCCCAACAGTTGATGTGCACAACGAACTGGGCCCAGCGGTAACGAACGAGTGTATATTTGAGTCAAGTCACATTTATTTATATAGCGCTTTTTACAATGCAGAGTGTTTTAAAGCAGCTTCACAGTGATAACAGGATAATTATGCAAAAAAGTTTGTTTCCTGAAGAAAATAGCATCACAGTCCAGCTTAAGTAAGTTCAGTGATGCTTCATTTTTGGTTTAAAAAAAAGTTGTTTGAACAGATTAGTCCAAAAACATTAATTAATTTAGGAAAGAAAAAGTAGCGGAAACTGATTCTCATGTTTAAGAATCTGATCAAATACTTCATGCTTTTAAAGCTACTGTTGTCCATTTTTTTGGCCATCAAAACACCTTAAAATGCTCATGTCGAGATCAGGAAAATCAGGAGGATCAGCATCCCCCCCAACCCCCCTAACAATATCATTTAGGGGACCTGGGTATTTAGAAAACCCTACGTACGGCCCTGATATGCAAGAATACTAGTGATTCTATATGTTCTATTGTATTCATTATATTCTATATTCCAGGGGCGGACTGGCCATCTGTGTGATCTGGAGTATCACAGAACGGCCGGTACTCCAGGACGGCCGGCGGGCTGGCCCACCACCCGCCACACACGCAGTCATCGCCTGTTTCCCCCCCCCCCCCACTAATCTGTTTCACACTCCAGTACTGTAGGTGGGAGCAATGCACCTTTAAGTTGGATGCCAGCGCGGAGCATTATCAGCTCGGCCAAAAATACTGCGATCGCGGTCGAAGCAGCTGTGCGGACTGATCTCGATCACGCGAACATTATTACACAGAGTTGCGCGATCCACTGAGAAGCATTTCAATTCAGCGCAGAATTCTCTATCTCTATTATAAACCCACAGATGGCTGTGATTTAAGCTAGTTAAAAGCCAGATTAAACAGCGCTGATATTCTCAACATCTTGACGCAAAAAAACAGGCGAAACATTGTTCCAAGAACAAACCTGTTAGAAGATATTTCACTCCACATCTTATGAATTAACTGTAACTTAGTAAAACAAACTTTTTTGGCAGAAATGTGCCTGTATTCATATTAAAAATGCTGTTATATTAATAGTCATGTATGTCTATAAATGTAGGCTATTAAATGTAGTGCAGTAATGTTTTTGTTTAGAAGTTATGGCAGTTTATTTATTTATTTTGCATTACATATTTATACTAAATGTTTATGCTACAATAGGTTTTTAGAGAATAATATATATATATATATATATATATATATATAACAAATTTTTCAGGAATTGTTGAACCAGAATATCAAGATATTTTATTTCGCATATGATGGTGAAAAGTAAAAAAATTAAAGTTAAAAGTAAAGGTAAGGTAAAAAAACACCACCATGTTATATGTATAATAAATATTTTTGAGTATAGCCCTTCTAGATTATTTTATCCCTTGAGGTAGCCCTCGAGCACAAAAAGGTTGGAGACGCCTGGTATATAGTAACTATATGTTTTATAATTACAAGTTTGTGTAATTAGGGTTTCTGTAGCCAGTGACATTTCATTATTTGTATTTTATTTTCAATGCAGATGTAATGGCATTGTACATTTGTTTTTGTTTTTATTTGAAGACTGAGGCTTCATTAATAAACAAAACCCCAATTGTCATTGTTTTTGAGATATTACTTGCTGTGAATACCTTGTCTGATATAGGTTACAGTATTGTGGCATAGTATCAGGACATCCTAGTGGCTAGGGGCGAATGGCTGGATGATGGGCCTATTTGGGAGAAAGTCCAGGGCTGTTTTTTAGCCCCAGTCCGTCCCTGCTATATTCTACAGTCTTGCATATTCAATACTAATGCCAGACTAGTCTTACATGTCACTGTTTATAACAAAGAGCATTCATCTCCATCGAAACTCCATCAGTGACAGAATGGAGAAAAACCCTGTGAGAACCCAGACTCAGTCGCTCCGGTCTCCTCTGGCCAACGAGCCAACAGTGTATGATTATGATTATGATTCAGGTGCATTACAGGTCAGAAGTCAGATTGGTTTGGAACATTCAGAATATTATCCAGTTCCCTCTGGTTAAAGATCGGGGTCACGCCGGTATGGAGGCGGGTTTGTTGAGGATCAGTTCTGATGGCTGTCGTGTCGATGAGGCCTTACAGGGGAGAGTCTAGATCACATAAGCTCTGCTTCAGGGATGCGTTGTGGACGTGTCCAGGCGCAGGTCCTCCATCAGATCTGGATACGGCCCGGGTCCGTCTGATCACAGTAAACCTCGGAATAAACAGAAAGACTAACATTAGCGTAGATGCCATTCTTCTTATGATGTAGCGAGCACATCGGGTGTTGTAGGAAGGGTCCCCGGTTCCGGCTGACCTAATCTATGCTGCCTAATAATCAGAGCGTCACTGACTCGCATATATTTGAGTGTGTGACTGACTCATAACTGGTTTGCAAACTGAACGGAAAGAACTTGTATGTTGTGAATCACAGGTTTTTTCCCAAGTGTGTATAATTTATGTTGAATGAAATATTGTTTCATTTTCCTTTTTGCTCTACATGTTTTAGGAGAAAACTGGGTGTTTATCTTTAAAAGGGTTTTGAATATGCTGATTGAGTACAGTGCTCCAAAGTAGGAATGCTAGTGTAGGAAGCATAAGAGAGACAAAGAACCATTCTGAGACTGAGAAGGTGATTTATATATTTATTTACAAGAAATTTTGTCATTTATATACTATTGGGTATAAATGTTTATGTTTTCATATAAAGTTTGTTCCTTGTTTTTTTCCCCATCGATTGTTTTTTCTTTGAGAGGGGTTATTACATTAATGTAAAAAAAATCTTTGTTATTCTTTTTTTCCCTCAACATTTGTATTCTGGTATTCTGTATTCTGTTGTTTCATTGAGTTTGGCAAGTTAATTAATTCAAGTTACGGATTTCTGGGAAACTATAAACAAGAATTGTTTCATTTATTTTTTTGTAAAAGTATTGTGTAATTGGTGTAGGGAAAGAGATAATTTACGACTATTTTAATTTAAAGAAAAAATACAGGCCAAATTCACCATTCAGCTGCTGGCAATCCAGGTTTTCTCGTTTGGGAAACATTTAAATGAACCCCTAGGGTTGAGAAAAGGGTTACATTTTTGGAGGTACCACTGGGATTTTTATTACTCTTCTTATTTCCTTTTTACCAGCGTGTTTTTCTTTATCTTTTCTTCTATAATTTAGTGTAGCAGTGACAGCTGACCTGAAAACTGTTTGTTTTTATTTTGCCACAATATTAGCTACTTGCCTTTACTTTAAGTCGCAGACTGTCGAGTGGAGCAGAGAAGGGTGTTGATGTCTCACGTGCCGTTGTTTGGAGCCATGTTCCTTTGGACAGCAGTGACGACACTATTGGAAAAGTATTTAACACAGTAAAAGTTTTTGGTTGCACTAGAATACGTGGTCGCTGTGGCGATGTAACTGGCAGATGGTTGTTTATTTTAGTGGAGACCAGTGCTGATCTAGATCCTGATGTTATATCTCCTAAGATAGTTATAGAAAATGAAGCTGGACCCTGGAGTGCCAACTGGGCAGTCTCGCAGCCCACGGTCCTGTTGCAGCAGAGGGCAGGTCCATGGATGAAGTGAAGGCCATGATTATGGAAAATTAGCCTCTTAAATCTGTCATCAGTGTGGACCTAGTTTATGCAATAGGCAAATTAGAAGATCAGTGTAATCATGTGTCTAGTGATGGGCCTAGTTACAGAAAACTGAGGTTGTTCTGAGTGTTGAAACCTGTCCCTCCAGGTGAAGAAGAACAGAGTTTATGTGAGGAGATGATGATAAGTGTTTTCATGAGCCTTTCTGGGAGTAAATGCTTTACTGTTTTAGATGTGAGGAGTGGATATTGTCAAAAACCAATGAGTGACTGTTACGCCCTTGGGTAGGGAGGAACATTAAAGGAGGAGGAAGCGAGAGCAGCGTCTACAAAAACAAATTTATTTTTTGAGGGTCAATCACAAAAAGTTCTGCTACGAAGCCTTCAAAAGCACGCGGCCGCGTCGGTTTACGCCTAGGTTCTGTCCAGGCATCGATGTAAGGGAAAAAGCGCCACATGGAAGCAAGCCAGCGTGTTTTTCTAGACAGGAGACACCCGTGCACCGGTGTATCCCATCCAGCTGATTACTCGCCGCAGCGCGCCTGTAGAGGGAGCACAACACACGGCAAAAGAGTAACAGAGCAGCGGCCGTGACAGGGACACCGACAAGGAAAAGACCGCATTCATCTGCCCTTTGGGCTTTTATGAATTTGAGCGTAATTAACCCCCTTCCCAGAGGGTCAGGGAGAGAACTGTGGGAGACATGAACTTCTTGGAGGTGCTTGTGTACTTACATGACCTAATGGTTTTTGGGTGGACTCTTGAAGAGCACAAACAGCGGCTGTTGAAGGTTCTGGATAGGGTTCGGGATGAAGATCTACCTTGATAAGTGTCAATTTGGCAGGACATCTGTGAACTATGTTGGGCATATCGTTTCACATGATGGAATATCTACTGACCCTTCAGAGATCGAGGCTGCTGTACCCTGGCCCAAACCACACACAGTGACAGAGCTTCGAGCGTTTTTGGGGCTCTGTGGATATTACCGCCACTCATTACCAGCTGTCTCGACCTTCCGATACTGCATGATGTTTGAAGATTCAAATGTCATCAGTCACTTGGTATTGCCATTTTGATACAATAGTGTACAGTGTGTGATACAATACTTTGAAAACTGTGTCGGAGCATCGGAGTCCCGGTATCAACTGTCCCATCACTAGCAACAACACTTATTCCAAGGCTGATGTTTTCATTTACCCGTGTGTTTCGGGCTTGGTTCAGCTGAACGCGGTAGAGTCATGCTCCATTTTTCATCCGTTGTTCAAATGACCTCCACATTTTCAAATAGGAGAATAGAGGGTTTTGACAATGACGATTATCAAATGATACTAAATCATCATACTAGTTGCTCAGATGGTTGTGGGGGGTTTCTTTTCTCATCTCTATTAGCCTTCAACGTCTTTTCATTTGTTAAAGCAACACATAATGCGGGTTCTAATTGGATATGTTTGAGCCTTTTGGCTCAGGAAAACATAGTCATAGGCCACTAGAGCTAAGCCATTCGGCGTGGTAGCGAGGGGTAAAAGAGATGCTTCCAGAGGTCATAGATCCTCTTCTTAAAATCATTCATTCATCTTTGTCATTAGGATATGTACCGAAAACGTTTAAGCTGGCTATGATTAAACCTCTTATAAAAAAAAACACAACTTGATCCTAGAGAATTAGTCAATTACCTTTCTGTCAAAGATACTAGAAAAGGCAGTGTCCTCACAACTGTGTTCCTTTCTAGAAAGAAATGATATCTGCAAGGATTTTCAGTCAGGATTCAGACCGTACCATAGCACTGAGACCGCTCTCATCAGAGTCACACATGATTTGCTCTTATCATCTGATCGTGGTTGTATCTCTCTATTAGTGTTACTCGATCTTAGTGCTGCATTTGACACCATTGACCACAACATTCTTTTGAATAGACTCGAAAATTAGGTTGGTATTAGTGGACCACAAGACTCAGTACTAGGACCGTTGCTGTTCACTCTGTACATGCTACACACACACACACACACACACACACACTCTATACTTGCTACCCTTAGGAGATATCATTAGGAAGCATGGCATTAGTTTTCACTGTTATCCTGATGATACTCAGCTCTATATCTCTTTGCGCCCTGACGAAACTTACCAATTCAATTAACGGAATGCATAGCTCATATAAAAAATTGGATGATTAGTAATTTCCTACTATTTAACTCAGAGTTAAAAACAGAGTTTCTAATAATTGGACAAAAAACCTCCGCACTTAGTAGCCTAAAATACTGACTAACACTTGATGGCTGCTCTGTCAAGTCTCCGGCTGCCTGCGGTAACCTCGGAATAAACAGAGAGACTAATATAGTCTACAACGGAGATGCCATTCTTCTTATGATGTAACGAGTACATCGGTGTTATAGGATGTGTTCCCGGTTCCGGCTGACCTAATCTATGCAGTCTAATAATCATATAACATGATTTGAATTATAGAAATTGATAATGTGTTGTGTATGCCAGGTTAAAGAGTTGTTTTTGTATTATGGTATCCGCAAACATTATTGACATTCAACTGAAAGCCATTCAATGATTCATAATGAGAATTAATAGTAACTATATATTTAAATCTAAGCAGGGATTTTGATAATCTGGTTTATTTCTGATGTTTTGACTAGCAGAAGTTCTGAATGGCTGGTAACCAAAACATTTCGTAGACAAATTGGCTCGTGAGCGGAAAAGTTCATGTCAATATGATATTTGTGAGCGTATGAAAGCTAAAGGGAAGAAGGTAATGTGTGTACAGAAATGAGTTTTAACGCTCTCTTCGTAAGAACGGAACCGTGTCCTGATAAATAATTAAAACGCTCAGCACAAGATTCTCTCGCCTTGATCGCGTTCCTGGATTGTGATCACGATCGTCTCGTTGAAGTCCTTACCTCTCACGCTCAAAGTTACAGTCCCAGCTGTCATTCCCGTCTCCCATCGTTGACAATTCAGAAACATAAATGGGATCACACCTCTTTTTGTCCTTGTCAATCAAGAGCGCGGCGTCCCTGTCTCCGGGCCGCAGGCGGGACTTCAGGGAGGGAGTGTCACACGGCATTACAGTCCTGCAAACAGAGCAAAAAGCAGCTTTTTAACATAACAAAAAACCAAGCAATGCATTATTAAACGGGCAGATCAGGCACAATTTGAGTAAAGATGTTGAATGTTGAGCCACGGGTTTCAGCAGAGCAACAGCGACTGCTCAGCCGCGCTCAACATGAATAAATGATGACCAGAAGATCAGCGGCGTCCGACGTGAGCTCTGTCTGACGGACGTGCAGGAGTCCAGCTGTAGCGACACACACACACACACACACACACACACACACACACACACACACACACACGTGACTGTGTGATCTCTCACCTGATTGCCATTCGTTTGCAATAGATGCAGTGTGAGCAAAAGAAACCCAGCGATGTCTCTGGAGGGTCTGTGTGTGTGTGTGTGTGTGTGTGTGTGTGTGTGCGGAGGAGGTTCCTCTCTGATTAGGCTGTTCGGGACACACACTCTCTCTGACCTTGAGAACTTCTTCCCGCCGTCCTTGAATTAGACACTGCAGGAGAAAATAACAGGCAATATTCTCAGTTGCACTATTCAGTGTGTGTGTGTGTGTGTGTGTGTGTGTGTGTGTGAGAGTGAGAGAGAGAGAGAGACAGCTTTTATGAAGCACATATTTGAACTGTTTATTAGACTAATAAAATAATGACTAATAATATGACCTTGTTTTGTGTCTTTTAATCCATGTCTGTTGCTCATCAGAAATACTAACAGCATCATCCAACACAGGAGAGAAAACACAAACATTTCACTGGATCTATAGAGTCGACTTGAAATGTTATTTACAGTCAATAAAAGAAGGGTTGCTTCAGTCTCATCACACACAGAGTTTCTGCAACAGTGTAAAAGCTTCTTTATACAAACCACAAATACATTGACAGGAGATTCTTCAAATGCAGGATTTTACAGGGATGTGGCCTATTCAGCATGATCCGTTTATCATCGCTTACTTCGACTGTATTTTCTGTCTTCTTCTTTTTTGAAATCGTATGATCTGCACTTCTTCGCATCATATGATAATTCAGAATGAACATCGTCGAATCCTTTGGAAAGTTTTGTGCTGTTTCGGATGGAATTCTTACATTGAAATCTAATGAACTGAAAAATGCTCCATCTTCTGTTTAATAAAATGTTGAGTCCCAGCTACATTTGCAGCATGGTAACAGTCGTTTCATATCATAAAATCAATAAATGTGAGTGATTACAAGAGATTTGGCACATTTGGACGGAGGTGAAACATGTTGCTCAAAATGGTTTCGAGATGGGTCGTCCTCAAAAGATTGCCGTGTGGTGGGCATTTTCAAAAGCCGAACATCAGACTCCCTGAAGCTCATTGTGGAGCGCAGACATCTCTGGTCAAGTCTTTTGTTCTCACTTGGGAACCACTTATAAGAAAACAAGTCTAGGGTTTTAGCTCTAAAAGCTCATGCCAATAATGGTGTTTCCATAGCAATCCAAGCACACGACTGGCTAAAACATAGCATGGAGACTGTGCAATCCAAAGCACCTTTGACCTCTGACCTCCTGCTAGATGATATGGATCAATAGGACCAGTTAAAGTTCTTGGAGCTGAATGGAAGTTTGTCAAAAGAATAACTGTGATTCTTCAACTAGTAAACAGAGCCGTGACGCGAGTGTCAAACGCATGAATAGAGGCTCCATTTCAGAGCTTCTGCAGTGTGACTTTAAAATCTGTTTTCCTTCTCCGTGCTCTTTGCTTTATTCCTGAACTTGGGTGACTTTATCTTTCTCTGTCTTTTGAGCTGAATTGATGTGAGTGCTGGAAACTCACTGTTCGACTCTGTGCCGAGCGTCCTGACGGTGAGTGTGCAAGTAGACAAAGGTCAGAGGTCACAGACACATGTTTTTTAGCAGAGCTGAGATGGAGACGAGGCCACGGGCAGTGCAACACACACACACACACACACACACATGCCGCATTCATAACAAAAGCAGAAAATATCCATTACGCCATAACTGCTTTGTGAGACGGAGTTACACAGCAGTCTATCATTTAACAACGTATCTTTACTGAATCTGAAGAGCCAATTACACACGCATGACACTCCATCTAAAGAGCCCTGCTGTCTCTACAATCTGTTTACTAACTGTAAATATCATTCTCCTTCAATTCATGATAAACGATCATTTGAATATACAAAATACAGAAAATACATTTTAATCATTACATTTACTCTTAAAATCACATCTATTGAAATACATATTAATTATAAATAAAAATTTGAACTAGATATTTGCAAAATAATGTCGATAGACATGACTCCAGCACAGTAATGCAGTGTGTGTGTGTGTGAGTGTGTGTATGTGTGTGAGTGTGTATGTAGGAAGAAATAACTCGACCAGGTTGCGGTTGCCAGATTCGGGATGGACGCGGGGAGAATGACGCCCCAGAATCGTCCCAAACACACTGACCCGAGTCCGGCTGCCACAACTGCCAGCAGTGTTGGGAAAGTTCATTTTCTACATGAACTAGTTCAAAGTTCAGTTCACACATTTTAAAATGAACTAGTTCAGTTCATAGTTCATACTTCAAAAAATTAACTAGTTCATAGTTCTTTTTTTCCATGATGCTGCAAGCTTTTTTTTTTTTTTTTATTGCCACAGCCCATATACAACCACAGACAGCAATTATTTTATCGACGGGCAAAGTTTGCACAGAAATGTAAGATTTTTCCCATCCTCACCGACCTTGTCAGGAAACTCGTTTAAATGATCATACGACGCCTCCTCGCTCGCTGCTTTGTCGAGCTCATGCTGCTTCTCGTCTTGATGAAGCATGCGGCGGCCGCGGTGCGACACTGGTGGCTGGGGTTGCCAGATTGGGTGTTTTTTTCGCTTCATATTAAGGCCTGTTTACGTGTGATTTAGCCGGGTTTACGCCTGGAAGGCTCTATAGAAATCTGGCACCCTATTGAACGAAGATAAACTGAGAGAGCGTGCGTTCACAGACACCAGAATGAACGCGTTCCCAGTAACGTTCATCAGGCAGTAATTCATTTCGTTCAGTTCACGTTCGCCCAAAATATGAAACAATGACCTATCGTTCATTGAACGTGTTCAGGCACAACACTGACTGCCAGCAACTGAAGAATGGAAAGAATTGAACACTTACTTGGTACCAGAACTGAGCCGACACTGGGCCACAATCACGCCAGCAAAAATGGTACTCTTAGCCGGTACTGGTCTTTGTCTTGTTTGCTAAATTAAAAAAAACACTTGCACTTACTCTCATACAGAATCAAAAACATTTTTGTGTGTTCAGTACAACTTCTAAAATATGTGTATTAAAGAGTCCCTCCAGTTTTTATATAAAAACATAGCTTTGAATAATTTGTTTTTCCACAAAATTACATTGTTACCATAAAATCCTTTAGATGGCATCTACTTCCAACAATTTTTACAGTGTCCTTGTTAAACCTATATGTATTTATGTACTCCTCCCCCCAAAGTAAAAATGTCAATAAAAATATGAATTTATTCGAAACATACATTAACATACAACTTTATATGAACTACCAAAAGTGTAATGAACAACGAAAAAATAAGAAAAGACAAAAACTTCAGGAGCCTCAAGTAAGCGTACCCTAAAAGAGGGACAGATTATTGACCGAAAGAGAGACAAAAAGGGGAACAGAACGACACATATGGTTAGTCAGATAGGTCAGATACATCTGGGGGGTATTCCAGAAAACAGGTTATATGACATAGCCGGGTATGTTTAAGGGTAAGTAAGCGGACAACCTCAACTTTCAGTTCCAAAAACAGAAATATTGAAAAATGATTGCACAACCTGCTGTTAATAATAATAATAATAATAATAAGTTTTATTTATATAGCGCCTTTCCAGAGCTCAAGGACGCTTTACAATAAACAACGAGCAGAATCACTGAAGGAAAGAGAAACAACAACAAAAACAGCCTTCCAGCCACAGCCTTTGATCACTGTATAAAGTGATCAGTTGACTTAAATTAAATTTAGGAAACCCGTTGCCTTAAAATTATTAACAAACTTAAAAAAAATTAAGTAATGTGGAATTGTCAAGTTCACATAACTTATTTTTTTCAATTAAGCATTAAGTTTATTTACTTAATAATTTTAAGGCAACGGGTTTACTAAATTTCAGTTAAGTCAACTGATCACTTTATACAGTGATGAAATCAACTGAGGATAAAATTAGACATTAAATCTCTCAAGATCTCAGCAGAGGAGGATTAAACAACTCCACAAACAGCATTACCAGCTTCGCTTATTACTAACCAGATTGACTTTATTTCTTTTAGACGTCTACAGAACTTCTTATCGAGAATTAACAGAGGTGTAGATGTTGATGATTTATTGAAAATGTTTGGTCACCATTACTGTGATCGGTGTTTCTTTAGTTGGGCAGTTTGACTCTTGGCTTTTTATGTGAGTTTGTGGTCTTTGTAACAGTGTTTACCAAAACACATCATTTGTTGCAAAGAAAGCCAGAAACAAAGATGATCAGGTGATATAGTTTTCAGGATCCTAAAGTAGAATAATTCACTAATATTATCCTGACCAAAAGGGGTTATTTGTTGTTAATAGATTATATTCACCAACAATTCTTTCTTGCCGCAGATCAGACATTCAGATTTTTGATTTTCAAATACATTGTGGGAGTTTTTTTTAAGACATAAACAGACATCAATCATCTGTATATAAATCTCAACAATGGTGACATGCTTCATACCGCAATGCATCCTGGGAGACACAAATTTTATATTATGGTATACTAACCTTTGAATTTCAGAATGTTTAATCTCAAGTTCAAGTTCAATTTATTTATATAGCACATTTTATAACAGCCACTGACTGACCAAAGTGCTTCACAGAACTACAAAATTAAAAGACACCAACACCATGCGTAGTAGCACATCATAGAACAGTACAACAGGTTAGGAACAGCTTAAAACGGGAGAAAGTAATCTGTGGCAAGAAAGTATTGTTGGTGAATATAATCTATTAATAACAAACAACCACTTTTGGTCAGGGATAACATTAGTGAATTCTACTTTATGATGCTGAAAACTATATCACCTGATTATCTTTGTTTCTGTTTTTTTTTGTAGCAACAAATTATGTGTTATGTCACATAAAAAGCTAAGAGTCAAACTGCCTAACTAAAGCAAACACTGATCACCATAATAGTGACCAAATATTTTCAATAAATCAACATCTAAACCTCTGTTAATTCTCAAAAAGAAATTCTGTAGATGAATGGCAGAAATAAAGTAAATCTTGTTAGTAATTTATTTTCCTTTATTTTAACCAGGAGAATCACATTGAGATATTACTATCTCTTCTTTTCACGAGTTCACACTTACATCAATTAAACAGAGTAAAGCTTATGCGTATTTGGCGTGCTGTCCGGGGGGAGGGCTCCGAGCTCGGCATTCGGCCCGAACCCAGAGTACTCCCCCCGTTGTTGTAAGAGTATTAGGACTATAAGTGAGGAGATGGGGTGGTGGAGGGATGCTGTTAAACTGTCAATGAACGGAGGTTAGTTTGCTGTATATATACACAGCGCTTAACTCGTTTATTAAGCACCACTCTTGTCTAATTAGGTTTGATTATCTGAATGTGCTCCACGTGTGTTTAATTAGGTTTAATTATCTGAACGTGCTCCTCCCGAACTTTGTTAATAAAACATCATTAAGAGAGACCTGGTCAAGACGGCAGCACATAAAGTTTCACACAAGAGAATCACAAAATGACAATACCATAATTTACACATTCAAGAACTAAATATATAGTAGCAAGTCAAGATCAAAATAATACAAAATCATTATTGTTGATTCTTGCTCCTGATATTGTAATAGTGATCATTACTGTTGATTAATAGATGTAGTTCTGTGGTTAAAAAAAAAAAACATGTCATATTCTGGGTACAGGAGAAGCAATAAGAACCGTTTCACGAGTTCACACTTGCATACAATAAGAGTGGATAAGGTTTAATGCGTATTTGGCGTGCTGTCCAGGGGGAGGGCTCCGAGCTCGGAGTTGGGCCCGGGCCCAGAGTACCCCCCCCCCATGTTAGTGTTTAGGACTGGAAGTGTGGAGAAGGAGCGGTGGAGGGATGCTGCTAAACTGTCAATGGAGTGAGGTGAGACTGCTGAATCTATATACCTCTTATCATTGATTGCTGAGTGCACTCCACTCGTGTTAATTTACTGAACGTGCTCCTCCCGAACTTTGTTAAAGGGGTCATATAATGGCATTTTTGTACAAGCTAGTATGATTCTTTAGGGTCTAAATTAAAAGTTTGTAATATACTTTAATTAAAAATTCTCATTACTATTGTAAGAAAACACTTATTTTTCTTGGTCAAAAACAGCTCTGTTTCCAGCACGCCGTTTCAGTGCATACGACTTTAAATGATAATGAGCTTTGCTCACCCCGCCTCTCTGTTCTGTGTACACCGTTTGTAACACAATAACACAATAACCATAACGCGTTGTTCAGTATAAACGTGGGATTATGAATTATATTGAGAACATCATACGTAGAAAACCAGCTTTATACTGATCCTTGTTTATAAAGCAGTCTGGTGTGTGAAATGATTCGGCAAACATGAGAGCATTGGCGTTGCTCGTGGGGAATATTCCCTTCGAAAACAAACTCAGCCAGTGCGTCTTCAGCGGTTCGGATTTAGGAACATTAAAATGACTGTGTTCGTTATTACACCCAAGAACAGAACACCACAATCGCTTAGACGCCATTCTGCTCATAGACAGTGCTCCAGCATATCAACAATGACCGCGCCGGTCCGCGCAGACTATGATTGACAGCTCTCACGAGGGAGGGCGGGTCTGTGTTGAAACGATGCTATCATTCAACAGTCGTGGGAGGGGCGTCCGTTTTATTGACGTCACAAAAACGAACGGCTCAATTTGAGGCAGGGGAAAACATATAAGGAGATTAAAACAAAAACACTGGATGGATTTTTATCGTTTTATGATGGTTGTGTACAGGCACTGCCAACACACATTTCAGTACAATCAACTTGTAAAAGTGCATGTATCATTATATGACCCCTTTAATAAAAAATAATTTATACATTTATTAGAAAATAAAGACTTCACATTAGTTAGTTTAGTAGCTGGTGTCCGGCAGACTGAAGCTCCAGAACACACGCCTGGAAGTCTTTATCCTGGAGACTTTGATTAGCTGATTCAGGAGTGTTTAATTAGGGTTGGAGCTAAACTCAAGATTATAGCTTCATTATAAATAAACATAACTTAAATTTTATGTGTGTAGAATGGTTTATTAAAATGTTATTGTATGTTAGATTATCAAAGGTTTAATCACCACGCTAGCAAGAAGTTCTTCTGGTCTTCTAGCAATAAGCAGCAGCAAAAGCCCACCAGGTGTCATCACTAGATGTCAAAACTAGTGCGCATGTCTGTAGCAGAAATAATGTTCAAGTTTCCTTAACCATTTTAAGCTTTTATATGAATTAAATGAATTAAATCATTAATTTACAAATGTAGTTAATTAAGAAAAAATAAAATGTGGGGAAAAAAGAATAGGAATTAAAATAAAAAATAAAATATTAAACAACAGAACATTGATGGAGAGTATATTACGTTTAAGTTTAAGGGTCACTCCTACATAGAGTTTACCACATTGTAAAGGAGACCCACCCCAGCACTCAGCTCAACCGGTCTGCATGTGTAACGAGTGATGGGACGGTTGTAAAGGAGACCCACCCCAGCACTCAGCTCAACCGGTCTGCATGTGTAACGAGTGATGGGACGGTTGTAAAGGAGACCCACCCCAGCACTCAGCTCAACCGGTCTGCATGTGTAGCGAGTGATGGGACGGTTGTAAAGGAGACCCACCCCAGCACTCAGCTCAACCGGTCTGCATGTGTAACGAGTGATGGGACGGTTGTAAAGGAGACCCACCCCAGCACTCAGCTCAACCGGTCTGCATGTGTAGCGAGTGATGGGACGGTTGTAAAGGAGACCCACCCCAGATCTCAGCTCAACCGGTCTGCATGTGTAACGAGTGATGGGACGGTTGTAAAGGAGACCCACCCCAGCACTCAGCTCAACCGGTCTGCATGTGTAACGAGTGATGGGACAGTTGTAAAAGAGACCCACCCCAGCTCTCAGCTCAACCGGTCTGCATGTGTAACGAGAGATGGGACGGTTGTAAAGGAGACCCACCCCAGCACTCAGCTCAACCGGTCTGCATGTGTAGCGAGTGATGGGACAGTTGTAAAAGAGACCCACCCCAGCTCTCAGCTCAACCGGTCTGCATGTGTAGCGAGAGATGGGACGGTTGTAAAAGAGACCCACCCCAGCTCTCAGCTCAACCGGTCTGCATGTGTAACGAGAGATGGGACGGTTGTAAAGGAGACCCACCCCAGCACTCAGCTCAACCGGTCTGCATGTGTAACGAGAGATGGGACGGTTGTAAAGGAGACCCACCCCAGCACTCAGCTCAACCGGTCTGCATGTGTAACGAGAGATGGGACGGTTGTAAAGGAGACCCACCCCAGCACTCAGCTCAACCGGTCTGCATGTGTAACGAGAGATGGGACGGTTGTAAAGGAGACCCCACCCCAGCTCTCAGCTCAACCGGTCTGCATGTGTAACGAGAGATGGGACGGTTGTAAAGGAGACCCACCCCAGCACTCAGCTCAACCGGTCTGCATGTGTAACGAGTGATGGGACGGTTGTAAAGGAGACCCACCCAGCACTCAGCTCAACCGGTCTGCATGTGTAGCGAGTGATGGGACGGTTGTAAAGGAGACCCACCCAGCACTCAGCTCAACCGGTCTGCATGTGTAGCGAGTGATGGGACGGTTGTAAAGGAGACCCACCCAGCACTCAGCTCAACCGGTCTGCATGTGTAGCGAGTGATGGGACGGTTGTAAAGGAGACCCACCCCAGCACTCAGCTCAACCGGTCTGCATGTGTAGCGAGTGATGGGACGGTTGTAAAGGAGACCCACCCAGCACTCAGCTCAACCGGTCTGCATGTGTAGCGAGTGATGGGACGGTTGTAAAGGAGACCCACCCAGCACTCAGCTCAACCGGTCTGCATGTGTAGCGAGTGATGGGACGGTTGTAAAGGAGACCCACCCAGCACTCAGCTCAACCGGTCTGCATGTGTAGCGAGTGATGGGACGGTTGTAAAGGAGACCCACCCCAGCACTCAGCTCAACCGGTCTGCATGTGTAACGAGTGATGGGACGGTTGTAAAGGAGACCCACCCAGCACTCAGCTCAACCGGTCTGCATGTGTAGCGAGTGATGGGACGGTTGTAAAGGAGACCCACCCAGCACTCAGCTCAACCGGTCTGCATGTGTAGCGAGTGATGGGACGGTTGTAAAGGAGACCCACCCCAGCACTCAGCTCAACCGGTCTGCATGTGTAGCGAGTGATGGGACGGTTGTAAAGGAGACCCACTCCAGCACTCAGCTCAACCGGTCTGCATGTGTAGCGAGTGATGGGACGGTTGTAAAGGAGACCCACTCCAGCACTCAGCTCAACCGGTCTGCATGTGTAGCGAGTGATGGGACGGTTGTAAAGAAGACCCACCCAGCACTCAGCTCAACCGGTCTGCATGTGTAGCGAGTGATGGGACGGTTGTAAAGGAGACCCACCCAGCACTCAGCTCAACCGGTCTGCATGTGTAGCGAGTGATGGGACGGTTGTAAAGGAGACCCACCCCAGCACTCAGCTCAACCGGTCTGCATGTGTAGCGAGTGATGGGACGGTTGTAAAGGAGACCCACCCAGCACTCAGCTCAACCGGTCTGCATGTGTAGCGAGTGATGGGACGGTTGTAAAGGAGACCCACCCAGCACTCAGCTCAACCGGTCTGCATGTGTAGCGAGTGATGGGACGGTTGTAAAGGAGACCCACCCAGCACTCAGCTCAACCGGTCTGCATGTGTAGCGAGTGATGGGACGGTTGTAAAGGAGACCCACCCCAGCACTCAGCTCAACCGGTCTGCATGTGTAACGAGTGATGGGACGGTTGTAAAGGAGACCCACCCCAGCACTCAGCTCAACCGGTTTGCATGTGTTACGAGTGATGGGACGGTTGTAAAGGAGACCCACCCCAGCACTCAGCTCAACCGGTCTGCATGTGTAGCGAGTGATGGGACGGTTGTAAAGGAGACCCACCCCAGCACTCAGCTCAACCGGTCTGCATGTGTAGCGAGTGATGGGACGGTTGTAAAGGAGACCCACCCCAGCTCTCAGCTCAACCGGTCTGCATGTGTAACGAGTGATGGGACGGTTGTAAAGGAGACCCACCCCAGCTCTCAGCTCAACCGGTCTGCATGTGTAGCGAGTGATGGGACGGTTGCACCGGCGTTCCGAAGCTCCAACACCGTTCTCAAAGCACTATTGTATCACACACTGTGCCGATGCTTGTATCAAAATGACAACACCTCGTGATTGATGACGTTTGAAGCTTCGATCGTCATGCAGTATCAGAAGGAACAGCTGGTTTGAACAAATTGGCGCTTAAAAGGGAATTGACTATCGAGGAGGCATTTTTTTTATTTAAATTATTTAACACTATAATTCCCTATAACATAATTTGTAAACACCCACAATATTTTTCAACTACTCATGTCAATTAATAATTATGATCACGTAATTATATATTTTATATTATTGCTTAATATGTGAATCCGTTGACCAGGCTACACATGACAAGAGTTGTGGTTTCATTGGCACAAATTAAATTAGATGAGATTGGATCAGATTAGATAGAACTGTATTGATCCCAGATTGATTCCACTGTTGTCACAGACTTCCAAAGCTTTCTTTGGTCACATGCTTTTTTCTGATCTGCTGTGATTTGTTAGATATGTTGGAGAAAACAAGTCTGACCACCAGATGTCGCTAATGCGCATTGTGTTAAAAGCTTCGAGTAATGAACCATTTTTTGGCACAAGCCTCAAACGCTTCAGAAAGCCTCGGTTTCCCATCACTAAACGAGTCCACTGGAGGCGAGTGTAGACGAACCCAAGTGCACCTTTATTTAAATTCAAACATGAACAAAATACGAACTAACCAAAGACTTGACTTGACTTCTTAAACTTAAACATGAACACAAACAATACTCGACAAGAGACAATGGAAACATGAGGGCTATTTATACACAAAGACTAATGACTTAACAAGACACACCTGGAAGCAATGAACATTTACATTTACATTTAGTCATTTAGCAGACGCTTTTATCCAAAGCAACTTACAACTGAGGACTAAACCAAGCGAGTCATCGTGAATAGACAAAAACATGACATGAACACTCATCCAATGAGAACTAGACACATGAAACAAGGGAACCAATCAGAACATACAGATGCCACTAGTCAGGAAACAAACCAGGAACCATGACTGTGACTAAATTACAAAATAAAAGTCATTAAACGTGAAAGTGAAAAAAAACAAAAAAAACAATGTGACAGTATGGCCATATCTCACCCAAAATCAGACCAGCTCTTATGGTCCGTAATCGGGCCTGATGTGGATAAATGTGCCGAGTCTCAGCGCACATCGGGCCAAATCCACACATCCAAATCTGGCAACCATTACTGGGCCAGAGCTGTTGGCGAGTAACTGCCAGAACACGGCTGAGTGAGCCGAGAATCCACTAGCCAACCAACACAACTAAAACAAAATATCGAAATATAGAAACCAATATATACTTGAGGACACCGATGTATCTAAACCAATATATGTCTGGTTTTACCAATGTATTATAAACCAATGTGTTTGTCATTAAACCATACATCCAACCAGTGAACCAGTCCATTTTCACACAACACGCATGTATTATTTCCTGAACGGCTTCCCATATGTGTGTTAAGCGTGTCTATCAGTGTGTGTGTGTGTGTTACGCGTGTCTATCAAAGTGTGTGTGTGTTACGCGTGTCTATCAGAGTGTGTGTGTGTGTTTCGCATGTCTATCGGAGAGTGTGTGTTACGCATGTCTATTAGAGTCTGTGTGTGTGTGTGTGTGTGTGTGTGTTACGCGTGTCTATTAGAGTCTGTGTGCGTGTGTGTGTGTTACGCGTGTCTATCAGAGTGTGTGTGTGTTTTGCATGTCTATCGGAGAGTGTGTGTTACGCATGTCTATTAGAGTCTGTGTGTGTGTGTGTGTGTTACGCGTGTCTATCAGAGTGTGTGATGGGTTCTGACAGGTCCTGGTGGGCTTGGCTGGGCTCAGCAGAGGGTCCGATTGATGTGGTAAAAAAGATAAAAAACAAAAACACATCTTCACTCTGTTGATTTACATTTACTGGACATTCAGCTACATGACTAGATTATTTTTTGCAAACCTTTTTGATTTGATTGTATTTATTACAGAGATATCACTGAAATTAAATTTAATTACACTGTATGCCAGTCAATGACATTTTTATCCATAGTGAGTCACAGTCCATTCAGGTCGTGTATTAGTCTGTATGTTCCCGGGAAAATTGTGCATCCCTTCCCCTTTTCTGCTTTATTTGATATTTCTCTCTTTTCTTTCATATATGCAATACATTTTTTAATCAATTTAATGCGTCCTTGCTGAATTCAAATATTAACCTTACTGCCCCAAAAAAATTTAACGGTAATGTATATGTTAATAAATGGTATTGTTATGATGCGTAAAGGTAAATAAATGTTGTATTAATTTGTATACCAATTTCAGTATTTTCAATTTTGGAAAAGTAGCATTAAATTGTATGGTATCAACCAGAATTGTAATATCTGTGCATCCCTAATCCAGGGCCAAGACCATTCAGGGCTGCAGTCGAGTCACATGGGAACAAGACCAAAACCAAAACCAAATGCGCGCACACACACACACACACACACACACACACACACACACACACACACACACACACACACACACACACACACACACACTCTGTACTACTACTACTATACACACACACACACACACACACACACACTATGTACTACTACTACTACTATACACACACACACACACACACACACATATATATTATATATATATATATATTACTACTACTATACACAGAGACACACACACACTTTCTCCTTGCTTTCTGCTTCTCAATTAAGCAGGACAATCTAGGATGTGTGTGTTCAGTGTGAGTGAAGATCAAATGTGTTTTGCTGATTTTATGGAATATACTGTGTTGCTGTCTAATGGCACACTTTCATTCAATCATACGAGTTAATGTGAGCCTGCAGTGTGCTAATATAATCTCATCTGCTGCCGTATGTGTCACATTTCAGCATGTCTGATACTAATGTAATATCCTCTCCCCATGTCATCCATCCACTCACTCACTCGCCCGACGGTGAGGCGTAACACCTCCATCCCGGCCTGTGAAACACCAGTCAGAACCAGTCAGACCAGTGGAGGAACACAGGCTTCTGAGCGCAGATTGTTTTTAAAGAGGAGCGTTGAGCTACAGAACACCACCTCTTTGCCTGAGATGTCTCGAGCCGATGATGAGCAGAACTACTCCAGCTCTCGGACCACCCCCCCTCCCCTCCAGCTCTCGGACCCCCCCCCTCCCCCCCCCCTCCCCTCCCCTCCCCTCCAGCTCTCGGCCAAACCCCCCCACACCCCCACCCGAGCCGCTGGGCCGTAATGGATTTTTATCAGCCTAAAGTATCAGAGCTGATTTGAGGAGTCCCTCTGCTGCTCTAGAATTCCTTTTGAAATGCCTTTCTTTGGTAGTCTCATTGCACTAGCCTGGGGCAATGGCCTTCAGAGATCACAATGTTATTAATATAAACATGTCAAAACGCATGCTGAAATTCAAAACAGGGGTGCCAAAATGTCAAGGTGTCAAACTGCTGAAATATAAATCACGCTTTAATATTCTAAAACACTGCAAAAATGGCTGCGCTGCAAATAGCTGTAACAATGCAACTCATTTGAAATGAAGTCATTTTGCTGCACGCTAAAGATGGGGCCGACACGGCCCGTAACACACAAATCAGGACATTATATTATATATATAATAGTGCTCCCTTATTGTGAAACAGCTCGTGTACAGAGAGCACCAGTTCAGCGCATACTTCTGGATGGATTCTTCTCAGTTTCTCAGCATTTAAATGATCGCAGAGCAGAACGTACCTGAAACAACAGTGTAAACCGAGACGAGAGCAGCGTTGAGGCTTGCTAACGGGTTTTTGAACTCATTGGTGCGTTTAGAGTTTGGGTTTGGATGAGTCCGTGTTACGAGGCTGAGGTTAGGAATGATGTGGTTGCTGCTGGGGTAAACCGTAAGAACAAGAAGAACATGAACTGTCCACCAGCAGTGTGAGAGGGATCATGGTTACACGGCATGAAAAGCATTCATGTGCCTGTCGTGCTGAATAAAGGTTAACATGTGGCCTGGGAATGCAGTGCATCTGTGACAGAGAGAGGAGAGCTGGAGAGACATGGACTCACCTGATGTGATCTGTCTCCTCTTCTGCCCTGCTGATCGCGAGCTGATGTTTGGATCGGCTCCAGGCGTCCACACGTCACTGCGCATCTGTTCCCACACGGAGAGCCATGCTTCACTGCGACACTCAAACACTAGCAGTGCAAGAACTCACTGCCCAAACTACATCTCCAGATATTAGCCTTCTGCGTTTTCTTTTTAATTGTCAAGTCACCTTCATTTATAAAGCGCTTTTAACAATATTAACTATTTCAAAGCAGCTTTACAGTGATAATAGGAAATTAAATTAATAGGAAATTAAAGTAACAGAGATTGTTACAGCAGCTCTAGAATAAAGTTATTGTCCAGCTAAAGTTAGTTTTGATCGATTCACTTCTGTTGCAAAGATCATTAGTGATTAACTTGGGGCCGCTAACACGACACCGCTCTAACAGAAAACCCTTAACGTGCGAGAAAAAGAGATACCAAAGGGTCTTTACCCAAAGAGATTCCACCCAAAGGAATGTGGTAAGCAGCTATGGCCGCCACATAACCCTTTAAAGTGGACTGGGATAGACCGGCAGTGAACTGCTCCTGCAGGAACTCCAGTACTAACCCAACCGGGCAGGTAACTGGGTCCAACTGACGGCCACTACAATCGAGCCCACTGCTCTGGACAGACGGTCCCTCCTGACGGGTAACTCCAGCGGAGGCCCGCCGAGGAGAGACACTAGATCGGGGAACCATACTCAGGCCTGGCCACCGCGGGGCTATAAGAAGTAGGTGTACTTGGTCCCTGCGAACTCTCTCCAGAACTCTCGGGAGCAGAGCGATTGGGGAAAAGCATACAAACGTAGCCTCAGCCACGTCTGTACCATAGCATCCAGTCCCAGAGGAGCTGGATGCGTGAGGGAGAACCAGAGTGGACAGTAAGACGTCTCTCGAGACGCAAACAGATCCACTTGTGCCTGGCCGAACACCCTCCATATCTGCTCTGCCACCTCGGGGTGGAGCCTCCATTCCCCGGGCCTCAGCCCCTGCCCCGACAGCATGTCTGCTGCTATATTCTGGGCCACCGGGGGATTTGGGGTGCCAGATGGCAGAGTGGACGCGAGCGCAAACCCCCCTGGTGATTTATAAGGCGACCACCGATGTGTTGTCAGTGCGGACGAGCACATGATGGCCCCTGAGATCTGTGAGGAAGTTCTTTAGAGCAAGAAATACAGCCAACATCTCCAGGCGCTGGATGTGCCATGAGAGATGGTGGCCCCTCCACGGACCCTGAGTCGAGCGTCCTTCCAGGATCGCTCCCCAGTCCGTGAGAGAGGCACAGATGCCTCATAAACCTGGGTGGGCGAGACCTGAACTGTATTTGATAACCCTTTTCTATGGTCTGCTGGACCCATCGAGAAACATTTGGCAGTAGCTTCCATGCTGCCAAAAATTCTACTAGTGGTACTAGCCTCTCGGAGACTGGCTTCTGGTTTTCAGCCCGGTGCCCTGTAAATGCGA
>JARWKJ010000006.1:76482-101482 GCA_029959095.1 Rhinichthys osculus | reverse complement strand
CTATAATCTATGTATCTCTATCTATGTATTTAGATATGTATCTATGTATCTATAATCTATCTATGTATTTATACCCTATACGTAGCCTATCTTTAATCTATCTATGTATCTATCTATTAATCTAGCTGTCTATATAAATTTATATCTATGTATTAATGTGTCACTATATGTATACTCTCTGTCTCTAGCCTATCAGTCAATGTGTTGTGTAAATTTAAATGTAAGCCTAAATGTAACTAAACATATCGCACTATATCACCCAAAATCCGCTATCTCAAAATCAAACTCATCTCACAAAAACCCACGAGGTCAATATGTGTTGATTTCACGTTTATACAGATGTGCGATTGTGTGGTCGGTTGTTCCCGACCGTGTCAATCAAACGCTGATTCGGCGGAGCACACCTGATGAAACACTTAGTGAAACATTTCGAGGCTTCGTTTGGCCATAGTCACGTGACATGGGTGTTTTGAATCACGCTTCGAATCAGTGTTTCGAAACATCTGCGCTTTGGGATCTCGCAAAGCTTCGGAACGACTGTTTCGCGGCAGCCATCCCTACTATGCCTGCCTCGACTTGGATTGTTACTGGACTTTGCTTCTCGCCGCCTGCCCCAACCATTGCTTGTCATCTGGTTTGTCTCTGCCTTTTCTCCATTGCC
Source organism: Rhinichthys osculus (assembly GCA_029959095.1). Lineage (NCBI taxonomy): Eukaryota > Metazoa > Chordata > Actinopteri > Cypriniformes > Leuciscidae > Rhinichthys > Rhinichthys osculus. The sequence continues at coordinate 100,821 of JARWKJ010000006.1, read as the reverse complement.
CTGTTTACTGGTGTTCATCCCTGCCTGTCTGACTACTCCCCTTGTGTCTGCTGAATCATTACACAAACACGATCAGTATTTTAATGTTTCTGTTCTTGCGTTCCTCCTGTAACATTAACATTCTGAAAATGAAAAAAAAAAAATCTTTTTTTAAAATTCCCTATACATCATCCAAGAGCTTGAACAGAAGTTTAGACTAGAGTGTCCGCAAAATAATATAGGGTTCATAGACAATTGGAAAAGTTTTTGGGGCAGACCTGACCTGTTGAAAAGAGATGGTATTAATATCCCTCCTGGGATGGTGCTGCTCTTCTCTCTAGTAATATGGCACATAGTCTCAGAGCTCAAACATGCCAATCTGGGGCTCAGGTCAGGAAGCAGACAGACTGGCTAAACCGACCGTCTGCTAGCGGCCTCACGTCACCAAGGTCAGATAAATCCCATCACATAGAGCCTCTTTCACCTAGATATCATCATATAGAGACTGTGTCTGTTCCCCGAACTAGGACATAAAAAAAACTCCCAAACCCATTTAAGGGTAAAAATTGAATTCATGTTCAACAAATAAAAAACAGATATAATACAAATGAGCAAATGATAAAGCTTGGGTTGCTGAATTTTTAATGATATGATTACAGACTATAACCTAGATCTTCTGTGTTTGACAGAAACCTGGCTAAAACCAGACGATTATATTACTTTAAAATAGTCCACCCCCCAAGATTACTGTTATAACCAAGAACCTCGTGTGAAAGGCAAAGGGGGAGGTGTTGCTGTAATTTATAGTAATATCTTCAGAATTACTGAGAAATCTAGTTTCAAATATAATTATTTTGAAGTGTTGGTGCTTAATGTAACACTATCTAGTGTAAATGATAATTGAGATTTGTGCTGGCTACTGTATACCGGCCACCGGGGCACCTTACAGACTTTAGCAAAGAATGTGCTGACTTTCTCCCAGAGTTAGTACTGGCTGCAGATAAAGTCCTAATTGTTGGAGATTTTAATATACACATGTAGATAATGAAAAAGACACATTGGGATTGGCCTTTAAAGATATTCTTAACTCTATTGGAGTTAGACAACACGTGTCAGGACCTACTCATTGTCGTAATCATACTCTAGATTTAAATTTATCACATGGAATCAATGTTGATGCAGTTGATATTCTTAAGAGAGCAGCCAGAACAATGGAGCGCAACTGGAAGAAAATAGGGTTTTTTTGCTCGATTGCTTACAGAAAGACCTAAAAAAAGATCTGCTTATTTTTCAAACCTATTAGAAGAAAATAAACAAAACCCTTGGTATTTATTTGAAACAGTGGCTAAATTAACGAGAAATAAAGCTTCAAACCAAGAAGTTTTCAAGCAGCACAACAGTAATGACTTTTTGAACTTCTTCACTTATAAGATTGATAATATCAGGGAGAAAATTATAACTATGCAACCGTCTACTATAGCATCGCATCAGGGAGTGCATTATAGTCTCCCTAAGGAAAAAATCCATTCATTCATTGCTATAGGAGAGGATGAATTTTCTAAACTCGTTAAATAATCTAATTGACAACATGTATGTTAGACCCTATACCGACTAAGCTACTGAAAGAGATGCTTCCAGAGGTCAAAGATCCTCTTCTCAATATCATTAATCAACGTCAATATATTTCAATATATTTTCAACGTTTATTAAACGCAACTTTAATAAACGTTGAAAATATAATGCTGAACATAAGAACTCGCCAACTTTCACTGGCTAAAGACCCTGTAACTCCATTGAGCTTGATTTTGGTATAATGTTAATAATTTAATGCAAATGTATGACCATAAAGCCACAATACTAACTTTGATAACATTGTGTTTAATTATCTAAAAAAAAAATATAAAATTAATTTCCTGAATAGTTGCAGATCTACAATCACCTATAATTTTCGCTGGTTTCAAAAAACACTCTACACTGGATATAACCTGACACTCATTTTCAGTTAAATGTAACGCTTTAATGGTTTGTGAAGTATCCTGAGATCTGAGATCCAGAAGCTAATGTCAGCGCATCGACATGGTGACTTATGATGACATCAACATCACATTTGCATTCATGGTTGGTTGACTGACAAATTAAAATATTAAACAGAATGATAAAATAAGTTTTTTTTTTTTTTTCATTCCTTGAACCGGTTCAGAGCCCTGGTAGAAAGTGAAAGGCATTGGAGTTATGAATAAAATGTTCACTGCGCTACATTCATATCTACTCTCAAATAACATCCTACATAGATGTATCACTCCTCACTTCTGGACACTTTCCCAATGAGCAGCTCTGCAACTCCTCTAGCAAAGAAAACATGCTCACCTCACGAGATGTTAAAAGCATGTCTTCCTGCCCAGAGGAAACATTAGGAAAACACAGCTCGGACGTTGTGCATTGCATTGCTTTGCAAACACTCTTGTCCATAAATTGGGTTTATGTGTGACCTTTGGGTGACAAGACTGATGGTGTCAGGAACTGGGACTTCCTGCTCGAGCTCCACCCGGACACACTGTGTGTGGTACTTGCTTAGGATGAATGGACACTTTGAGATTTGTACCCTGCATTCTTTCCCCCCAAACTTAGAGGGACAAGGAAAATAAAGAAAAATTTTAGGGACTTTATCATTTCAGTTTGAGTGTGAGTTAAACATTAACATATCATATCCAGAGGTGGAAAATAACAAATTACAAATACTTTAGCTACAGTACTTGAGGACATTTTTTTTTTAAATTCTACTTTCTTGAGAATAATTAAATTGTGGTACTTTTACTTTTACTTGAGTTGAATAAAAAAAAAGTATTCAACTTCGCTACATTTATTTTTCACCAAAAGTACAAAGAACTTTGACAAAGGAGAAACAGGGCGAGCTGGAGTTTCAGCCAATCACAGACAGGTCTGAAGAGCTTCAGCCAATCACAGACAGTTCTGAAGCGCTTCAGCCAATTACAGACAGGTCTGAAGTGCTTCAGCCAATCACAGACAGTTCTGAAGTGCTTCAGCCAATCACAGACAGGCCTGAAGAGCTTCAGCCAATCACAGACAGTTCTGAAGCGCTTCAGCCAATTACAGACAGGTCTGAAGTGCTTCAGCCAATCACAGACAGGTCTGAAGCAAAACAATCGCTCTTGGCAACAGGGATAGCTAGTATGTTTGCTTAGCCTTGGCATACTGTCAAAATCATCACCGATTAAAAACATGTTTTACACATCAGTCTTGTTTGTAATAACTTCTGTGGTTCCGTGTTGCTTCTTAACACAGAGTGAGACAGAAAATATATTATTTTATAAAATTTTATGATGCAGGCTATGTTGATTAGGATTGTATTATAGATATACACTCACCTAAAGGATTATTAGGAACACCTGTTCAATTTCTCATTAATGCAATTATCTAATCAACCAATCACATGGCAGTTGTTTCAATGCATTTAGGGGTGTGGTCCTGGTCAAGACAATCTCCTGAACTCCAAACTGAATGTCAGAATGGGAAAGAAAGGTGATTTACAGTTTTTTACAGTCGCTAGGACACATTTCTCAATACTTAGGTCACTTTTTCAAAACTCTTCACACAGTGAGCACAACAGAAGTATATGTGGGCTAAACTGTGAATCATTTATCATTGCTTTGGCACAAAATGCATTCAATGACTACATCTTTCAAATTACATTAATTCTTTTCTCACTTCGACACAACAACCACCAAAACTCTGTGTTCCTACAGGTCAATTTGCACATGCTTACATACTGTTCTCAAAACTGTTAAACTTAAGTTCAAAACAATACCATAATACAAAACTGAATAAGACAGCATTTTGCCACATTTCTACAGTAATATTGTAATATATTTCAAATCTAAAAATTAAATGGTATAAAAACAATTGGACATTTGGACCAACCACAGCTGATTCCTATTGTATCTGAATCAGTGGATGGTGTGTATACAAATTTTTGTACTTTGGAATTACTCCAAAAACATAAAATATATAAAGTATAGAAAGCATAGGCTAGTGCATCATGTCTAATTCATTCTAGTCACATATATTGCAGTGATTTCTAAACAGAAGAGAGGTAGAAAAAAGAATGCATTTACAGAGGAAAACATTGTATAAAGTTTCCTGTTGTTAGTGTTTTTTAGGTCATTGTTTTGTGGGTGACAAAGTGTGTTTGTTGGCTGTCAACCTTTGCTAGTGTTATGGAAGAATGTGTTGATTTGAGACATGTACGAAGGGATTCTGTAGTTTTAGTGCATTTTGAATGTGAAATGAATTGCTGTGCCGAGCTGAAAGTTGGTTAGGAGAACTGTGTGAAGAGTTTTGAAAAAGTGACCTAAGTATTGAGAAATGTGTCCTAGCGACTGTAAGCAATTTTGAGCATGGCATGGTTGTTGGTGCTAGACGGGCCGGTCTGAGTATTTCACAATCTGCTCAGTTACTGGGATTTTCACGCACATCAATTTCTAGGGTTTACAAAGAATGGTGTGAAAAGGGAAAAACATCCAGTATGCGGCAGTCCTGTGGGCGAAAATGCCTTGTTGATGCTAGAGGTCAGAGGAGAATGGGCCGACTGATTCAAGCTGATAGAAGAGCAACTTTGACTGAAATAACCACTTGTTACAACCGAGGTATGCAGCAAAGCATTTCTGAAGCCACAACACGCACAACCTTGAGGCGGATGGGCTACAACAGCAGAAGACCCCACCGGGTACTACTCATCTCCACTACAAATAGGAAAAAGAGGCTACAATTTGCAAGAGCTCACCAAAATTGGACAGTTGAAGACTGGAAAAATGTTGCCTGGTCTGATGAGTCTCGACTTCTGTTGAGATATTCAGATGTTAGAGTCAGAATTTGGTGTAAACAGAATGAGAACATGGATCCATCATGCCTTGTTACCACTGTGCAGGCTGGTGGTGGTGGTGTAATGGTGTGGGGGATGTTTTCTTGGCACATTTTAGGCCCCTTAGTGCCAATTGGGCATCGTTTAAATGCCACGGCCTACCTGAGCATTGTTTCCGACCATGTCCATCCCTTTATGGCCACCATGTACCCATCCTCTGATGGCTACTTCCAGCAGGATAATGCACCATGTCACAAAGCTCGAATCATTTCAAATTGGTTTCTTGAACATGACAATGAGTTCACTGTACTAAAATGGCCCCACAGTCACCAGATCTCAACCCAATAGAGCATCTTTGGGATGTGGTGGAACGGGAGCTTCGTGCCCTGGATGTGCATCCCACAAATCTCCATCAACTGCAAGATGCCATCCTATCAATATGGGCCAACATTTCTAAAGAATGCTTTCAGCCCTTTGTTGAATCAATGCCACGCAGAATTAAGGCAGTTCTGAAGGCTAAAGGGGGTCAAACACAGTATTAGTATGGTATTCCTAATAATCCTTTAGGTGAGTGTACATCATTCTTATGAAAATACCTGAGATGGCTTGAAGAACACAGATATATCATCGCAATCGTGTGTTTGTCTTGATGTTTCATCAGTCAAAACGTTCCTATTTGCATGTTATTATATCCATAGAAGGGATTTCCTGGAGCGTCATAAGTTTAATACTTTTATGAATCTCCCCTGTGGACTCTCTGCGCGAGGGCGCCCTCTGGCTGCCAGTATGAATGAAACAGCAATGACATGAGAGTGTTTAGTGCTCCATATTACTATCATCACCTCATTTTGAGTAAAAATAGAAAAATAATACTAAAGAACTTTGTAAGATAGTAACTTGAGTAGTTTTTAAGTAAACTACTTATTTACTCTTACTTGAGTCATATTATTTTTCAGTACTTCTACTATAAAAGGATTACTTAAGTAGCAATACTTTTACTAAAGTACAATTTTTTAGTACTCTTTCCACCACTGATCATACCGGAAACTCTTAAAGGGGACATATTATGCCACAAGATGAATATAAATCTATGGCGTCCCCAGAATGTGTGTGTGAAATTTCAGTTCAAAATACCAGATCATTAATTACAGCTTGTCAAATTTGCCCCTTTTTGGATGTGAGCAAAAACGCTCCGTTTGTGTGTGTCCCTTTAACCCTCTGGGGACCAAGGTGTTTTTGGGGTCCTTAAGATGTTTTGACATGCCCTGACATTTGTGCTTTTTTCAGTTGCTTATAAACATATTAATGGCACAGGTGAAATTACACTCTATTTAGCACAAACAGGGCTACCATAATATGTGAGCAACATGTTGTTACGGGTGTGGTGCAGGTTGAAGGAGAGGCAGCAGTCAGCAGATCAAATTCAATAATCTTTACTCAATAAAACTTAACACAGGAATCCAGGAAACATTTACCACACCAAATACAAACGAGAACCGACAAGGAGTGAAGGAGAACACAGGGTTTACATACACAGAGAACAGATAGGGGAACAAGACACAGCTGGGGCAAATTAACTAGACACAGGTGAATAAACTAAACACTAACGAGGAGCGGGAAACAGGAAACAGGACTGAACCAAATACACAAAGAACGGGGGAAACACAGGACATACATGTAACACATGTATGTATATGTTTGTATTTTTGAGAGAATATTGTTTATGCATGGTTATTGAAAAAACTAAAAATTAAAGTTTCTGAAATAAAGCCACAAAACACAAACTAAATATGTGTCCACAAGACTTTTGACTAATGGAATTTGTGGCCTAGAGTTTTTGCTTCAAAATGATCTGAAAATCATCCTGTCTAATCATTCACATAACACAATAGATTCTTTTAAATTGTTAAAAACATTTTTTTGTTAGCCAAGGCAATATGCGAATGGGCGTGAACGGCTCAACCCCATTGTGAATAATTAGGTGGTTGAGAAGACAAAGAGTAAGACCCGCATATTAACCCTCTGGGGTCTGAGGTGTTTTCAGGGTCCTTGAGATGTTTTGGCATGCTCTGACATTTCTGCTTTTTTCAGTTGCTTATAAACATATTAATGGCACAGGTTAAATTACACTCTATATAGCACACACAGGGCTACCATAATATGTGAACAACATGTTAATACATGTTTGTATTGTTGAGAGAATATTGTTTATGCGTGGTTATTGAAAAAACTAAAAAATAAAGTTTCTAATATAAGGCCACAAATAACATACTAAATATCTGTCCACAAGACTTTTGACTAGTGGATGTTGTCGCCTAGAGTTTTTGCTTCGAATTGATCTGAAAATCATTCTGCCTAATCATTCACATAAAACAATAGATTGTTTTAAATTGTGAAAAACATTTTTTTGTTTGCAAAGGCAATATGCGGATGGGCGGAACGGCCCAACCCCCTCATGAATAATTAGGCAGTTCTCACCTGAGCAGACTGCATACTAATGAGCCTTTCATTCAGTGGTGTCACACAAGAAAGAATCCAAGGACAATATATATATATAAATAAATATGTATACACACACACACACACATATATATATATATATATATATATATATATATATATATATATACACTACCGTTCAAAAGTTTGGGGTCAGTGAGAATTTTATTTTTATTTTTTGGAGGAAAGAAATCAATACTTTTATTTATCAAGGAATAATTAATTTGATCGAAAGTGACAGTAAAGACATTTATAATGTTACAAAAGATTCTAACCCTAACCCTATTCATCAAAGAATCCTAAAAAAAAAAAAAAAAAAAAAAACTGTACAACTGACAGACCAACAACTGTTTCAACATTGATAATAATAATAAATGTTTCTTGAGCATCAAATCCTCATATTATACTGATTTGTGAAGGATCATTTGACACTGAAGACACTGACACTGGTGATGCTGAAAATTCAGCTTTGATCACAGGAATAAATTACACTTTACTATATATTCACACAGAAAACAGCTGATTTACACTGGAATAATATTTAATACTATAACTGATTTTTGTTGTATTTTTAATCAAATAAGCGCAGCCATGGTTAGCAGAAGAGAATTCTTTTAAAAGTATTTAAAATTGTACCGACCCCAAACTTTTGAACGGTAGTGTGTATATATATATATATAAACAATCAAAATATAAATAAAAGCCAAAAGCACATTTTTAGTCACACCTTTTAGCCATCCACATACCATTTTTAGCCATCTACCGCGGTCAAAATAAACCAGTCGCATTTCAAAGTCGTTCGCGAAACGACCGCCAGGTGGCGCAAAGGGACATTTAGCAAAACGTAAGTGGGGCTAATGTCTGTAGCCTAAGGATGAAATACTACAAGTTATGGTAATTTCCAAATAAGCCTACAACAAACATTTATAGCCTACTCCGTAATTGTTGGTCATACAGATAAGATATAATCTTTTAAAACTGTAAAAGGCTAAAGTATAGGCCTACACTCACAGGCTAAATGAAAAAATTGCTCATGTGAGAAACAGACGTTTGGGTATTTCTCAGTGAGTAAATTCATAGCCGAGCGGTAGAACTTACGGTTCATCATCAAGATGACACGGGTTCAAATCCCGCACAAACAAGGTCTGCTGTATATTTTATATTTATTTAGATTTGTCTAGCTCTAAAACTCTGTTACACCATACAGTTTTTTTTGCTTATATTTATAAAATACAATTATCATGCATTTCCATTTTACACTAAGGAAAAAAAATAGTATCCAACAGAACGACTTTGCATCTGTATAATAATAGGCTACCAATCGTAATTTCAAAAGCAGTTATGTAAAAAAAAAATTATATATAGCCTATATATATATATATATATACTATATATATACTATATATATATATATATATATATATATATATTTTTTTTTTTTTTTTTTTTTCAGGGCTGCCAACTCTCACGCAATTGACCCAAATCTCACGCTCTCACACCACACCCCCGATTTCTCACGCTGAAGTGTCAACCCGGTCGGTCAAATTCCTGAAAGATATAGTTTATCTATAGATCTACCTGTTGAGCCACTCGTGACCGACTAGTTATACCGCAAATTAGTTTAAATACCCCGTAATCTATCTAGAGCGAGCGTGCATGCGAGACAGATATTGTGCTCCAAACCGTGCGCGCGCATGGCAGAGAGGTCTGTTCCCTACAACCTAGAGTTTTTAAAAACATGCTTTTAAGTAAAGTGTGATTTGCCAGGGGGGACTAGGATTTCCTTCTGGTCTAAACATCCCTGCTTCTGCTGAATTATTTTAATCCCCCCCGTAATTTTTTAGTCATACAGATAAGAGTAGGCTTACATCGTTCAAAACTGTAAACTTGTATTCAGGCTAACGACAAAAACAGTATAGGCCTACAGAGGATCTACTCAAACATGTAATGTAAGCGCTTCCCAATGAGAAAATGACAAGACAAGGGTGAAAATCTCGCTCTATGTAGGCTAAATCGCCCTGAATTAAAATGTAAAAACAAATCAAATAATGTATTTGTCGAAATGTTGCGATATTGTTTCATTTAAGTTCATAATTATTCTATAAATGTTATTTAATTTAGCAGCATTACCACGAAGCACCGTGTTTCGATATTTATTTGAATAATACAAAATAAAATAAAAACTTAATTCACAAATTGCATGCCTTGTAAGGATCCAAAGATCCCTGTAGAATTTAATATTGAGTTGAACATTTTGTTCATGACAACACATTAACATGCGTTTTTTCAGATTATATTTAGTTTTGCTTGGAAAAAGCTGGCCCAAACCAGTTTTATTTCATCAATTATTGAAATAATGAAATATTTAGTAATAAACTTTTGTGACAGAAATATCACTAGGCTACATGTAACTTAAATCATTTAATTCCTTCATTATCAACACTGTCTAGAATAGCGATTTAAGTGTGAATTGCGGCTTCTCTTTGTGTTAAGTCAGCCTCAGACTCCGATAGCCTGTGGGGGGTTGGAGGGACAGTTGCTGGACAAAGGTGTTAATGTTCCTCTTTCATATGGAGAGTGTCGGATAGCCAGCCTGATGAGCAGGCAAAATTATTGTAAGGATAAATCTGTGTCCAAATGTAGGCCCCATATTTTATTAAATTATAAATATTGTAGTTTATTTATTGTAGCCTATTTAAAGTTTTTTTCACACAAAATTTAAATTGAAGTTATTGTACGGTGAATTCAACAAGGCATGCTGTGTCTTTGAAGCAACAATTAAAGGTTAAATCATTTTTTCGTGATTTGTATGGCTGACACGCAGCGACATATACAGTATTATCAGCTGTATGATGTGTTTTTACCCTGAAATGTTTAATTTCGAGAGAGACCCGCGCGCGCAGCGAGGGAGACTAAATAAACTTGTTAAAAAGAGATCCAGCGCGAGAGAGGCAAAGAGAAACGCATGTTTTTAATTTAATTATGTTTCTTTGGACAATTTTCGTTTTGTGGGCCTACTGTTTTAATTGTTTAATTTAGCTGTAATTTCTTTGGCAATACAAATTTAAAATGTCGCAAGAATAAGATTAGCCTAGTGTTTCTTGCATCGCAAAAGAAATAAACTCTAAACAAGATGCAACCCTGTTTTAAATTAAACAATTTAAACCTTGAAATGTTCGAACTTGGTTTCAAACTTAAGTAATTTTATTGTTCTTTTACATTACACAATAATTTAGCAGACTAAAGACGAGCTTCTTCATTTTCATTTTCTGATGCAATCGGCTGACAATCTTCCTTCATCAGTTTTTGTCGTTTGTGCAGCGGCTGCGGTTCTACAGGAATGTAGCAAATTTATGTTGTAATGATAATCAAACAAAACTCTTGACTTTAAATAAGTAAACAGATATAAACAGTTACCTATTTAAGCATCAAGGTGGTAAAATATAAACGCTGTAGGCCAACATCGGTTAACAACATGTAGGCCTATGCTACATTGAGATTCGATCTCGGGTGGATTGAAGCTCCTCGAAGCTCGTGTTGTTGCGTTGATCACTGAGCTACCGTCTGTACGCTGTTAAAGTTGTAAAGCCTCATTCATGTAGCCTAAATGTTTTTATTGCAATGTTTTATGTTGAAATGTTTTCATTATTTATTCAATTACATTTCAGTAGCCTAATTTCAGTATTGTGATTATGAATTATTTTAACTACGTTTCACTTGTTGAATTCTTCTGCTACCAGCTTTCAATCGCTCTGAATCAGCGGTGCGGCAGCAGATTACGCATTAGAGAGAATAAACCGGAATAAACGAACACTTTTCAGAGTCTATGATTGTAGCGCCTCTTAGCGGTAAAAGGCAGCAAATACACCCCACATTTTACCGCCGCGGTGGAACGGCTGATGTGGGCATTGTCATGGCTTGCCTCGACATTTGCGTTTGAATAGCGCGCGTCCTCCGTGGGCGTGTCAGATTAACGCGTAATGAAGTGTAATGAGCTGGGGAAAAAAATACTGACAGCACTCTCTCATACAGATTGCATAAACTGAGAATATTTGTTTTTTATATAAATTACTTCATTTAAAAGAAGAGAATATAAACTTCATAAAGAAAAACCTCTCGTGCCTGTGTGACAAATAATCGCGGAGTTACAGTTAATCTTAGGACGCGTTTCAGAATGGACTTCACTGACAGAGAGAACGCAGAACTCGCATCATGTTTGTTTTTCTTTATTTGCTGAAAAGCACAACACTTTGTTTTTATTGTGAGTATCCACAAAAAAAATAGAAACTTAACAGGATCTAATGATGTACAACTAGGGATGCGCGGTATACCGGTACTGCAAAAATACCGGTATATATTATATTTCAAACGGTACAATATCATAATTTTGTTCAATTCGGTATTTGATGCGCTGCTGTTTCGAAGTTCACCGCTAGGCGGCAGTGCGCTACCTTAACTGACGCGGGTCACGCGAAACCGGCAAACGGTGACAACAGAGGATCAAACCGGATCAAACGAAGCTCATTCGAGCTTTATCAAATTAATAAATAGAGAGAGCAGTATGAGTGAAATAAGGCATTACTTTGCCTACAAAAGTAATGAGAAAAGTAAAGAAACAGATCTCAATGCAGCACTCTGCAAACGGGGAGGCAACTGACTTGACTTGTCAGTTGCTCATCCTGGCTTGTTCAAACTAAGAGTTCCGAGATCGACAGGTTAGTCCATCATTCAACTGATTTAATTTAGACTTTTATTGAACACTGAACAGCGCACATACATAAGAGCTTATCAATTATATATGATACGTTAAACACGAAAGCTCAAATCTGCTTGCATGACACGCTAGAACCGATTAAGTTTAGGTCTCATCATTTTTGCACTTTCAAACAAACATTAATTGAATTTAAATTAATAAAGAATACAAATTTGAATAATATTAATTTTAGTATTAGTGATAGTAAAATGAATGGCATATTAGTGCCGCTGTGGTGAGAGAGAGAGAGAGAGAGAAGTGATATGAGTATTACTAATATTACAATTAAGCTACATTTGTCAACATTCATTAGGTAACCTGACCTAACAGTATTATAGCATTTATTAATCTATATCAATCAATCAGTAATTAAATGACCTAAAAAATTAAATATACTAATTCATGTTTAGCATGTTAACATTACTTTATGCAATGCATTATGAACCCAAACAGTAACCAAACCAAGATGAATAAATGCATTAAATATTGATAATTCTCAGTTGATGCATGACAGCTAATGGTTTACAATTTCATTATTCTATTATTATTAGCCTATATGTGAATCTATTATTATAGATATTAACCCATTTTTATTGTATAATTTCAGTGTTTTTTTTTTTTTTCAAAATCAAAATTTAACCTACTGTATGTTCCCTGACTGATTTTTTTTAAAATTTGTTTTACATTTTGATACCTTTTCTTTGCACATTTGGTAGTGGAGAGTTTCAAGCAGTGTTTTTTAAATGTCACTTAAATTGAGACTTTATTTATTTTTTACCTGTGGTCAGGCCCGCCCACAGAAATGACTGGGCCCCTGAAAAGGTCCAGTGAATGGGCCCTCCCCAAATCTGCAATAGGCTACTCATATCATGCGTCTGCTCTCTCTCTCTCTCCTACATTAACACATACATTTAACTGAGAGAGACTTACTCAGTGATGGGGTCTATATATCACACACACACACACACACACACACACACACACACACACACACACACACAGGGCTCTCAAGTGTCACGCATTGAGCATGACAGTCACTCATTTCGGTCTTTTGTCATGCACTCCCGCAACACATTGTATTTCTCACGCGGAAAAACGATTTACAATATATTTAATATGCCGGAGCCCAAAATGTCTCTGGCCGCGACGCTCTCACTTTGGACCCGGAAGGAATCAAGCGCGTCTCCCCTGTGTTGTTGTTAGTCGAGCTACACAAAAGCCAATCAGAAAATAGCACTATTGTATCTGGGTACGATTTAACGCAACAAGCAATGAAAAAAAAGAGAAAATTGTCATGAAACAACCCCATTCCCGCGACCTGTCCAATATCTTGGTGTGTTCACACCGAACGCGTATTTAATTATTTGCGCGAGTAGATTACATACAAAGTCAATGCAAAGACACGAATAGACGCATCATTCATGCCGGGCGTTGCGAATGACGCGAATTGGGCGACGCGTTTGCCGCGAACGTCTTCCGCGCAAGTTGAAAAATTTGAACTCGAGCGAATGTTCAAGCGTCTAACTAGACGCGATAGACGCGTATTTGATGCTCTATTCGCGTTCGGTGTGAACAGACCATAAGGCTGCCACTCTGCAGAAGCAAATTCCATCCTATCTTCGATATGTTGGAGTAGTTTTAGCCGGACAGTGCACATGACAACTGCTGTAAATGACATGAAATATTCTCTCAGTCCTCGCGCATCTGATAAGGCCTCATTAGATAATATACAGGATGATTTTGGGCAATCGATTGCTTCAATCACACTGGGGAGATGGTGAGCAATAGGTCTTACTTTTTCTTTTACTGTCTATGGTCTTACCGTGTCAATTCGCGCACTCCATCGTGTGTCACTCACTTGCGCTGCTGACCGCGAACTGGCGCGAAGCACTGGCGTTTTGACTTACATACAACAAAAAATAGCCTACTCAGACCATTTTCAGGAGAGGGGTGTTTGATTATGGCACAGGCTACATTTTACTCAAGCAACATTAAATAAAATGCATTTTTTTCTCACTTTCAACAATAAATGGTGCTATTTTGGTTAAAAATAAAATATGGTAACCTTTGCTTATATTTAGGATGAACATAATTATTGCTGGACTGCATGGGCCCCCCCTAGCGGCTGGGCCCCAGAAAACGTTCCCCTTTATCCCCCCTTATGGACGGCCCTGCCTGTGGTATCGATTTAGTATCGATACCGAGGTATTATTCTGGTATCGTACCGAAGCCAAAATTGTGGTATCGAGCCATCCCTATGTACAACACTTATATGTAAGATCAAAATTAACCGAGTATTTTGAGTCTCTTTTACACTGATAAGAAAAAAAAAAGCGAGACAATCGCGCCGGCGTGATAGCCGACCCCAGGGGGTTAATGGCCTTTCATTCAGGTGTGTCACACAAGAAAGAATGCAAGGACAATACACACACACACACACACACACACATACATACATACACATATATATATATATATATATATACATATAGAATCAAAATATAAATGAAAGTCAAAGCACATTTTTAGTCATACCTGGAAACAAATCTTGTTCAAATAGGTTATATGGGCCATTCTACAGAATTGGTTTAAAGTTAGAGTTGGAAACATCTTGAAAAGAAAATTGTCTTTTTCCATAAATGTCTTAGTAGGCCAATACATTTTATCATACATATTTCAAAGTTGAGGATTCATTATTTTGAAATAGCTTGAATTGGAACAAACACTATTCTTAGTTAATTAGTTTATTGACAAAACATACTATATATTTAACATATGAGCAGAAACGGCTAACAAAAGCTTATTTGATGTCTATTTTAGAGTTAAAACTTTATAATCTTTCCAAAACTAGTCACACACACACACACACACACACACACACACACACACACACACACACAGAAACATGATTCAAATTTAAACAGTAGGCTATTTTGCGTTTACAGACACTAACGTTATTATTAGTGCTGTCAAACGATTAAAATATTTATTCGCGATTAATCGCATTAATGTCATAGTTAACTCGCGATTAATCGCATTTAATCGCACATTTTTCTCTATTCTAAATGTCTCTTGATTTCTTTTTGTCCCATTATTTTTTCTCATTTTAATGCTCTTATCAACATGGAAAAGTGGATCGGCTTGCTTTGTGCAAATGTTTTTTTATTGAAAACAATATTGGCATACTGTTCAATTTCACACTAAAACATTCTCACTTGGAGCAAATAATCTCTCACACAATGTAACACTGTCCATCAATAAAAGGGTGAAAGAAATACTGACGAGGTCCTGATATTGACGAGGGGGCGGAGAATTCGCATCAGCTGTGTGTGTGTGTGTGTGTGTGTGTGTGTGTGTGTGTGCTGGCCATCATCAAGTGGTATTTCAGACTGGACGTGCTGTGATGATGATAGCTCAGTTCACAACGACAAAAAACACAGATCACTTTCGTCAATGAAACCATTTGGCAACTTTTAAAAAGATAACTTTCCATTCAGAATCTTATTGGCATCCGTTTCGGCGTCTCGCGCTCGTCATCCACTCAAAACTGGACGTTTTGAACGTTCCTATAACATTCAGAAATAACGTTTTTATAACTTAATGGGAACGTTATGAAAACGTTCTTATAACCTAAAATTGTTTGCTGGGGAAGAGGAGAGATTGCACTGACTGAACACGTTTTAAGTGCAGAGAGCAGAGAGATTCGTGCTCAGCACATTATATTCCGCGCGCGAGCAGAGAGATTCGTGCTCACGCATCCGGCTCGCAAGCCCAAACAAGTGTGTGCGGCGTGCCTGTTGTTTTGTTTCCGGTCAAGCTAGATCCGCTTGCGCTTTCAAAACGTCCTTGCGCGGCGCAAGCCATTGAAATTAATGGGTTTCATAGCGCAGAGCCACGCATGCTCCTGTTGCAAAGGCATGTGAAAAAAAACTACAAAGTTTGCTAGGCCAAAAGGACCGTTAATCGCACGATAAAAAAAATAACGCCGTTAAAATGGGTTTGCGTTAACGCCGTTAATAACGCGTTTAACTGACAGCCCTAGTTCTCTTACGAGAGTATCTCTCGTACTGCGTAATAGCTTACGCTAGGGGAAAACCTCTTTTCCACGAGATATTGAA
This sequence comes from Rhinichthys osculus, assembly GCA_029959095.1. Lineage (NCBI taxonomy): Eukaryota > Metazoa > Chordata > Actinopteri > Cypriniformes > Leuciscidae > Rhinichthys > Rhinichthys osculus. The sequence goes on along the minus strand of JARWKJ010000006.1, from coordinate 84,593 downwards.
GCCAAAAATTATCCTTAATTTTTTATTAATGTAAAACGCTTTGCAGCAGCAAGCAGACACAGGCGATACAGCTCGCGCGCCTATTGGCTGCTCTTGCGGCAAATGCAGCAGCCTATCGAGAGAGACTCTGCGTGACGTAATGACCAATGGGGGCAACTCGCGCCCATATCGTCACGTCCCGCCAGAAAGGGCGTGGTCTCACTCTATAAATATGCTCGTTAGGCTGGTACAAGCTGATTTTCATCTCTTCAGCGAAACACACGCATCGCTGGATCCGGAGTGAGAAGCCGCGCCGTCGAAGCAAGCTTTTCAGCGGGACGAGCTCTGGAGTCGCTGGCCTCGCCGCCTTCAACTGCCGTACCTGCTGCGCTTTCCGGCGTTCTATAACCTTTTATATCACTTTGTATCCTTACTCTGCTGAGAGTGTTTGCTCGCTTACTTGACGCGACTCACACTTCTCATCACAAAAGAGCTGCGTCTTTTTAAAGATGCCATCCTGTGGCTCGTGCCGCGCCCCACTCAGCGACGGGGACCGTCACGTCATCTGTGTGTCCTGCCTGGGTGAGGATCACGTGGACATCGCGCTCGCTGACGGCGGATGCCCTCATTGCGAGCTTTTGCCTATGGTGACTCTGAGGACTCGCCTGGCATCATTCTCCGAGCCTTCACCACAGCCCGCCGTGGTGCTGCGCGGCAAGAAGCGCCGCGCCCAGCGCGCTCCCGAGCTTTCTCCAGCCCGCCAAAGCTCGCCGGTTCGCCCGCCAGCTTCGCCGGCTTCGCTCGAGTCGCTCACTGACGGACAACGGCCGCCGCCTGCCGCCGCGTCCGTCCACGAGTTCGACGAACCCACCGAGGCGTGTTCTCTTCTGGCATCTGATAGCGAGGATTGGGCGAGCTCCGTGGACCTCCCCTCCGCTAGCGTTTCCCGCCAAACCACTGGTAAGAGAGCCGGCATTGAGACTGAGCTGATGCGTCTGCTCTCTCAGGCCGTGGAAAGCATTGGCCTCGACTGGGAGGCGTCCGCGCAACCGCCGCGCGAGTCGTCAGGGAAACGGGCCAGCATCAAGACCGCGAGCCCTAAAACCGCGGCTAGCTTTCTTTACGTTATAAGAAATCTACCCCGCCCCCCATGGGCGTGCGTCACCGGCAAATGAGAAAAGAGTGTGTTTTAGTCCCCGCCGAGGCCGGGCTAATCTCCATTTCTCAAACATTTCTCAGCTCCTAGTTTGAGCGGCTGAAAATGTCATTATTGCAGCAATGAGCCTGTTGTATAACACGCACGCCTGCATACAAACGCCGACACACACAAAACTGTGATGACACTCTCTTATCTGCTTGTGCTAATGTAGTTCTCCCTGTGGCCCAGTGGCGGAACCCGAAGCCTTCGCGCGAGAGACCTGTGTTCGATCCCGGCTCTCGCAGCAGATAAAAATTTAGTCTCGCCGCGGCCAGACTTCCACCGAAACTTTTAGTTCGTTCAGTTCCAGAAAATGCGACTGTTCCAGTGTATTTTGCAGTAAACAAGCTGGTACCACGGCCCGCTTGCCTGCACATAAAGGCCGTTTCCACGGCGACCCAGAAAAATCATGTAATCATTGTATTTCTGGTTTTCCGGCCACAGCCGATGGTGTTATAAGTGTAATAAAATGCTCACAGCCCAGTGTTCATTTCTACACACAAACACAGCCCGCCACAGTACAGGGCTCGCACAAATGAAATCGACGCATGTCAATTGTGCATTAAATGTAGTGAATGTGCCTACAACCCAGTGCCCACAAACACTACCACGGTTTCTGTAAAACGAAACCAACACAAGTCTTCCTAGCCTCCTAGGAAATCGACGGTGTTTCAGTCTCGCCGTGGCCAGACTTCCACTGAAATTTTCGCTCGTTCAGTTCCAGAAAATGTGACTGTTCCAGTGTATTTTGCAGTAAGCAAGCCAGTACCATGCCCGCTTGCCTGCACACAAATGCTGTTCCCACGGCGACCCAGATAAATCACATAAACGGTGTATTTTCTGGTATTCCGGCCACAGCCGATGGTGTTATGAGTGTATTGAAAATGCCCACAACCCAGTGCTCATTTCTACACACAAACACAGCCCGCAAAAATGCAGGGCTCGCACAAACAAAATCGCCTCATGTCGATTGTGCACTAAATGTAGTGAATGTGCCTACGTCTCAGTGCCCACAAACACTACACACCACATGTCCCACTGGTTCTGTAAAAACGAAACCAACACGCATTCAGTCAGCTCAGGCCGACGGTGTTTTTCAGTGCAGTAAATGTGCCCGCTGTCCTGCGCCCACATTCACTCACAGACATGTTAAGCCCCACGGGGCTCGCCCCGCTCTCTCTCCCTCAGCAAACTGCTATAAGGGTTTTGAGCGCGGCCAGGCTGCCCGCCGCGATCGGCGCGCCCCCCGCCTCACACACTGTAAACACAGTGTCTGCGTTACAGCACGCCGGAGCTCTCTTGCCGTCACTATGTCTCGGCCAGAGCCCAGATCTCATTCTACCCCTAGCTATTCACGCGAAAGTGTGGGCACAGCTTCCTGGGGTATCAGAATGGGTGCTGAACACTATAAAAAGAGGCTATTCGCTACAGTTCGCTCGACGTCCCCGCCGTTATACGGCGCGCGTCGAGACGACGGTGAAAAACGAAGTATCTCATCTACTTCGAGCCGAGATAGCGAAACTACTGAGCAAAGGTGCTATAGAACCTTTATCTCAAGCTCAGAGCAAAGGGGGCCTACACAGCAGATATTTTCTGGTACCGAAAAAAGATGGAGGTCTCAGACCCATTTTAGATCTGCGACAGCTGAACAGAGCGCTTGTGAACGCCAGTTCAGAATGCTTACGACCAGGAAAATCCTCGCGCAAGTGCGCCACGGGGACTGGTTTATGTCAACAGATCTAATAGACGCCTATTTCCAAATACAAATAGCGTCCCATCACAGGCGATTCTTGAGATTCGCTTTCGAGGGCCAGGCATATCAATACACAGTCCTGCCGTTCGGCCTGTCCCTAGCAACTCGTACATTCACGAAGTGCATGGACGCGGCGCTCGCACCCCTGAGACTTCAGGGCATGCGAGTCCTGAACTACTTGGACGATTGGCCGATTCTAGCTCGATCACGATCGGAGCTCATAGAACACAGGGCCGCATTACTCGAGCACCTCGAGGAGCTGGGCCTCACAGTCAATTGGGCGAGGAGCTCACTGTATCCCAGTCAGAAAATTTCCTTTCTGGGAACAGTGTTAGACTCGCTGTCCTGTCACCAGAGCGCGGACTAAATATTCAGCGTGTCGCGAAATCCTTCCGCCCCGGCTCGATAGTTCCACTCAAAAGGTTTCAGAAAATGCTGGGGCTGATGGCCTCAGTGGCCTCTGTACTCCAGTTGGGCTTGCTCCGCATGCGCCCACTGCAGATGTGGCTGAAAGCGCGGGTTCCACCCAGGGCATGGACAGCGGGTCTGTTTCGCCTCAGGGTCGACCTACAGTGTGTTTCAGCTCTGGAACCTTGGAAAATAACCGACTGGTATCAGTCAGGTGTGAGTCTGGGGACCGCTTCGAGTGTGGAGGTGGTGTCTACGGACGCCTCCACCTCGGGGTGGGGAGCACTGCTCGAGGGCAGACCGCTAGCTGGCCTGTGGTCAGAACGGGAAAAGCTCCTTCACATAAACTGCTTGGAGATGATAGCAGTCGACAAAGCGCTACGGCGTTTTTGTCCCTAGGTAACAGGCCACCACGTCTTGGTCCGGTCGGACAACATGTCAGTGGTGGCGTACATAAATTGCCAGGGCGGCGTCAGGTCACGAAACCTTCACAGGCTGACGGAACGCCTCATGGTCTGGGCTCAGCACAACCTGCTCTCACTGAGAGCAGCGCACGTGCCTGGTCACCTGAATGTGGGACCAGACAGACTGTCCAGGAACAATGTTCCAGCAGGGGAGTGGTCGCTGCACACGCAGACGGTCCAGCTGCTGTGGAAAACGTTCGGCAGAGCACAGGTGGACCTATTCGCATCCCACGAAAACGCTCATTGCCCGAAGTTTTTCTCGAAAAGCAAGGACGCGCTGGCTCATGTTTGGCCCCGCTGCCCCCTATATGCTTTTCCTCCTGTCTCGCTCCTGCCTCAGGTGTTGGAATGAATCAGGGAAAACGGATGCCCAGTGCTGCTCGTCGCTCCGCTCTGGACAAACCAGACGTGGTTCCCTGCCCTGATGCACTGCCCCATGGCCTGTACCATTGAGGAGAGACCTCCTCTCTCAGGCGGGGGGCTCGATTTGGCACCCTCGCTTGGAGCTGTGGTCCCTGCACGCATGGGCCATCAACGGGTACCCGCTAGCCTCCCAGAAGGAGTGTTAAACACGATCGCGCAGGCTAGAGCTCCGTCTACCAGGCGGCTCTACTCCTCGAAATGGTCTGTTTTCTCTGCATGGTGTCAAGCCCAGAGCTTTTCACCTGTGGAATGCGGGGTTTCGGAAGTGCTTTCCTTCCTTCAAGAGCTACTGGATAAGGGCAGGACCCCATCCACGCTCAAAGTATATGTGGCGGCCATAGCAACGTTTGCAAAACCGGTGTCTGGCCAGTCGCTGGGGAAGAACGACTTAGTCGTGCGTTTCCTTAGGGGAGCTCGGAGGCTAAACCCTCCCAGGCCCCCCTTCAGTCCCGACGTGGGACCTTTCCACGGTCCTGGAGGCCATGAAAGGCGCCCCGTTTGAGCCAATCCAGCTGGTCGACATGAAACACCTGTCGTTCAAAACAGTGTTTCTCATGGCTCTCGCTTTAGTGAAGCGCATAGGGGACTTGCAGGCGCTTTCAGTAAGCGCGTCATGTACGGAGTTTGGGCCTAATGACTCGAAGGTCATTCTCAAACCAAAGCACGGGTATGTGCCGAAATCCCTCAATACACCGTTCAGGGCCCAGGTAATTTCCCTGTCCGCCCTTCCGGTTCTTAATGAGGACGAGAGTCTCCTTTGCCCCGTCAGGGCATTGAGAGCTTATGTGTCGCGCACGTCTGTTTTCAGACAGACTGAGCAGCTTTTCGTTTTGTTTGGCGGGCGCTCCAAGGGACTTGCCGCCTCAAAACAGAGCCTATCCAGATGGATAGTGGATGCCATTGCGCTCGCTTACACTGCAAAGGGCCTGCAGTGCCCCTTTGGGTGTCAGAGCGCACTCCACGAGAGGCGTGGCCTCTTCGTGGGCATGGTCTAGCGGGGTTTCCCTGCAAGATATCTGTACGGCCGCGGGCTGGGCCTCGCCGTCTACATTTATAAAATACTATAACCTGGAGGTACCCGCCTTACAAGCTAAGCTTTTGGCGGTCTAAAATTCAGTGCTATCTGCCCCGCTGTGCGGCCCAGATGCTGAGTTTACTGCAGCCACATGAGTGTTGACACATGTATGGGCACCCAGATCAGGCTGAAAGCTTTCACCCTGGCTGCGCGTTTTATTGTCATATGATAGCCCCGCTGGGTGCTATTTTATAAGGATTGACGCTTCCAGCCTCTCTTCCTCCACTCTATGTGAGTTTATGGTGATTATGCACTACATGAGCCCTGGGCTTCGGCCCCTGGAACTTTGGTGTTGGATCCCTGTACGCACGGCGTGTTGCATTGTGTTCCCCTAGAGTAAGCTATTACGCAGTACGAGAGATACTCTCGTAAGAGAACGTACTCGGTTACTAACGTAACCTCGGTTCTCTCTAGAGAGGGAACGAGTACTGCGTATCTTGCCGTGCTTGGAATACGCTCTGGTTCGCTTCGGCGATGAAAACCAGCTTGTACCAGCCTAACGAGCATATTTATAGGGTGAGACCACGCCCTTTCTGGCGGGACGTGACGATATGGGCGCGAGTTGCCCCCATTGGTCATTACGTCACGCAGAGTCTCTCTCGATAGGCTGCTGCATTTGCCGCAAGAGCAGCCAATAGGCGCGCGAGCTGTATCGCCTGTGTCTGCTTGCTGCTGCAAAGCGTTTTATATTAATAAAAAATTAAGGATAATTTTTGGCTTCAATATCTCGTGGAAAAGAGGTTTTCCCCTAGCGTAAGCTATTACGCAGTACTCGTTCCCTCTCTAGAGAGAACCGAGGTTACGTTAGTAACCGAGTACGTTATTATATATCGCGATTAGAACAAAGCACATAAAACACTTACAGCTCAGCTCGCTCCTCGAAGTGAAAATAAACCAGCACTTGTTCTGAGGTTGGTAAATGTCCCAGGATTATTCCTCACAGCCGCGCAAGTACATTAATCTATCTGACTAAATATAGTGTGTTTACCGAGTTTGTGTGGGCGTTTACACGTCTCAATGTGTTGCTTCAGATCATTAGAGTTTGAATAGCGCGCGCTCTCCGTGGGCGTCTCACATTAGTGGAATAATGAGATGCGAGAACGATAATGAGAACGGCTGACACCTCTCTCTTTTTATATAGATTACATAAACAGGGAATATTTATTTTAGTTTTACAGTAAATTAGATAATTTAAAAGTACAAACTTAAATGATCATAAACATATATTGCTCATGTCTGGGTGAATAGTATTCGCTGAGTTTTGTTTAAGTTTAAGAGACGTGCTCCAGAAAAAAAGTTCACGGACACAGAGAGGCAGAACGCACACCCTGTTTATTTTCTTTATTTTACAAAAGCGCAATATTTTATTTCGATTGTAGGTGGGCACATAAAAAAGTAGACATTTAACAGTTTTTTTTATATTTTTCATAACTCTGTATGACCAGAAATGATGGAGTAGTTTAAGTCTATTTTTCTGCTATGTGAAAACGGGTGCGTTCTTGGTCCCCAGAGGGTTAAATGCAAATGAGCTGCAGCTCCGCCTCCATTCAGAAGAGGGCGGAGCCTTCACACGAGCTTCAGAGACTCCGGCAATAACAACACAGGCCGATCTCACTGATCCAGAGTCAGGAGTAACAGCAGCGAGTGCAGCCTTACGGAGAGACTCAGGGAGAGCTTCACTTTTACACGTTTCTGAATGTTAGCGGAGACATTTCTGTAGTTGTTGTGGAGTTACAATGATCATCTCCTCATCATGTTGAACTCTTCCACAAGTGTCCACAGTTCCTAAGGTGTTTATAAGACAGCGCTGACATGTTCTGGTCAATAGTGTTCAGTGTCGTCTGTGCTCGACCACAGAACAGTTTCAGGCTTTGCTGGATCTTCTCCAGTGCGTTAGAACTGGTCTCTGTTGGCGCTCGCCGAACCCAATGTCGCTGGTGTGTGTGAACGTGCAGATTAAGGGCCGGGAATATTATAATAAGATCCTCTTCATACGGCAGAAGGAGCGAAATCTGATCGGCTCCTTTTTAGACATGCTTGCAGAGGAAGACTCAACAAAACAAAGTTACTGGGTTTCACTTCTCACGTTTTCTGGGTCGGTAGAAGCGGCTGATTATAGCAATTACACACGGGAAAAGTCAGATTTTCATGATATGTCCCCTTTAACCTCTTATTTAAATTTACACAAAAACATTTAAATCCCAGATCTACCCACTTTTTAAGTTCAAAGTGCATCCGAAGTGGCTCCAACTGGGAAGAACTGATGTAAAGAGACTACGCCACTGACTAACCCAATCCACTGAGCAGTCTATGACGAGAGACGTGGCCTTCTGGTTAACACACGTACTTATCTACGGCCGACCCGCGTTTGAGTTCGGCTCGAGTCCATTTCTTGTACATTATCCTATCAGATTAAAGGCTGATAAAAAATGATCATAAAAAAATATAAAACATTATATTTCAGATAGAAATCTTACAAACGGTACATGTACAGCAACAGCGGCTGTCGAACACGGCAGCATTACGGTTCAAAGGACGAACCATCAATGTAAATTGAAACTGGCCACATTCAAGCAGAGACACTAAAAACTAGTAAAAATAAAACAAGAGAAAAAAAGCTGCCCCAAACTCTTTTATTTCTACACATTCAAATCACATCCCACAATGCAAAAAAAAAAGAAGAAGAAAAAAAGTGAAGAATAAAAACTTCTGGTTTGGCCAAATCTCCCTTTCCAAGCCCGACAGCAGCCTGTGAGATGAGGATGTCATGTGACTGGCTGATCTCCTGTGATGTAGTATATATGACATGCT
>JARWKJ010000006.1:63982-71482 GCA_029959095.1 Rhinichthys osculus | reverse complement strand
TTAATCTACTCGTCCTCAGCCCACAGCGTTTGCACAGGTCTGCATGTGGCCATCCATATAAAGTACATGAGAATTTTACTTTTCTAGAAACAAGTCATAAAACCAATAGATGTATGTTTGCTCTGAGGACAGCAGGGAGACGGCCTGGAAGTGTTGATCCATGAAGATGATCCCCTGAACTCTCCAGCCGGTAGTGTGTGAAGTTGCTGTGGATAAAAGTATCTGCTAAACAACAGATAGATGTCCGTGGTCTTGTGAACAAGTGTAATACAAATAAATCTGACGTTTCATGACATTGTAACCAAGAAAACTTTTTTGCGGACCCCTGAAAGCTGTGTCCAGATGTGTGCCTCTGCTCCTGGCAGCTGATATCTGTGGATGCTAGGAAGTATGACATGTTTATTTTACTCGGTTTAACCACAGCACAAACTCGAACATATATAAGCTGGACAACCTAATAACATAAGTCTTAAAATTATTTAAATGGTTTAAATGATTCCAAGATGATTCCAAGAATTTGTCGTAACCCTTCTGTTGAAAATGAATAAAATAATACATATGTTGTCAGTACATCATTAATGTTGTAGATCTTTATTTTTAGTATTGTCTTTTAAAATATCATTACTATAACTCAATTTAAATAATTAGGTGTGGTCCTCAGGCCCCGGATTGGAAACCACTGTTTTAGACTTCATAAGCATCAACTATTGTATTTAAATCATAAACATAATTACTGCAATATACTTATAATACATTTTGTTCATTTGTTATGCTTATATTACATGTTAGTTCCTCAAAGCACATGAATAAAGTAGGTTTTCCCCCAGATTTCTAAATGAGGGGAATTGCACATTCTCACGGCCCAAGCTGAACTGTTCTGTATGGGTTAACCCTAACCCTGACCCTATAAAGTCTCGAGCTGAACTATTCTGTATGGGTTAACCCTAACCCTGACCCTGTAAAGTCTTGAGCTGAACTATTCTGCATGGGTTAACCCTAACCCTGACCCTGTAAAGTCTCGAGCTGAACTGTTCTGCATGGGTTAACCCTAACCCTGACCCTGTAAAGTCTCGAGCTGAACTGTTCTGCATGGGTTAACCCTAACCCTGACCCTGTAAAGTCTCGAGCTGAACTGTTCTGCATGGGTTAACCCTGACCCTGACCCTGTAAAGTCTCGAGCTGAACTGTTCTGCATGGGTTAACCCTAACCCTGACCCTGTAAAATCTTGAGCTGAACTGTTCTGCATGGGTTAATCCTAACCCTGACCCTGTAAAGTCTCGAGCTGAACTGTTCTGCATGGGTTAACCCTAACCCTGACCCTGTAAAGTCTCGAGCTGAACTGTTCTGCATGGGTTAACCCTGACCCTGACCCTGACCCTGTAAAGTCTTGAGCTGAACTGTTCTGCATGGGTTAACCCTGACCCTGACCCTGTAAAATCTCGAGCTGAACCGTTCTGCATGGGTTAACCCTAACCCTGACCCTGTAAAGTCTCGAGCTGAACTGTTCTGCATGGGTTAACCCTAACCCTGACCCTGTAAAGTCTCGAGCTGAACTGTTCTGCATGGGTTAACCCTAACCCTGACCCTGTAAAGTCTCAAGCTGAACTGTTCTGCATGGGTTAACCCTAACCCTGACCCTGTAAAGTCTCGAGCTGAACTGTTCTGCATGGGTTAACCCTAACCCTGACCCTGTAAAGTCTCAAGCTGAACTGTTCTGCATGGGTTAACCCTAACCCTGACCCTGTAAAGTCTCGAGCTGAACTGTTCTGCATGGGTTAACCCTGACCCTGACCCTGTAAAGTCTCGAGCTGAACTGTTCTGCATGGGTTAACCCTGACCCTGACCCTGTAAAGTCTCGAGCTGAACTGTTCTGCATGGGTTAACCCTAACCCTGACCCTGTAAAATCTTGAGCTGAACTGTTCTGCATGGGTTAATCCTAACCCTGACCCTGTAAAGTCTCGAGCTGAACTGTTCTGCATGGGTTAACCCTAACCCTGACCCTGTAAAGTCTCGAGCTGAACTGTTCTGCATGGGTTAACCCTGACCCTGACCCTGACCCTGTAAAGTCTTGAGCTGAACTGTTCTGCATGGGTTAACCCTGACCCTGACCCTGTAAAATCTCGAGCTGAACCGTTCTGCATGGGTTAACCCTAACCCTGACCCTGTAAAGTCTCGAGCTGAACTGTTCTGCATGGGTTAACCCTAACCCTGACCCTGTAAAGTCTCGAGCTGAACTGTTCTGCATGGGTTAACCCTAACCCTGACCCTGTAAAGTCTCAAGCTGAACTGTTCTGCATGGGTTAACCCTAACCCTGACCCTGTAAAGTCTCAAGCTGAACTGTTCTGCATGGGTTAACCCTAACCCTGACCCTGTAAAGTCTCAAGCTGAACTGTTCTGCATGGGTTAACCCTAACCCTGACCCTGTAAAGTCTCAAGCTGAACTGTTCTGCATGGGTTAACCCTAACCCTGACCCTGTAAAATCTCGAGCTGAACTGTTCTGCATGGGTTAACCCTGACCCTGACCCTGTAAAGTCTCGAGCTGAACTGTTCTGCATGTTCTTCTATCGATCGTTTCTGAAAACCACTCTGGCTGAGAGTCGAATCCTGCTGAGATTAAACTCTGAGCGATCCTGGTCTTTACATTTGGACTTTAGTTCTTAGTCTAATTTGTTTTTAGAGTCTCTGTGCCTGTACCTTGTAAGCTCTAAGGGACTGTTCGTTATTTATTTAAGGGGCCACCGGAGGAGTTTTGAGATCTGTAGTCAAAAAAGACTTGACCCTCCCTTCGCCAGCAATATTTTTTTCTATGACCCTCCAAAATGATTGTGAAAAAAGGCATGACCCTGCCCGATAATTTATTAATTAGCCTACTTGTGTACTGGTTTTGGCAAAGATGTTCAGATAGCCATTCCACGATAAACGACTAAACTCCTGCTTTCTCATCTCGCGGCTGTAACGATAGACCAAACGTACAATTCGGTTCGTATCACGATTTTTGATTTGAAAAAATAAAAATAATTTAAAAAAAATCATGTTTTCGGTGCTGATGACGTGGTGATGCGTTCATGTAAAATGTAAGGGTGGCGCTGCCAATACAGTATCTTAAAGCTGCCACAAAGAACCGGCAAAAGTAATGATTATGAATAATTTCAAGGGGACATTTTAATTGTTTATTAATAAACAAGTCTTTGTCAGTGTGGCTGCAAATATAAAGGTGATTATGCTGACTCGCGATCTTCGCAGTAGTGAACGCGCCAGAGAGAAATGCACATTAACGGATTACAGGAGCAGAGTCTGTCTGTTTTCTTTCGTTTTGAATTATTCTGTTAAAAAGTAGACATGTCAAGCTTTCTATATATTTATCTGTAAAAGTTTTAAAGTCATGTCCGTAACGGAGAACTGTCACGTTAGTAAAAAAAAATTCCCTCATAAATGCGAACACGAAAAAAAAAAAAAAAAATATTTTGTGTTATTAACAGTCTCAAACCAGGACAATTAGATGTTTGTTGTGGTTATGTCTTATTTCAAAATATGTGTGCTGCATGCAACAATCAAGATGTGCATTTGTAAATCCAGCTATATTTGCTTTTTATTAATTAAATCCAGGTTTGGTTGATGAAAAATTGATTAAAATTAAGATACAATTTATACAAAACGAAATTCACTTTAAAGAAAGGGTTTCTACAAAACAACACTTGAATGAAGTGGTCAAAATCATGTCTGGCCATGTCTCCCAATATATTGGGTAGGCTATAGGCTATACTTTTCATAATAAACATAGATGAAAAAAACCATAATAAACATGAAACTAAATGCGCTTATTACGTCTTTCTTTTGTGGATTTCTTCAGCTCCTGATTGGTCAAATTCAGATAGATCGTCAAATCGGCTCATTCAACTGCACAGCGCACACACCTCACGAATTCAAGCCTACAGCTCCCGAACTTTTTAGACATGTTTAAAAATTATCGTGAGGTCGAGAGGTTCGGCTCGGCTCGTATCTTCCTAGCACACGACACGAGCCGCAACATGCGAGCACAACCGATTTCCACGCGATTTCTCCCGAGTGAAAAAAACATCTGCAAGCTCGTAAAACAGCAAAACATCGCACCGTCTAAGCCCGCCTTAAGGGAGTATGAATATATAAACAGACGTTTCAGTATTAAATGCATTTTCTGAGAATTTATATTTCAAGTTTTGACTGCAAATGTCACGTCCACAACACTGGAAATGCCCAATTTTAAAGAATTTATCCTCAACAAGTTTTGTTGGTGTAGGTCTACGTATTATTATGTTTACTTCAAATAATACGAATAGTAATTTAAAAATGTGGTAGCCCTATGTCCAACACATCACACTCCACTGTTTTTGTGGCAATTTCAGTAGATTTGCTCACTAACATTGTTGTGGAAACACAATAAGAATGGAAACTAAAATAGTATCGTGCTACAGCGCACATCAGCTGCGGTTCTGGCGCCTCAGTCCCATTACTGTAAAACTCGACGTACATTCACATCACATGTTAATGCAGCGGTAGAGTAACACTCACAGGACACTGCACTTATTCGCAATCCCAAAACTTCATTATTTGCTTGTGCTTTAAAGCTTTGCCGGGTAAACATTTCATTGGCGTTCTGTTCTAATGCACTTTTTCTGAGCGCGCACTGTCAAACAGCGCCAAACTGGATTTTTGTTGGGTCAGACCAATCTGATAGCGATGAGGGGCCGAGAGCGAGAGAGCTGTAGCTACATGGAAAGAAATATGCACCAAACAAGCCACTTTGAAATTTAGCTGTTTTGATGAATACAAAAGTTGGATGACCCTCCCCTCAACAAAGAATAAAAAGACATGACCCTCCCCTCTTTTCCTCCGGTGACCCTTTCCATAAATTCCGAACGGTCCCTAACCATCGTGAGCCGATCTGTAAACGTCCATATAGCCCAAACCGTGTAGTTTTTTTGAGCACTTGAGATGGATTGACACGAAAAGATAGGTCTCAAAATCGAACAGACACTTTGGGGAAGAGGTCAAACGTGCAGAAGAAACAGTAGATGCTGGAAAACCAAAGAATGGGGATTTTTTCTGAGGAACAGCGTTCTCCGGAGTGTGTTTATTCCTGAACTCTTTCTGTGAGCAGCCGCCTGTGACAATCCCAAAACAGAATATCTAGAAGACGGTTTTAAAACTCAACCATGTGCAAACCGGTCATTTGTGTAAATTCAGTTATTATTTTATCTTTTGGACAATATGTAATAATCCTTTATGTGATGTACATTATTCAGGGCAGGACTTAATAATAAAATAATAAAATGTAATTTCTATGGCTCCCTCTATATGTCGTTGAATGATGCACATCTCGCGGGTTTTAGAGTTTGCACACTTACACAGAACAGGGAATCTGTGCGATGATGGGTCAGAACCGCTCTTAAGCCGGATATCCTTTAAAATGATATTAAAGCAGACAAGCTTGGACTGGGAAAATCCTCAGGGTGGGACATTTGTAAAACTCTATCAGAGTAAATGGCTTGTGTGTGTGTGTGTGTGTGTGTGTGTGACTGCTGATAGATGTTGCTCTAGTTGTGTCAGAGCTGTGGCCGCGTTTGGGCAGGTGTGTCTTTGGCTCAGACACGTATCGCCACGAAACAATCAGCTCATTGTGCAACATCTACATTCCAGCGCCACATGAGCGTCTCAGAGCTGCTCTCCGGGGCCATCTGTGGCCACACACACCTAACGCTGCCGAGGACACACACACACACACACACACCTACAGGACTCGCTGTTTCACTGAATAAACATCCAGCTGATCTCACCTATTTCTGTTAAGAGTTCTTGTGCTTTAAACTGTGGTCTTACAGGACTCGATTAGACCCGGTTTTCTTCTGTCTTCCACAAGTGCTATGTTCTGGGAGTGGCGGAGAGTCTTCAGAGGTGTATTTTGTCAGCCGGGTTGTGTGTCTGGACAAGGTCCCTAAGCTGTTTTATAGTTTAACCAGCCTTGACTTGTTGATGGTGACATGTTTCTGCTGACTCGAGGATCAGTGCCTAAGCTGCAGTCGATGCTTGAAAGGCTTTTGGCATGTGCTGGTGCCTGCGTTTTTCACCCTTGACTGAAAGCATATGCTGCGTACAGTGTTAGCGTGAGTTAGCCTGTGTGCATGTGTATGCATATGTGTTAGCTTGTGTGTGTGTGTGTGTGTGTGTGTGTGTGTGTGTGTGTCCGTGGGTTCCTGGCCATTTCCGACACATCTGGCAGTGCTTGGCTCCTTCAGGTGAATCATGTCTCTTGGGAGGCTGGCTCATTCTCTGTGTGTGTGTGTGTGTGTGTGTGATGGGAGGCTGGCTCATTCTGTGTGTGTGTGTGTGTGTGTGTGTGTGTGAGTGATGGGAGGCTGGCTCATTCTGTGTGTGTGTGTGTGTTGTGTTGTGTGTGTGTGTGTGTGTGTGTGTGTGTGTGTGTGTGTGTGTGTGTGTGTGTGTGTGCGTGTGTGTGTGTGTGTGTGTGTGTGTGTGTGTGTGTGTGTGTGTGTGTGTGTGTGTGTGTGATGGGAGGCTGGCTCACTGACTTCCAGCGGTGTGGCATCTGCAGTGGCAGGAAGTGTGTGAATCTCTCAGAGTTAATTCAGACACACATGCTTTTCTAATTCACCCGTCGCCCCCCTCGACCCTTAAAGGGAAACGGCAGAACAGCGTCTGCGATCACGGCCCTGATGATCTTCTGGTTAGGAGTGGCGAGAGATTACTGGCTGTGACAGAAGCGGAGCGTAGGCTAACCCTGCAGGAGAACAACAGCACAGGTAACTTCAGCTCTGACAGGGTTTCACACTTACAAGCCCGAACACACACACACACACACACACACACACACCAGCTGCCCGGGGCGGCGCATGCCTCGTCTGCGATCACAGATAACAGCCCCAAACTGCTCCACACCAACAGCTTCTGCACAGCACCTGAACATTTACCCTCACCTTCACACACCAGATCAAAGCTGGACAGCAGATCGGACATGAACAGTCCTAATGTTGTTGAAACAGAGTCTCTTTCTCTCTCTGTCACAGTTGTGCAGATTGTGTGTGTTCACAGGCGGAGGGAGGCTGTTTTGGAGGAAAGGGTCAAAGTGTTACAGGAGAATCAAACACCGAGAGAGTTTGTCTCCACCCTAATGAAGAGACGAGAGGATGAAGACACGAAACACCAAATACACCCCGTACTAAATAAACCAGCTCTGCCCACACACACACACACACACACTTCATGCAGACACACTGCACTCTGACACCAGGTCGTGTGTGTGTGTGTGTGTGTGTGTGTGTGTGTGTGTGTGTGTGTGTGTGATGGTGCAGGTTGGACACACGATTTGTTTCACCATCTATTACATTCTAATGAATTATTCTCACTCAGATTGAAGAATTAGAATCTTTCGACTGAGGGTAGAAACTCATTCTCACTGAA
This sequence comes from Rhinichthys osculus, assembly GCA_029959095.1. Classification (NCBI taxonomy): domain Eukaryota; kingdom Metazoa; phylum Chordata; class Actinopteri; order Cypriniformes; family Leuciscidae; genus Rhinichthys; species Rhinichthys osculus. The sequence goes on along the minus strand of JARWKJ010000006.1, from coordinate 64,023 downwards.
ACTGAGTTACATTAAGATATTGAACATTTTTTAGGAAAGTC
>JARWKJ010000006.1:2500-60000 GCA_029959095.1 Rhinichthys osculus | reverse complement strand
CTTCTCATGTGTGTGGATCTGAACACGAGGACTTCTCATGTGTGTGGATCTGAACACGAGGACTTCTCATGTGTTTGGATCTGAAAACGAGGACTTCTCCTGTGTGTGGATCTGAACACGGGGACTTCTCATGTGTGTGGATCTGAACACGAGGACTTCTCATGTGTGTGGATCTGAACACGGGGACTTCTCATGTGTGTGGATCTGAACACGGGGACTTCTCATGTGTGTGGATCTGAACACGGGGACTTCTCATGTGTGTGGATCTGAACACGAGGACTTCTCCTGTGTGTGGATCTGAACAAGGGGACTTCTCATGTGTGTGGATCTGAACACGGGGACTTCTCATGTGTGTGGATCTGAACACGGGGACTTCTCATGTGTGTGGATCTGAACACGGGACTTCTCCTGTGTGTGGATCTGAACACGGGGACTTCTCATGTGTGTGGATCTGAACACGGGGACTTCTCATGTGTGTGGATCTGAACACGGGGACTTCTCATGTGTGTGGATCTGAACAAGGGGACTTCTCATGTGTGTGGATCTGAACAAGGGGACTTCTCATGTGTGTGGATCTGAACACGGGGACTTCTCATGTGTTTGGATCTGAACACGGGGACTTCTCATGTGTGTGGATCTGAACACGAGGACTTCTCCTGTGTGTGGATCTGAACACGGGGACTTCTCATGTGTGTGGATCTGAACACGGGGACTTCTCATGTGTGTGGATCTGAACACGAGGACTTCTCCTGTGTGTGGATCTGAACAAGGGGACTTCTCATGTGTGTGGATCTGAACACGGGGACTTCTCATGTGTGTGGATCTGAACACGGGGACTTCTCCTGTGTGTGGATCTGAACACGGGGACTTCTCATGTGTGTGGATCTGAACAAGGGGACTTCTCATGTGTGTGGATCTGAACAAGGGGACTTCTCATGTGTGTGGATCTGAACACGGGGACTTCTCATGTGTGTGGATCTGAACAAGGGGACTTCTCATGTGTGTGGATCTGAACAAGGGGACTTCTCATGTGTGTGGATCTGAACAAGGGGACTTCTCATGTGTGTGGATCTGAACACGGGGACTTCTCATGTGTTTGGATCTGAACACGGGGACTTCTCATGTGTGTGGATCTGAACACGGGGACTTCTCATGTGTGTGGATCTGAACACGGGGACTTCTCATGTGTGTGGATCTGAACAAGGGGACTTCTCATGTGTTTGGATCTGAACACGGGGACTTCTCATGTGTGTGGATCTGAACACGGGGACTTCTCATGTGTTTGGATCTGAACACGGGGACTTCTCATGTGTGTGGATCTGAACACGAGGACTTCTCATGTGTGTGGATCTGCACACGGGGACTTCTCATGTGTGTGGATCTAAACACGGGAACACGGGGACTTCTCCTGTGTGTGGATCTGAACACGGGGACTTCTCATGTGTGTGGATCTGAACACGGGGACTTCTCATGTGTGTGGATCTGAACACGGGGACTTCTCATGTGTGTGGATCTGAACACGGGGACTTCTCATGTGTGTGGATCTGAACACGGGGACTTCTCATGTGTGTGGATCTGCACACGGGGACTTCTCCTGTGTGTGGATCTGCACACGGGGACTTCTCCTGTGTGTGGATCTGCACACGGGGACTTCTCCTGTGTGTGGATCTGCACACGGGAACTTCTCCTGTGTGTGGATCTGCACACGGGGACTTCTCCTGTGTGTGGATCTGCACACGGGGACTTCTCCTGTGTGTGGATCTGAACACGGGGACTTCTCATGTGTGTGGATCTGAACACGGGGACTTCTCATGTGTGTGGATCTGCACACGGGAACTTCTCCTGTGTGTGGATCTGAACACGGGGACTTCTCATGTGTGTGGATCTGAACACGGGGACTTCTCCTGTGTGTGGATCTGCACACGGGGACTTCTCCTGTGTGTGGATCTGCACACGGGGACTTCTCCTGTGTGTGGATCTGCACACGGGAACTTCTCCTGTGTGTGGATCTGAACACGGGGACTTCTCATGTGTGTGGATCTGAACACGGGGACTTCTCCTGTGTGTGGATCTGCACACGGGGACTTCTCCTGTGTGTGGATCTGCACACGGGGACTTCTCCTGTGTGTGGATCTGCACACGGGGACTTCTCCTGTGTGTGGATCTGAACACGAGGACTTCTCATGTGTGTGGATCTGAACACGGGGACTTCTCATGTGTGTGGATCTGAACACGGGGACTTCTCCTGTGTGTGGATCTGCACACGGGGACTTCTCCTGTGTGTGGATCTGCACACGGGGACTTCTCCTGTGTGTGGATCTGCACACGGGGACTTCTCCTGTGTGTGGATCTGAACACGAGGACTTCTCATGTGTGTGGATCTGCACACGGGAACTTCTCCTGTGTGTGGATCTGAACACGGGGACTTCTCCTGTGTGTGGATCTGCACACGGGGACTTCTCCTGTGTGTGGATCTGCACACGGGGACTTCTCCTGTGTGTGGATCTGCACACGGGGACTTCTCCTGTGTGTGGATCTGAACACGAGGACTTCTCATGTGTGTGGATCTGAACACGGGGACTTCTCCTGTGTGTGGATCTGCACACGGGAACTTCTCCTGTGTGTGGATCTGCACACGGGGACTTCTCCTGTGTGTGGATCTGAACACGGGGACTTCTCCTGTGTGTGGATCTGAACACGGGGACTTCTCATGTGTGTGTGTGTGGATCTGAACACGGGGACTTCTCATGTGTGTGGATCTGAACACGGGGACTTCTCATGTGTGTGGATCTGAACACGGGGACTTCTCATGTTTGTGGATCTGAACACGGGGACTTGTCATTTGTGTGGATCTGAACACGGGGACTTCTCATGTGTGTGGATCTGAACACGGGGACTTCTCATGTGTGTGGATCTGAACACGAGGACTTCTCATGTGTGTGGATCTGAACACGGGGACTTGTCATGTGTGTGGATCTGAACACGGGGACTTCTCATGTGTGTGGATCTGAACACGGGGACTTCTCATGTGTGTGGATCTGAACACGGGGACTTCTCATGTGTGTGGATCTGAACACGGGGACTTCTCATGTGTGTGGATCTGAACACAGGGACTTCTCATGTGTGTGGATCTGAACACGGGGACTTGTCATGTGTGTGGATCTGAACACGGGGACTTGTCATGTGTGTGGATCTGAACACGGGGACTTGTCATGTGTGTGGATCTGATGTGTGTGGATCTGAACACGGGGACTTCTCATGTGTGTGGATCTGATGTGTGTGGATCTGAACACGGGGACTTCTCATGTGTGTGGATCTGATGTGTGTGGATCTGAACACGGGGACTTGTCATGTGTGTGGATCTGATGTGTGTGGATCTGAACACGGGGACTTCTCATGTGTGTGGATCTGAACACGGGGACTTCTCATGTGTGTGGATCTGAACACGGGGACTTGTCATGTGTGTGGATCTGAACACGGGGACTTCTCATGTGTGTGGATCTGAACACGGGGACTTCTCATGTGTGTGGATCTGAACACGGGGACTTCTCATGTGTGTGGATCTGAACACGGGGACTTCTCATGTGTGTGGATCTGAACACGGGGACTTCTCATGTGTGTGGATCTGAACACGAGGACTTCTCATGTGTGTGGATCTGAACACGGGGACTTGTCATGTGTGTGGATCTGAACACGGGGACTTCTCATGTGTGTGGATCTGAACACGGGGACTTCTCATGTGTGTGGATCTGAACACGGGGACTTCTCATGTGTGTGGATCTGAACACGGGGACTTCTCATGTGTGTGGATCTGAACACGAGGACTTCTCATGGCCTCCAGCTTGTTCAAAGGCAATATTTTTAGAGCCACTATGAGATAGAAGCTGCTCTTCGCTGCTCTCTGTGTTTTTGAAGTACTCTCTGCAGGCACAAAGCTTTTACTCGTACCTTTTTGGATTAAAACGATCCTCATTAAAGCACTATGAGTCTTTTCATCCTTTCAGTGGTGTGAGGGAAAGCTTATTTAACATGCTTTATTGAGTTTGGAGTTGCAGAGATGTGTCATGTTTTACTGCCCAACAGTATCTCTGAAATGTAATTTTAAGTCAATAATCAGTGAAATGCTCTGACTGTATCATGACAATTATGCAGCAGATTTTTTTATTCTTTGAATTAGTTATATACAGTACACACACACACACACACACACACACACACACACGCAGGCGCATGCACACACACACACACACACACACACACACACATACACACACTGTCAGTGCTCAGTACAGTAGAGCAGTAGAGTTAAGTTTATGCAGGTCATAATTTACTCTCCCTGGTGTTGTTCCTAACCTTTCTTTCTTCTTCCTTTTTCTTGGTTGAATTTGATGCAATAGTAGTACAACGTCACTCACTTTAACATGTAATAAAAGACAGAATGATTTTTGGGTGAACAATCTCTTCAATGTTTAAATATAATCACTGTTCATTTGAGCTGTAATCTAAAACGTAACTGTGTAAAACTAAACTAGAACAAAAAAACAACAACCTTAAACCCAAAACAAAATCTTTTTATTGTTTCTGAAATTGTAGTCAATAGTTATATCACAGTGTTTCTGATCAGCACAGGTTAATTCTAAACGAATGAAGTTGATTGGGGCAAATTTCTTTAGAGAAACAGCCCATGTGCTCTAAAGGTACCACAAATTTTCCTTGGGGTCAATAAAATACTTGGATATATTTACAATCACATCAAGCTTGGCTCTTTTGAAATTCACAGTCTGTTGTTAACATACAAGACCAAATACATGCGGTTCAACACCAAACTTTAATTCAATGACATTTTTACTGTTGCAGTGTAAAAACATTCTTGTATGTTGTAGATGGAGCGATTTGTGTTTGCATGTGAAATGGAGTCACTGTTAGCAGGGAATCTGCCAGTATGAGCCGCGTCGCACTCGACTCCAGACCGCAGCCTGAGGGAGAAGATCAGCAAAACCAATTCTGTCTTTAAAAAAGCTATCTTACAAACAGCAGCGCTGCAATCCAGCCAATTTCTGCATGTTGATTTGATAAGCGTCCTCTGGGTCTCGCTGCACGACTGAGGGCTTCCCATGTGTGACTTCATAAAATTTGCCTCTTACAAATAAAGCTTTGATCTCCTGTAAGTAATACAGATTTAACTGAATATTTCAGGCTATATTAGCTACACAGTAATAGTTCCTGCCATTTTGCTTGTTGTAAATTTTTAGTTAAGGAGAGGAGATGCCCACTCAGTTCTCTGTCTCTGAGCGTTAAAGAAGCAAAAACCTGTTAAAACCTGCTCTGTAATGGATTAAACGCAGCATGTTTTTACCTGCTGTGTAATTGGTGTATTAAAATGTCAAGTGACTGCACCGAATGTAATATCAGCTCGATAGATATAAACTTCATGGACTGATTGTCATATGTTGTGATGCACGATTACCAGAAATGTGTATTTAATGAAACGTTTTTGAATTCAAGCCCATTCAGCATTCAGTGAAAAATCCTTTATGTCCTTCTAACCATGTGTACCAACAATTTTGTAGAGAACATACAATTTTCAGGTAGTTTGGAAATGAAAAGTTTGTGTTTTTTTCTGTATTTGAAGAAGACATATGACAACTGAATCGCTGCAAAGAAAAATCAGTTGAAACATACAATTCTGGCTAGCAAAAGGCATAACTTGCTGGGATTGATCAGAGGCTGTTAAAGCGCGCACACACACACACACACACACACACACACACACACACACACACACACACACACACACACACACACACACACACACACACACACACACACACACACACATCCAGTATCCAGTGCTTGAGTGTGTCTTGTGCTGGGCTGCATTGATTTAATGCATTACTCAAACTGCTGGAGAGAGAGAGAGAGCCGAGGTAGAGAGTCTCTCCTGACTGCATTAGGAGCCTCCAGCCTTTGTGATTCCTTTTGATCAAATCTCTGTGAGAGACGCGTGTCATGCCCTCTTCCAGCCAGCTGTGAGGGGACTGGCCCGCCACCCAGTGGGGGAGGTGTGTGTGTGTGAGTGTGAGAGAGAGAGATCTCTTAAGGTGAGAGGCAGAGAGTACAGCGGGTAGGAGGGTCTCATTCCACTCCCCAGCGCCCAGTTCCAGCACACACTCACACACTCACACACTCATCCTGGACGCTTTAGAGCCGCTCACACACTCACACAGGCCTGTGGACGAGCGCCGCGTTTCTCGATTGCAGGAGAAAGTGTGTGTTGTGTGGGTGAGTGTGACTGAACTGTGAGTGATGATCTCTCGCAGGAGAACGTAGAACTTGTACAGACAGGAGCTGCTGGAATGGCAAACTGCTCAGAAACACTGGAAACTTCAGTCTGATCAAAATGTCTGAGGTAAGAAGTTTAGTTTGGGATCAAGTCTTTCTTAGAGAATTTAAATAAGAACACAAGTGGATTGTGAGTTATATGCAGATGATGTTACATTGAGGAAAAATATGCGTTTTTCCCTCTGTGGTGCTTTGACTGAATTGGCAACTTTTATCTGTGTTGATCATTTATTGGTGTACGGGACATGAATTAGCTAAACTGTGCATACAGATATGAATACATGTTTCAAGAGTTTTTTCCCCCATTAATAGATCAATTTGCTAGCTAGATATTTCAGGAGAAACTTTATTGTGCTGTTCAGATGGGTGTGAATGTCTTCACAAGTGTGTGAGTGTTTGTTGGTCATCCACTGGAATGTAATTCAAGACAAGAGTAATTTCGCTGGCACAGCCATAATGCTGGATACATGATTGCGTGTGGAATGCTTGTTTAATCTGAACACCGACACATTCATTATGGAGACTTACCGAAAGATTTTTGTTAATGGAACAACAGGAGTCAAATTCTTTTTTTCCTCTCTTCCACTTTCTGGCAGCTTTAAGAGATCCTCTCCCGGCTCTCTCTGTCTTTGTGCTAATGCTGACGAGTTAATGTCCCAAAGTGGGACTGAGACCCCGTTTCTGGGCGGGCAAACACAGTTAATGGCCTTGGGGCGTGAAAGCTTTGTCTCTGCGAGTGTGTGTGTTCATTAAGCTCATGTTGATCTGTCATTGTTGTTCGCTGCTACAGGCCTGTGTTGTAAGATCTGACAGGGACTCTTTCTGTTCGCGATTCCTCCACCGCTGCGCTTATGTTCACCACACGCGCCTCTCTTCATATCTGCACATCCATGTTCTACACTTTTGTGGTCCTAGGAGAACTACTAACTTGTACAGTTTGTCAAAATAATATTTGTCTAATATTACGTGATATTCTGGATTAAATCATGTCAGTCAATATTGTAATTGTGAGTTTACACATTTACATTGTAAAAAATCTATTCAAAAGCAATAAATACTGAGTATATTAATGCATTTTACTGTCGCATTATTTTTAAGAAATGTAATCATTTTTTTATTTTTAAAATGCTAAATAATATGCTGTATCATTGCTGTAGCGTATTTTACAATGCAGTCAAACTGTCAGCCAAAAAGCTGGATTATTGAATTGTTATGAACAGCATAAACTAGCCTAATTAACATTTAAAATTCATTCAGAAATTAAACTCAAAATGTTTGCTTGGCTTAACATAATGCATCAAGTAATATTTTTTTTTAAATCTATCTTGTGCTTTCCATTGACTTTTGTGATGCAAATATCTATGTGCATTTTCAAATATCTCTCTCTCTCTTTCTTTGTGTATGTAAGTGCCGGTGTGTTTTATAGTTGAGGTTCGAGGATAAATAACTATGATGTGATTATCGTGGCTATTGGCCTATATTATCTCTATATTGAGCTGTGTCTATAATTAATATGAAATTGCATCGGAATGAACCTCACTCTATGTGTTTGTGCTCAGAGGAGTATATCATTTATAATTCTTTATTTAATACAATATTATCATTGAAGCATTACCAGCAAAACAGTGAAAAGTTTCATGAAAAATTGGACATGAATTTGAGAATGTCTCAATAACATGTGTCTCTCTCTTGGTTTAATGACAGCAGCATTGGAGAGACCGTAAACCGAACCTAGCGATCGTGTTCTCCAGCATGAGAATATTGCAAAGAGCTTCTTGAGCTTAATATATACAGAGATACACGCATATGTAGAAAGATACTCACACACACACATATTCAGATCTAGGTGTACATTAAAAAGTTAAAGTACGAAACTAAACATTTTGGAGTGAACATAACGGGTGTTTGTGATGAATAAATATGCCGAATATATTCATTATTATTGTGTGTGTGGACAGGCTATTTGCTGCACGCTGGTGAACTGCAACTGTGACAGTTTCAAGCCTGGGAAACTGAGGCGGCGACTCTGTGAAGACTGTAGGCACGGCTGGGTCGCCCATGGTGAGTTTCACATGCTATACAATATTACATTTCACACAGATGTTTTTCACACATCTTCAAACCAGGTTTTAACACTCTTCACTGTCAACTCTCTCTCTGTCTTTCTGCCTCTTCTACTTTTCACAGTACTTTTTAAAAGAATATTCCATGTTTAATACAAGTTAAGCTCAATCAACTAAAAATGTTTCCTACCTTAAAACTAATTTCAACATGTCTTTCCTATTCTTAAAAAATATATATTTTCTTTTTCTGTAACAGTGAGCCACTTAAAAAAGAAATGAGTGTAAATCCTAAAATACTGTTTTAGAAGTATAGTGACAAGATGTAAACAATGTCATGATGATTTTTATTGAGGAAAAAATGCTTACTAACCTTTTCTTTGTAAAGTTATATCCAATTTTACAAATACATTTTTTTTAAATGTGATACATAAAAAGACCATACAATTATTTTACAAATGAATTTAACAACTGTCCAGCTCAAATAATACACAACTTTTAACCGAAGTGAGTTAAATTATACGCTTCACATTTCTAATTTTAAATCCTCAAAGAATATATTGTGGTGGTCAAACAATATTATGTTAGAAATGCTGATGTTTAAGCTTAACTTGCTGAACCTTAAATATTCCTTTAATAAACATATTTGAAACATATAAGAGAGAAATAAATAAATAAATCTGTTCATTATAAATTAATCAACACATTAATATTGACTTTCTGACATCAAAGCTATGTGGCATAAATTGATAAATTGATGGCCAGTTTAGAATCCTTGGATATTTTTTGTTGTTGTTGTAATTGTTATTGTTTCTAGATGATAAGTATTTACAATATTGTCTGTAATTTCTCAGCCATGCAAATAAGCAAACATATACAAACACACTTTTATTACAATACATAGGCAACATGTTTATAATAGACATTCAAATTTGTACAAATGAACACTTAAAGCCTCACTCACAAAAGAAAACAGATACACAGATTCAGAAGTGATCGACAGAAATGCTGCCATGAAATACGTGGAGATGCTTTGCTGATTTCTGATGTAAACTGGTGTCTGTTTTGCTGAATTGCAGCTCTGAGTAAGCTGAAGGTTCATCACATGTACCAAGGAAGCCAGGTGGAGATTGTTCACTCCAATGTGGTGTTTGATATCTGTAGTCTGATGCTTTATGGGACGCAGGCAATTCCAGTGCGTCTCAAGATCCTGCTGGACCGACTCTTCAGCGTCCTTAAGCAGGAGGAGGTTATTCAGATCCTAAACGCCCTGGACTGGACTCTCCAGGACTACATCCGTGGTTATGTCCTGCAGGTGAGCTGTTCCAATCACTCGACTCACACTGATCCCGCTTGAAAACATACTTCAATTTGAGATGTATAATTACAGTTTTGTCACACTTGTCCAGTGGTGAGCCACTGAGATATCTTCAATCTTTTGGCTTATCAAGTATTCAGGTGCTTGAATTAAATTCATGCTAGTTCCTCTAGTGGAGAATGTAAAGTTAAAGCCTCTTCAGACCTCCAGATGAATGCTGTATGATAAAATATTTATTCTGGTTACAACATGAAGCTGCTACATGACTTTCAAAGCCTGCTGGCACTCAAGAGTAATTACAGGCACACTGAAAGACTTGCCCGACTCGCCTCTGATCTCTCCCCTCCCCTCATACTTCGACAGGGAAACCCGCATCATCTAAATGAAGAAAAATTATGCTCCTGAATGTATCACTCTGCTGCAGTAATTAGACCTCTCAAGTCCACATGCATTAGATGTATGGATGACTTGTTATTTAGTAACTCTGTCAATCTGTCACAAGTATTTTAGGGTCCCAGTAGTTTAGACTTCATAATGCAAATTATATTTCTTATGTGTATGTGTCTAGGATGTGGCCGGTAAGGTTTTGGACCGCTGGGCCATAATGACCTTTGAAGAGGAGATTGTAACGCTGCAGCAATTCCTGCGCTTTGGAGAGACCAAGTCCATCGTGGAGCTCATGGCTCTACAGGACAAGGAGGGACAGGCTGTTGTTGTTCCGACCACTAGGACCAATTCTGACATCCGCAGCTTCATCGAAAGCAGCACCCAGCGCTCTGTGCGGACACCCGCTAAAGCAGAAGCACCCGGTTGTAGTAACGGACACCCTTTTGAGACTCTAGTGAACAGTATGGCCCTCATGCTGCCATTGCAACTGCTGAACTCGGTTCCGGCACCGTTGCTGAGCTCCAGTACAGCCTGCAGCCACCAGGAGGCACAACCGAGACACGAGACGTCAGAACTAAGCCTTGACAGCAGTGCTGCGTTCGACACCGGCCCCGTGAGAGCAGAGCTGCTGCTGGAAACCCAATCTCCAAAGATGGAGACGGAAGAGTTTAACGTGAGTGGAAATTCCTCTCCCTCCACGCCTTGCACATCCTCCATCACTTCTGAAATCACACACATGTCACCAGAGAGCAAGATGCGGTGTGCAGAGAAGAGCGGATCCTTGAAGAAGGGCCGTGTGTTCTGCAGTGCCTGTGAGAAGACCTTCTACGACAAGGGCACACTGAAGATACACTATAATGCCGTTCATCTGAAGATCAAACACAAGTGCACCATTGAGGGCTGCAACATGGTGTTCAGCTCTTTACGCAGTCGCAACAGGCACAGTGCTAATCCGAACCCGCGGCTGCACATGCCAATGAACCGCAATAATCGTGACAAGGACCTGCGGGGGGGCCTGAGCCCGAGCCAGGAGGACGAGCCCGAGGGCGAGAAGAGAGAGTTCGCCTCCATCCCAGAGAGCAGGACTGTCTCAAGTTTCATCATCCGCAACTCTGAGCCCAAACTACACGGCTCTTTATCCAGCATGAGCCAAAGCGGAATCCTCTTCCCCAATCTAAAGACTGTGCAGCCCGTGCTCCCCTTTTACCGGAGCCTGGTGACCCCAGCCGAGCTGGCCCATACGCCGGGCAACTTGCCCTCGCTCCCGCTCCTGTCCTCCTCGATGCCCGTCAGCACCAGCCATATGCACACCGACGTGGAGCCGGTGCCCAAGAAGAAGTCTCGGAAGTCCAGCATGCCCATCAAAATCGAGAAGGATGATCTGGCAGAAGAGGGCGTGTCCGAGGAGGAGACTCCGCCCCTCAGCCCCTGCACACACACACACAAGTGTGACATCAGCAGCGAGGGGCGTGGCCCTGTGGACCGCGATGGTCTTCTCCGGTCCACCGCCAACTCACTGGACGCAGAATGGGACAAACTGACTCAGGAGGACAGTCGTATCATCTCAGCATCTTCTCCTTCTCTCTTTCACACTAAACAGAACGATGAGAAAGAAAAGGAGTCCTCAAAATGTGAAGAACCAACATGCAGTTCACGGCCAGACCAGCCTTGCAGCCACCGACCGGCCCATTTCACACACAGCAGTGAACACTGTGCAGACGGCTGTAGTGACCCGGAGAACACGTGTCCAGATGATAAAGAAGAGCAGTCGCACCCCTGTGAGATCTGCAGTAAGACATTTAAAAACCCCTACAGTGTCAAAATGCATTATCGAAACGTGCACTTAAAGGAGATGCACATGTGCACTGTGGACGGCTGCAACGCTGCTTTCCCATCCCGGCGCAGCAGAGACCGGTAAGACGGATAGGCTTGGGGGAAATTAATGTGTGTGTAATACAATACATTAAAATCACATGACAGTTTTTGTGTTGATGCCCGGCTCCAGCTTTGAGATGTAAGGTGGGCCAAGTGACATTCCTGGTGGGCTAGAGTTTATACATTATTTTATTTCTCCTTTATTTTATAACAAAAGGGGCAGGTCTTAAAAGGGACTCACACAGGGCTCAACACTAAGGAGATTACTGGTTATTTGCCCTGCCAAAATTTTCACCCAAAAAAAAATGTATTTTAATAAATAATGTTACGCATAGACAAGTAAAGAGCCAGTAATAAAATATGAATGAATGAGCAAATTACAAGCAATAGCACAAATAAATACAATAGAACAAATATACAAATGAAATAAACAGATTTCAGCTAGGTCTAATAGTATTCAGGGGCCGTATTCACAAAGAATTTTATCTGACCACTAGGAGCACTCCTAAATCGCACTAAAATATTTTAGCTAGGAGTTTTCTCTTAAAAGTTATTCACAGCACCTTTCAGACCTACTCTTAGTAAGGAAAAATGACAACTCCTAAACTAAGGGTGAGTCTTCCTTGCTATGGATGACGTCAGTTCTCATGCACGAGCTTCCTCGCAAAGATCACAGTGATTGGTTGTTAGAAGACAGGGCCATCATGCGGAGCATAACACAGACGCAACAAATCATGGAATTACGACATCTAAATATGTCTGTGTCCTACACACAATAATAATAGTAATGTCATCGAAATGCATATATAAGGACATGTTTGTGCAGGCCCCAGTGAAGTGTAATTCTAAAAAGGCAGAGAGAGAGAAAAGTCATGAATTAAAATAAATAAAATAAATGTAGCCTAATACCTCAATGAAAACCTCCACTTGCCTAATAATGAAAAACAACACTTGCATTAACACTTGGTTAATTGACATCCTATTGACCTAAATAGACTACTTAAAGTAAGGAAATGTTGCTCTTATTGAAGTAATGTAATAGTTGAATGACAGTGGATTATGAAGTCGCCAAAACGGAAAAGAAAGCCCAACTGGACGCAGGATCAGTTACTGCTGCTGGCCCAGCTGGTGCTAAAAAAAAAAAAAAAAAACATAGTAAAAGTGAAATTCGGCACTGGGATATCAAGCAAAACTAAGCGTGAGAATGGGAGAGGATTTGTTTGCAGATCAATGCAGCGTTCCCGCTTGTGTCGCGGACCCCGGACGACTGCGAGAGGCGCTGGTGTGCGCTACAATCCTCTGTGAACAGGTCTTAGTGAGTTAGGAGTCCTCTCGACTTCTTTTAAGCTGTCCCAGACTTAGGTGCTACTTTTAGGGCTAAAATGCTTCGTGAATTACTCTTAGTGAAAAAAAATAGGAGTCCTAAAGTTAGGAGTGACACGCCCATTATTTTTAGGAGTTGCTCCTAAATTCACCAGTTAGGAGCTACTTTTAGCCTTAAAATTCTTTGTGAATACGGCCCCAGGTACAATACTTTAATGTATAAATTAAATATATATTAATCCTATAAAAGGTAAAGAAGTTATTCAGTCAAGAGCAGATTTGAGTAGAGTATTTATAATTGTCTTTTGTTCTTTAACATGAATAACACAAGACAGCAGCAGGGATATTTCGCTACTGTCACTTTAACACCAAATGAACGGATCTGGCGAACATCAGATTTTCTCATAACCGTTTACGTTCATTGAGACTTTTTATTTTAACGTGTGTATTCGTCCGTTTAAGCTTGACAAAAGAGAACTGTGTGAGACGCATCTTTCTGTGTGTAACGCGCTTCGTGTGTAAAACAGCGTGCACATACCGAATGAGTTTCTTTCGCGTCTTCTTGCGCTTGAACAGTTTAGAATCGGTGGAATGTTTGAATGTTTATGAAGACCATGGTCAGGTTCTAATACTGCTTTCTAGTTTCTAAATAACAAGTAGATTCTTCATACCAAGCAGCCGAAAAGCTTGATCTCCCTCAAAATCTGGAGCTGATTTGAACATCGCAATCATTTAGCAATCGGCCGTTATTTACCGTGAGGCCAGGGTGGGCCTGTGGAGCCGGGCCTGCTTACAGTTGATGATTGCTTTTACACATGAAAAAAGTTAGAAACAAAAGCATGTTGGTTTTCTCTTCAAATGTTTTTGCTTTTAATTCTCTAGACACAGTGCAAACCTGAATCTGCACCACAGGCTGTTGACCAAAGATTATTCAGGAACATCTTCTCTCCGCAGAGAGCATCCCGATCTCCCTCACAAAGAGCAGATGTCAGTCAGTCAGATGTCTGTGATCCTCAAAGCCAGTCACCGCACAGGCCTCGTCTTCCCCATGAGTAAATCCCTGGAGAGAGCGACTGAGCCAGCAGAGGGTGCTGTGGAGAACGACGCTGTGTTGGACCTGAGCACCAGAGGAAGCGCACACTCGTCCTGGGACTCAGACATGGGCAGTGAAGAAGGGCTCCCTCTAGAGGACAGTGACGAGAGCTGCGACGGGCTCCGTGTCTCGTCTCCACCGTGCCTCAGCCTGCAGTCTCACAGCTCATCTCCCATCACTTGCCATCTCTGTCAGAAGGTTTACAGCAACAAAGGCACATTCAGGGCTCATTACAAAACGGTGCACCTTCGCCTCCTTCACAAGTGCAAAGTTCCAGGGTGTGACACTACATTCTCCTCTGTTCGGAGCCGCAACCGACACAGTCAGAATCCTAATCTACACCGTAACCTTGTGATGAATACCTCCCTCAATCAGGAGTAGGACAGAGCAACACACACACACACACACACATATTCTTCTAAATATACATACGCGTGTAAAGTCCAGGGGGCAGAAAGTAAAAGTCCTGCCATATGTTTATTCCCACCACTGATTTCACTAATTAGTTCTCTCTCCTGGCTGAAACTGTGGTAATTAGCAAATCCAGGCGATTGGAACAAAATACTGAGGAGGACTTTCACTTTCTGAACCTGGACTTTACACCTCTGCATACGCAATGATTCACTCTTAACAATTTGGGCTCAAAAGCACTGGTCATTGTACTGTACAATCAAGCACAACTGGAAGGACAATCATATTTATAATAAACCTTGACGGTATTTACCTTTTTAATGTTAAGATGTGTTTTCATCTCTACCGTAATATCTACTTGAGAAACTTTACTTATATTTATTGATTTTTTGAAAGTAGGACAGAAAGACAGATGCCTAAAAATGACTGAAGAAATGACAAAGCTGAAGATTGAAGAGACAGAGATGCTCGCCAACACACAAGAAAGTACACACAGAATCATTTGAATCATCCTTAAAAACAATCAGTGCTGTTATACAGTAAGTTAGGTCCATCATTCTTTATCCAAAGCCACATAAAAATCATGTTGTATTTTCCTTCTCTGCACTTTTCCATGGAGGGGACACGTCTCTCCTCAGCACGAGACTGGGACCAGCATTGATCCAGCATGAGCCCACAGCAGATTAGAGACTGTCCGAGCGAGCGAGCACTACCGAGTGTTGGTGAGAGAGTGGTTAAGAGCCTGAGCTGTTTTTAAGGTGCAGGACTCACATGCGCTGCAGGTCATTTTCTGGTAGTGTATTTGTGTTTGCTTGCTATTCAGATTTGGTTTTATTACAGAAGATTTAGTGAAGCTGATAGATTGTGTTGCCGTTTCAATCAATATGCTCTTTACAGAGGCTGTTGTGTTCTTGTTGAGTAAGTTATTATATGTATGTTTTATTTTAGGGGCCAAGCATCTGCAGTGTTTGTTCGTTTTCTTCTTCTTCTCGTGTCGTGGGAGTCTGTGAAGTCCCTAGACCACATCTGGGTTCTGTCACTTAGACTCTATAGCACAAAACAGTTCAAATTCTCACATTTCTTTTGCCTTTAACTATTCAACCATGCGGTTTAGGTAGCCTACATAATTCTTTGTGATGAAAGGCATTATTTTGGCAACATTGGCTTTGTGTTCACACTCTCTTCTTGTGAAATCTGAAAAAATCAGTGAAATCGGTCTTATTGTTATTTCAGTCTGAATCCTTCCTGTCTCAGTCATTTCTACAGTTGTTACATTAAATAATGCTATGTCCTATTAAATTGACTTGTAACTCCCGCTGTCGTGCTTGGCCCCTTAATTGCTGCTTGCATTTATATTGCTATAGTTGTTATTCTTGTGGAGACCAAAGATTTCTAATCCAGGATGGAGTGTAAAGCGTGAGCAACAGAAGAGTAAAACGGCACGCATGGACACACCAGCTTGTAAATGCTAAAACACTCTAAAGACTCGAGATTCAGTTTTGTAAATGTCATCAGTTTAATATGATGTTGATTTATAATGAGCATGAGGTATTAGTAAGGTCAAAGGATCGTGCCATTGAAGGCCGAGGACAGCAAATGAAGACTTTCTGATGCTCATAAAGCTGTTTGTGAATCAGAGCTGAACAAAACGAGTGTCACACTGGTGGTGCGAGAAGACTCCCACAAACACACTCAAACCTGTGGACTTTTATTCCTTTAACTTTGAACTTTTGAACTACCCCCCCCCCCCCCCCCCCCCAGCAGGGTTATCAGGATTATTGTGACAATCTAACCCTAACCCACTATCATTTATTTGTGTTCTATCATTTTTGTATGTGTTAATAAACAATCTTAAAATATCAGTAAATGTATACTTTTATACATAAACATTAAGCAGGGGGAAACAAATAAAATATATGCTAAATCTTTGGTTCTTTTTTGGTTAAACAATCATGAAATGACAAGCATAACATTTTGGCAAGTTATGTATTTCTTAGCAGAAAAAAACTGACATCAGAAAAGTTATGTATTATTTTGCAGAAATGTTTTGTCCAAAGCAACATACACTGTTGTGTTTATTAGTGATTTGCACAGTTTAAACCCCTAACCCTGGGTTCACTAAAATACCTGGGACTATAGGAGCAGATTACAGGACATGATCAACAGACAGAATGTAAATAAAAGTAAAAAGAAAAAAAGAAGTATACATATGGCATATAATGTGGAATCTTCTCAACCTGCACTCTCAGTTTCACATGCACTTGTCTGTGACGAGGAACTGGAAATGAGCTGAAGTCCATTAATGTGTATTTCGAGAGTAAGTTAGGCAGTATGACTGTAATCGTGAGTCCTGAACATGAAACACAAATGATAGGGAAAACCAAACTTATGTTGAATTGTGATCGCAGCACTAATGTCACATCAGGTAAAGTTGTTACATTTTAAATGTTATAAATAGTGCTGTCAATGTTAACACATGCGGTTTATTTTTGTCCAGTTTAACGCGTTAAAATATTTAATGCAATTAATGTAGCATCCATATTTTCTGCCATCCTTTGGCTAGTGTTACATTATATGATCATGCTCTTATTCATGCAAATGCTTTTAAACCATTAAAGCACGACAAGACAAAAGAGAATGTGCTGCCTGTGAATGTCCTGACACACACACACACACACACACACACACACACACGACGGACAGAAAGACGCGCGCCAGAATCGAGCTCTCTTTAGCGCTTGAACGAACAATAACACACACATTTAAAACAAAAGTATCCTCATATGAGCAGTCTTAAATGAGTTAAGTAAACGTAAAGAGTTGTAAGAGAATGAGGCTCGTGTGAGATCCGTGTCTGTCAGCATTTGCAGATCTTAAAGTGACAGCAGCCACTAATGCTGTCTGCCATTAATGTTAATCAAAGAACAAAGGGAACAGAGAAAATTACTCACGGCTCTTGACTAAAGAACTTTTGTAGCTTTAATTAAGATTAATCTGTATTTAATTTATAATTTATGCAGTGCAGACGTTTTGATAACTTTATTCAATTTCTGTATATTTCCTAGCTGTTAGACAGGTAGGCACATGTAAATATGACATTTATTATGGGTTTATGTGAGTATTGTTTTAAGTTCACTTAAAGCTGCAGTCCGCAGTTTTTCCTCTTTGTCGCCATCTCTGTCTGAAATCTGCAGTTGCAGTTATTCACAGAATTAGAAACTTTACGTGAGTTGTGCCACGGCATGGCACGGCGCGGATGAACACAATGTTGGAGGAGAGTGTGTGTGTCAGTTGCCGCCGGTGTGGATACTGGCACTCACAATCACAGATTACACTTTTTGTAAGTATGACCAACGTCATAATTTTTACCAGAAAATGTCTGAACAAGTAAGGGACATCCACTTCTGTTCTGACCAACCAAGGGAAAAAATCATTTTAGTAAATCGCACTGATTAAATCTAACGATCGCTTATCATATCACGTCAAACCGTGCAAATTATACTTTGTTCTCAGATTGTTAATGTTAACAACGTCAGCATTGCGTGACTACATGTAATGTCCTTCCGATATTATCCTTGTTTTCGCACGGGCCGGTTGCAGTCTCTTCTTTCTGTAGCCACTCCGAAGTCTGAACGAAGTCTTCTGCATTTTACAGCAGGTGAGTCTCTAGTTGTCACTGGTGATTGTCGTTTGAACCTTTCTGGATCCGCCATCTAATTGATAAGTTTAATTATATCAAGTGCTGTGAGTAAAGGCAATAAATCTCCACCTCCAGCATCCTCACACGCAATTTAGCCTACTAGCCGAGACTCTTCTTTATGTGTACAGATGTGTGTGTACAGATGTGTGTGTGCAGATGTGTGTGTACAGATGTGTGTGTACAGATGTGTGTGTGCAGATGTGTGTGTGCAGATGTGTTTGTACAGATGTGACGTAATGACGCAGAGATGCTCGAATATCCCGTGGAAATCCACCAGTACCACTGGAGTTACAAACATTATTACAAGCTTACCGTTGTGAATCGAGCTACGGCAAGCAGAGAGTTCTGAACACTGGCTGGATATGTACTTGCTCAAAAATATATTTTTGATCATTTTTAACCCAAAAAAGTTACGGGAGCTTTAAATTAAAAGTTGTTATATTTTTTGAAGCCTAATAAATGTATAGAGAAAATGTGATAGAATCAATACATTGTTATGTTGAATAACTATAATTAATGTTTAAAATTGGGGGGAAATAGTTTTCCTGACATCAGCGGCTATATTAGCATCAGTGATACTGGCCTTCATTCATAAAAGATGCCATTTAACAAACATTTTAAATAAAAGTCTTTATGTTGTTTCTACATTAATTTGGAGATTAACTGTGCAATTATTACATTATAAAATATATCTAAAAAGCATAAAAACTTGAAGTGTTTTTAATCAAGATTAATCACAGAATTTTTTTTGTCTAATCTACTTAATTTTTTTAATCGATTGACAGGACTATAAAACTTTACAATTTATTATATTGCAGTATTTTTGGCCAAACCAATAATTATTTTTGTGCGTAACTTTTTCCATTTTTCCTAGACCACAGCATTTCATGTAAAAGGTGTCTTGCCCCAGTGGCTAAAGTAAAAATGACCCACTGCTGTGAAAACATACCAGCATTGTGACTTCTGTAACTGTGTGAGTGTGCATGGTGAAATTTTTATATTGGATTTTCTTTATTTTGCTTTTTATGTTAAACAAATAGGCTATGTACAGTCTTATTTCTGTTATTAATCATTTTTTAAACAATTTGGCTTCCATTAGCAATTGCTGCCGAGTGACACTCTTGTTCGTAGTGATTTGGCTCCACCTTGTGGCTCAAGACACACTGAACTATTTTGTTCGGTCGTTTGATCAGTGGGTTCGAATCCACACATGAGGAAACGTGAGTTTATAGAGTTTGTGAATAAAAATTGGGTTATGGCTTGGGGAAAATGTTCCCATTAATAGTTGCAAGGGAAGAGTCATATATTGGCCATCCCAGGACCAGGACCGTTCTATGCACTCAAGACGTCTGTGGGGGCGGCAGAATTTTCTGTGATTCTTTTTATTTTATGATCCCAGCAAAGATGTTGGTTATGAATTAAATCAAATATTAATGGGCCAAATAGCTCAGGTCTTGGACAATACCATTAAGAACAGGTACGAATCATTAGTTATTACATTTAAACATTTAAAGATAATATGAATGAATTTTTATATTTCTCATTTTCTTTACTACAGCAATTTGCAAGGGAGGGGGAGACCATAGAAAATAAGGCCAAAATCATGTGGTTGATGTTTATTTGTTTTGTATGTAAAAGAAATCAAGGAAATATATGGCTTACTCATTTGGCAGACACTTTTGTCTACTTTTATTTGTATTGAATTCAAGCTATTCTTTATCAGTTCATGTATTTTTAGAGGCTAATGCAAGCTGTCTGTTAAGATGTTGACCGTCTTTTACTGTGGCACCCAGGGCCGGCGATTGCTATAGGCGAACTAGGCGGTTGCCTAGGGCGACAAATGTGTTGGGGGCGCGGGCGCCCTCTAGTGTCGCCCTTGGCCTACTTCCCATTAATCAGAATTAGAATGACAAGCGAAACAAAAACATGTTTATTAAACATGATCATCCTAAGGCGCCCCTCAGCCATACGTTTAATTACTTGTCAACCTGATTATTAGATTGAATGGATGATTATTGTCGATCATTTCCTAAAGGGGCGGGGGTTAGTTGCGTTACGTTACGTTCTATGGTTACGTTAGGCAAGTGCTCGGCTGCTGCGCGCGCTGATCGAAAATGAAGCGGTCTAAACCCTCTGGTACACAGGGACGAAAACGGAGAAAGCAACAAGATAAAAAGAAAGCCCAGTATAGAGGTAAGTCTTCTCATCTCATCCATTAAGGTGTCAAATGTTCTGGCCATCGGGACAACCCGGAGATTCCCGCGGGCCCGACGTGCTTTTTGGGCCGATACATACATCTCATACTTTTATTTATTTTTATTTTTGTCTTGACGGCCCATAAAACTCGAACATCGGTGGCCCATTCGTTTTGTTTTGTTTTGCTTAATTGGCGGTGCTGGGTTACTTCCAAATATATAACTTACTTTCAAGTAGGCCTGTAGAAATTTGTACAATACTCTGAAAGTTTCCTTTATTTTTCAGTGCATTTGTTTTACAATAGCCTATGGCAATTACTGTCATGGGATTAATATTATATCTATTATAGTAGTGTAATGTAGACAGACACTGTAATTAAAAGAGGTTTGAATTTTTCTTTGTTCAATTTGCACACTGAATATGGGTTGGAGCTTTTAGTTTTGAACTCTCAAAGTGCACCAGATTGATGAATTTAACATTAAAATGCACAAAATTTTCTTACGGGGAAATACCCCCTTAACCCCCTTGACCTTGTAGCAGCCCAATAGATTGTAATAATAGTAGGCCTAGTGGTGGTAGTAGTTGTAATTTATCTACTAAAAGTTATTTATGGTCAGATAAAATATAGTTGTACAATCCAACTATGATATAAATATCCTTGAACGTTCTTTGTAGCATTTGTATGAACAATTTATTGTTTAAGTTTTTGAGTAACTATAAGAGCATGTTTAGTTTAATAAATACTTATAATTTTTTAAAAGGGGGGGGGGGGGGGGGGGGGACCTGAAAACATCTCAGGTTACGTATGTAGCCCTGGTTCCCTTTCAAGGGAACTCGAGCTGCATCGAGACGCGGTGGGAACGCCCCTGCGTGATTGCATCGTGAAGCACGTGTATAATCAGTCCAATGGAGAGACGAGACGTCATAGGCGGGTGACGTCATCGACCAGGAAACTATAAAGCACCTCTGAAAACAGACCGCGCTAGCTTCTAAAAGGCCGAAGCAAGTCGATCACAGGCATGCAGGGAGTATGGCAGGGCGACGCAGTGTCTCGTTCCCTCTCAGGGAACCAGGGTTACATACGTAACCTGAGACGTTCCCTTTCAAGGGAACTCGAGCTGCGTCAAGGCGCGGTGGGAACCCTATACCCACGACGCCATATGACAAATGCCTGTTCTGTGTGAAGTCCTTGCGCACACTAAGAAGCAAGCACCCTAGACCCCGGAGTGGAGCCTAGATCCAAGTCATAGCCTTTTAGGCAGCCATACTCCTATTATCTTGGTCAGACGCCTCACAGTGCCGCGAAGGAAACGTACTACAGGGTGTCTCCCCAAGGATACACCACTTAAAGGGACATGGTAAGCAGCTAAGGCTGCCATGTACACCTTTAGAGTGAAGGGGGATAGACCTGCGGAGAAGCGCTCCTGCAGGAACTCCAGCACAGCAACCACAGGGCAGATAACTAGGTCCAGCTGGTGCTTTCCGCACCAGGAAGTAAACAATTTCCACTTCAAGGTGTAGAGTTTCCTCGTGGAGGGAGCTCTGGAGTTGAGGATAGTCTCAACAACCTCAGTTGAGAGACCTGAACTTATGAGCTGGGCCCCCTCAGAGGCCAAGCCCAAAGTTTCCACAATTCTGAGCGGGGGGAAGGATCAACCCGCTCGACACAGAGGAAAAATCCCCCCGTGCGGAATATCCAGAGGAGAGCCGTCGAGGAGAAACTCACGGTCCGAGAACCATACTCGGACCTGCCAACACGGGGCTAATAACAGAAGAAGGGCCCTGTCCTGGCGAACTCTCTCCAGAACTCCCTGGAGCAGAGAGATCGGGGGAAATGCGTACAGACGTGACCTCGGCCATGTCTGCATCATAGCGTCCAGCCTCAGAGGAGCTGGCTGACTGAGTGAGAACCACAGTGGACAGTGTGTGTTCTCTAAGATGCAAAGAGGTCTACTTCTGCCTCGACCAAAGTTTTTAATAGGAGTTCCACCACCTCGAGGTGGAGTCTCCATTCCCCGGGCCTCGGCCCCTGCCTCGACAGGATGTCTGCTCCTGGATTATGTAAGAGACCACCGACTTGTTGTCTGTGCAGACAAGCACATGGTGACCTCTCAGGTCTGGCAGGAAGTGCTTGAGAGAGAGAGAGAGAGAGAGAGAGAGAGAGAGAGAGAGAGAGAGAGAGAGAGAGAGAGAGAGAGAGAGAGAGAGAGAGAGATCGAAACACCGCCATCATTTCAAGCCAATTTATGTGCCAAGAAAGTAGATGGTCCTGCCAAAGACCTTTCGCCGAGCGACCACTCATGATCGCCCCCCAACCTGTGAGGGAAGCATCCGTCGATAGCTACGCGTCGACAAGAAGCCCCCAGCACTGGGCCTAGGGCGAGGAACCAAGGTTTCTTCCACATGACTAAGGCACGTAGGCATCGCCGCGTGACCTTGATCATGCGAAACGGATTTCCCCTCGGAGAAACCCCTTGGTCCTGAGCCACCACTGCAGGGGTCTCATGTACAGGAGGCCAAAAGTTATTACGTTGGACGCAGCTGCTATGAGACCCACCAGTCTCTGAAACTGTTTCGCAGTGAGTGACTGGCCTAGTTTTACCTAGGCCGAAGAGAAGAACCCGATATTGGTACACTTCGCCCCCGATAGCGAACCTCAGGGACTTCCTGTGTGGAGGACGGATGGCTACATGGAAGGACGCGTCCTTCCATCTATCGTGACAAACCAGTCCTCGGACTGAATCTGTGACACAATCTGTTTGAAATGTAAGCATCCAACCTTCTTTGGAACAATAAAGTAACGGCTGTAAACCCCTGACTGCCTACTGGGAGGAGGAACCCTTTCTATAGCCTCCTTTCGCAGAAGAGTCTGTACTTCTTGCTCCATAGCCAGAACCTGCTCGGAGTCCACCACTTAGGGAGGACCCCTAGAAATCTAGGCGGAAGAACCGAACTGGATTCTGAAACCATTTCTATAGTGCGCAGGACCCAATGAGATATATTTGGCAGTAGCTTACACGCTGCCAGAAAATCTACTAAGGGGACCAGTCTCTCGAGACTGGCCTCTGGATTTAACCGAACAGTCACTTCGGTGCCCTGAAGCGGATAACCGGCAGGGAACGACCGACTTGTCTATTCCACGACCCTCCACGGAGTATCGTTTGGGAACGCTGAC
The DNA here is from genome assembly GCA_029959095.1 of Rhinichthys osculus. NCBI lineage: Eukaryota > Metazoa > Chordata > Actinopteri > Cypriniformes > Leuciscidae > Rhinichthys > Rhinichthys osculus. The sequence continues at coordinate 36,120 of JARWKJ010000006.1, read as the reverse complement.
ACCTCGGTGCCCTGAAACGGATAACCGGCAGGGAACAACCGAACTGGCAGCGCTGCGACCCTCCTCAGAGAGTCGCTTCCCAGGAATGATAACATAACCAGAGCCGGACCCAACAAGATATATTTGGCAGTAGCTTCCACGCTGCCAGAAAATCTACTAAGGGGACCAGTCTCTTGAGACTGGCCTCTAGATTTAACCGAACAGTCACTTCGGTGCCCTGAAGCGGATAACCGGCAGGGAACGACCGACTTGACTATTCCACGACCCTCCACGGAGTATCGTTTGGGAACGCTGACACCTCGGTGCCCTGAAACGGATAACCGGCAGGGAACAACCGAACTGGCAGCGCTGCGACCCTCCTCAGAGAGTCGCTTCCCAGGAATGATAACATAACCAGAGCCGGACCCAACGAGATATATTTGGCAGTAGCTTCCATGCTGCCAGAAAATCTACTAAGGGGACCAGTCTCTTGAGACTGGCCTCTGGATTTAACCGAACAGTCACTTCGGTGCCCTGAAGCGGATAACCGGCAGGGAACGACCGACTTGACTGTTCCACGACCCTCCTCGGAGGATCGTTTGGGAACACTGACACCTCGGTGCCCTGAAACGGATAACCGGCAGGGAACAACCGAACTGGCAGTGCTGCGACCCTCCTCAGAGAGTCGCTTCCCAGGAATGATAACATAACCAGAGCCTGCTCGGGGTCCACCACCATAGGGAGGACACCTAAATATGCGTGGATGAGAACCGAACTGAGTTCTGTAACCCTTTTCTATAGTGAGCAGGACCCAACGAGATATATTTGGCAGTAGCTTCCACGCTGCCAGAAAATCTACTAAGGGGACCAGTCTCTCAAGACTGGCCTCTGGTTATGGTCGAACAGCCACTTCGGTGCCCTGAAACGGCGAACCGGCAGGGAAAACCGAACTGACTGTTCTACGACCCTCCTCGGAGGATTGTTTGGGGACGCTGACACCTCGGTGCCCTGAACGGCGAACCGGCAGGGAACAACCGAACTGGCAGCGCTGCGACCCTCCTCAGAGAGTCGCCCCCCAGAGGGCGCCGAGGAGACATGGATTCTCGAACCCGTCTCTGCCCGGAGGGGGCCACCCTAAGAAGCCAGATAGCCTCAGCATCAGGACTTCTTCTTAGTCGAAGCCTACTTCGAGATAACGACTATCCTCAGATATGTCTTATCCAAAAATGACTATGGCCGAGACTACTAAAAGGAACCAGCCTCTCGCGACTGGTCTCTAGTATAGCTTGAGAAGCCAATCCGGCGTCCTGAAACGGATGACCGGCAGGAAATAACCGAACTGACCCCTCTTAAACCCCCCTTCTGCGAGTCAGACACTGAGACTAGAACTTGCTGGAGAGCACCGAAGGGAGATGTGCAAAATATAATGAGTTGTTATCCATTTCCTCTTGGGAACAACCATTTATTTCCTCAGAAATAAATGACTCCTCAAATATCAGATGAGTACATATTTAATTTTCTCAATTAAATACAGCCAAATATCAACCAGACAAGTAAACACGGTCTGGATGAAAAAGCTGAATAGTATATTAATACAGACATTTAACTCCAGGAGAAGATGAATACATATTTAATTTTCTCAAAAATTAAATGCAGCCAAAAATCAACCAGACAAGTAGAAACTGTCTGGATGAAAAAGCTTAAAGCTGAATAGTATATTAATATAGACATCTAACTCCAAGGATAAGATGAGTAGCTATATATTTAATTTTCTCAAAAATTAAATGCAGCCAAATATCAACCAGACAAGTAGAAACGGTCTTGTAACAGTCTTGGACTGTCACATTAGTTTTCCTTTGGTATGTACGGCTACTACCTGACACTAGGGGGAGGTAGTGTGCTTATTGATCAGTAAGGCAATGGTAGGAGAAGTTAGGTTTGTTTGGGGACGAACAGCATGGTGTCTACATGGCACTCTTAAGAGTCCAGACTGGGAATCTATGGGATTTTCTGCTCAGTCAAAGTAAGATTTGGTGTTTGTTTGTTTTATTCAAGGTTATTTTTGGCCTGTGTGGATTTACATATAGTATGATGTTGATTTGTGTTTGCTTGTTTGTAGAAGGACTCTTTAGTCCTTACTGATAATATCCAGGAGGATTGTGCATCAAAAGGACTGTTTAACCTCAGGACACCCTACTGCTATCCTCCTCCTTATCTTCTGGGTCGATGTACAAGGAGAAACGTCTAGTTACTCGCATGGTTATGACGGATTATATCGGACTGACTCCAGCCATTGCGTTTCCAGACTTTCGTGCACTTAAGTACAGCAGAAAGGACTTCGTCATTTCTGCCTATCCAGATAAGAACTTTTGCACTGCTTTTGTAAATAGTGTTGTTGATGTATGACTTGTTCCTTCTATGTTGAAATGGCTTGACTCTGGCCATGATATTAATGATTTCCTATCATGTATTGATGGTGGTATGTATTCTTTACCTCTTTCTGTTGTGAATAATACTCACTTTTGCATCTATTTCTTGTCTTACTGAGTATTTAGACTAACACAGAGCATAGCCGGCGGTTCCCTCCCTAATATAAATCTTGTGGCAATTAGTCTGGGTTTGGATACTAGACGAATTGTTACAGTCTGAATGAAAAAGCTGAATAGCCTATAAGTACAGACATTTAACTCAAAGATTAGATGAGTAGGCCTACATATTTAATTTTCTCAAATTAAATACAGCCAAATATCAACCAGACAAGTAGAAACGGTCTAGTTTAAAGGCTGAATATAGTGTATTAATATAGACCTCATATTATAATCTCAGACAATAAAGAATACAAAATTAGTTTTCAAACAATCATAAGAGAACGAGAGAAAGGGAAATTTCCTGTCTACTCAGTTCCCTGTGGATATTAGCACCATTTATCTACATGTTGCCTCGGCAAACGTGAGAAGAGCCACTTTATAATGCAGATATGCAGACCCATAAATTATAATCACGCGCTGCCTCGGCAAACGCGCGATCTGAGCCATAGATTCTTATTGTAGAGATGCAGACCCATAATCAACGCGCTGCCTCGGCAAACGCGAGATCTGAGCCAATAGATTCTTATTGCAAACCCGTAATCTACGCGCTGCCTCGGCACACGCGAGATCCGAGATCGAGTCACAGAATCTTTATTGCAGACCCGTAATCTACGCGCTGCCTCGGCAAACGCGTAGATCCGAGCCAAATCTGTATTGACTTTCTTCCCTCGAGAAGAAAGCCAACAAGACCAGAGCTTAAACTCTCGATAGTGCATATGTTACACGTCGGGAATTTATGAATGAACACAGTCAGACCCAATTTACTAGAGCTGACCGTGCATGCTCCACTCCCAAACAGACAACACATGAATCGCGTGTGTCCCCACTCGTAATGAAGCGAGGGCAGGGACAAACACACGATCCAAGGCTGTTTGCTCTCCATACTCCTGTCTAATATATATATATATATGCTTGTGGACAAACAACAATAAATAGACAGAGACAAGATCACACAGAGCGCTTGCTGAAGGCATAGAAGCTGGCGCGGTCTGTTTTCAGGTGTGCTTGATAGTTTCCTGGTCGATGACGTCACCCGCCTATGACGTCTCGTCTCTCCATTGGACTGATTATACACATGCTTCACGACGCAATCACGCAGGGGCGTTCCCACCGCGTCTCGACGCAGCTCGAGTTCCCTTGAAAGGGAACTCTGTGTTAGTGGATGTGAAGGAAACTTCCCAACCTGATCAGGAAGATCTGAAGGGGCATTTTGACCAATGATGAAAGTTTCAGTCAGAATGAAGACCAACATGTCAAATGAACACCTTCAAATGAACTATGACCTGAAGAAAACAATTCATACATGCTAAAACCACAAAGCATCTAGCCGTACACTGTAACATTTTATGAATTAACAACAGTTGAATCAACTTAAAGTGAATTCAGTTGAACTATAGTTATATACAGTAGTCAACATTTAAATTTGATCAAAACCTTTCATCAAAGTTATACATGAATATTGAACAATACCCGTTCTTGTTTTAGGACAACTTTGATGAACTATTTTGATCCACTTCAAATGTTGACTAGTGAAGTTATTTTAAAAATTAATTGGCAGCAAAAAAATGTTGTTGAAAAACAAACCAACCGTCACTTCAGATCAACTCAATTATAATCTTTGTGTTTTTTTAATCCCTTAATTCACATCAATCTATCTTAATTTTACTGCAACACAACTTGAAAATTCTAGATTTTTTCCAAATTAATAATTTACTTTTTTTTACAAACTATTTTCAATTTAAAATGGGATGATTTAATGCATCATATTCTACTAACTGAAGTTGGGGTAACTAATTAATTATAATAATATTATTCAATGATACAACTACACATTCTTACAAACATCCACACAATTTATACACATTCTTTCATACAACTGCAACTTGCATTCATGCAAGCTTTGTAGTTTTCTGAAGTCTGAGAGATCTGTTGCTGTTCAATCTCCAATTGCAGTTTCTAGATCAATTTAAAGGTGAATCAAATAGGTTGTGGTGGGTAAAGATAGGATGAGTACATATACAAAACCAAGAAGGAGGATACAAAACCAAGAAGGAGGATTCAAACAGAGGCAACTGAAGTCAGTTCATTCAAAACCTTCACTTTTTTGATTACAAGGTTAAGGCCTGCAGACGCTGCTTGTTGTTCTTCCCCCTCTTCATGAGTAAATGAACACTGCCATGGTGAGGAGCTCCATCTCACTTTGAGCTGATGGTTATCCTAAAGTTGTTTACATAAAACCAAAGAACAATAATTAGCATTGTCTTATGCCATCATAACTACAAAATACACTTGGTGTCAAATCACAATACCTTTTAATGCTTCTCAGACATAGATCACTATCCCAATACCTTTTTAATAATCAACACATGCAATTACACTGTTGTGTATCCCACTCGGGATATACTGACATCCATTTCACTTTTAAAACGTACAAGGCCTTCAGGATACACTCTTTTTAAAGATGAATGAGTTCAATGAAAATGTACTCCACTGGCTAAAATCTTAAAAACTGGATATGCAGCACTGATAAGAGACTACCAAATTATGTGAAATGATAAAAAGTTTCCTGAACTGTCAGCTCACATCTGCATTACATTAAATCTGTATTTTATTATCTAATGAGAAATATCACAACATGCTCTTATCATCCGATCGTGGTTGTATCTCTCTATTAGTGTCATGAACTGCTCGGTGGAAACAGACAGTGGTGATCCAAATGCAGGCTTTATTGAGAGGACAATCCAGAAACAGGTACGAGAGAACAGGCAGAGGTCAAAACCAGGTAAGCAGTCCAGATCAGCAAACATATAATGCAAGGATGAGGCAAACGGGAAGACCAGAAACAGGCAGGGAGTCCAGGAACCGTGAAACTAGGAAACACTAAGGAACTAGGAAACACTAAGGAACTAGGAAAACGCTTAGGATGCAGTCAGACACATACAATACTGAGCAATGAACCAAGGGAAAACTCAGGCTTAAGACAGGTGCGCTAAACAAGATAATCAAACACAGGTGCATGAAATCAACCATAATCAGTCCTAAAGGAAACAATAAACTAGGAAGGAGTGCCCCCCAGAGGCTCAAGCAGATCGTCACATAACCCCGCCCTCTAAGGAGCGGCTTCCAGACGCTCCTAAGAGCTCCGGAGGGAGGTCGACGGGGGATGGGATGGAGGGCCAGGCCCGTGGAGAGGCAGGGGGCCAGGCCCATGGAGAGACCTGGGGCCTGGGGCCTGGAGACCAGAGTAGGGCAAGAGACCATGGGTGAGCACACTTGGAAGGGGACCAGGACGGAGCAGACTCGGATGGAGACGAGGGAGGAGCAGACTCAGATGAGGTCCATGTCAGCGTCACCTCCATGGCCCTCACAGAGTACCTACTGCCCCCCCCAAAAAAAATACTTGGGGAAATTCACAGGTTCAAGAAAGGCCTCCCGGAGCTTGAAGGGCGCAGGCAGGGCGAGGCGCAGAGGCGGGGCCGGCAGGGCGAGGCGCAGAGGCGGGGCCGGCAGGGCGAGGCGCAGTGGCGGGGCCGGCAGGGCGAGGCGCAGAGGCGGGGCCGGCAGGGCAAGTCGTCTGGATACACTCACCGGAGCCTGGCGAGCCGAACGAGTCCTCCTCCTCCTGCGACGGCGAGTCACTGGGCTTGATTCAATCACTTGGTCTGAATCACTCACTTTGCTAGATTCAGCACTGGACGCACTTGACTCGGCGGCACTTAACTCGCTTGATTCGGCGGCACTTAACTCGCTTGATTCGGCTGCACTTGACTCACTTGACTCAGAAGACGATGCACTTGACTCACTGGAAGACTCAGAAGACGATGCACTTGACTCACTGGAAGACTCAGAAGACGATGCACTTGACTCACTGGAAGACTCAGAACACGATGCACTTGACTCACTGGAAGACTCAGAAGACGATGCACTTGACTCACTGGAAGACTCAGAAGACGATGCACTTGACTCACTGGAAGACTCAGAAGACGATGCACTTGACTCACTGGAAGACTCAGAAGACGATGCACTTGACTCACTGGAAGACTCAGAAGACGATGCACTTGACTCACTGGAAGACTCAGAAGACGATGCACTTGACTCACTAGAAGACGATGCACTTGACTCACTGGAAGACTCAGAAGACGATGCACTTGAGTCGGGATTCGGTTCACTTGACTCGGGACTCGGTTCATTTGACTCGCTAGACTCGGCGGCACTTGACTCACTTGATTCGGCTGGCACGCGCTCGGACTCAGTAGAAAACTCTTGAGGCAGGAATATAACGGAGCTTAGAACGTCGGGATTCACATGTTGCGTGGATACGGCGGACCCCTTACGAAGCGCTGGTTCAACTGGGCTTTCATGTAGCGCAACTCGGCGGAGCACGTGTGAAGCGCTGATTCACCGGGAGACACTTGATGCGTGGATTCAGTGGGTACCTTGTACAAGGGCGAATCGTCGGATCTTTTGTGAAGGAAAAGTTCCAAAAAATCCACAGTAAAAAGTGAACCGCTCATGGAAAAGGCCAGGTCAATATATTGAGTAAGAGTCCAGCTTGAACTCGGAAACGGTATAGCAGAGCCGAGTGGTTCAGACAGTCCTCCCCGAAAGAACATCATCAAACAGAAATCATTCAAGTAGGACTGACGAGCGAGCTTCAAAAAATCTGTCACAAAAACCTTGAAAGGACGTTCTCCTTGACGGAGGCTTACGATCTGCGCTGTGGGATCCATAACGAGGTCCGTGTTCCTCTCAGCCGCTGGATCAGAATTGGCTCAGTATTCTGTCATGAACTGCTCGGTGGAAACAGACAGTGGTGATCCAAATGCAGGCTTTATTGAGAGGACAATCCAGAAACAGGTACGAGAGAACAGGCAGAGGTCAAAACCAGGTAAGCAGTCCAGATCAGCAAACATATAATGCAAGGATGAGGCAAACGGGAAGACCAGAAACAGGCAGGGAGTCCAGGAACCGTGAAACTAGGAAACACTAAGGAACTAGGAAACACTAAGGAACTAGGAAAACGCTTAGGATGCAGTCAGACACATACAATACTGAGCAATGAACCATCTTCTTCTTCTTGAGTTTAATGGCGGTTGGCAAACCATTTAACGGTGCATTACCGCCACCAACTGGACTGGAGTGTGGAACGAGAGATTTAAGCAAAAAAAAAAAAAAAAATAATAATAATAATAATACTTATTAGATTCAGATTCTTTTAATTAATTCAGTTTCTTTGAGAAACCTAATTATATAGCAATATATCTGTCCTGCTGTTTTCCCCAAGAGACCTGACAACGAGACGTCATAATATTTTGCCTTCCGCAGTGACTGAAAAAGGTGCTCCCTTTTAATATTGTATTTCCTACACTGAAGAAGAACGTGTTCCACTGTTTCTGATTGATTACAATAAGTACATTTCCCAGTTGGGTGCTTACCTATTTTATACAATGAAAGGTTTAGACCTGTATGACCTATTCTCAGACGAGTTATTAAACTTTCTTCCCTCCTTTTCCAGCCCACCATCCTCCCAGCACCAACCTGTCTCTGTATATTATACAAATGCCTTCCAGTTTCACTATTATCCCAAAACCCCTGCCAAACGGACTGTGCATACTTCCTGATAATTGACTTGGCTTCATCTTTATTTAACGGGGTTTTTAAGTCCACATGTTTAGTTTTGAGTGATCCTTTGGCCAGCATATCCACCTGCTCATTCCCCTCCACACCGACATGAGCAGGAACCCAAAGAAAGCATGTGGAAAGACCCTTTAGCTCCATCCTGTATAACATAAGGAATATGTCATTGATTTTATTAGATCTAAATAATGATTTGCCAGATTTAATACTCATAAGTGCAGACAAACTATCAGATGCAATAACAGTATTATTTGTTTCCCTCTCTTCTATCCACTGCAGGGCCAATAATATCGCAATCAATTCTGTAGTATATACTGACAGATGGTCCGATATTCTTTTCTTAATATATGACTCACTTGCTGGGATGTAAACTGCTACACCTGCACGCCCTTTCTCAGGATCTTTGGAACCATCTGTGAATATAATCATGGAATCTGCGAAATGCAAATCAAAATAATTCTGTACAATTCTACTTTCAGGAAGATTCTTTGACATATCCTTCAATTCCTGTTGTATATCTAGGTCTACACGTGGTGTTGGGAATAACCAGGGAGGAATAGAAGACTGTATCACTGTAGAGCTGTAATCTAAATGTCTTAATCCTATGACTTCTGCTTTTGCATCACCAATCCACCCAAAACTTATGAAATTTGTCTTATTGTGTTCCCAACAATCTATTAAAAGACTCTTGGCAGGATGCGACTCACATTGGCCCTGGATATTCACCCAATATGCCATCATTAATTTTACTCGCCTGATTCCTAACGGCATTTCTCCCATTTCGACCTGCATTGCTGATACAGGAGAGGTTTTAAAAGATCCACTGCAAATTCTCAAAGCCTGAGCTTGTATTACATCCAACTTCTTAAGATTTGATTCTGCTGCTGACATGTACGCTATACATCCATAGTCAAAAACCGACCTCATTAATGCCCAGTATATATTTTGTAGGGCTACTCTACTTGCTCCCCACTCTTGTCCTGACAGACAGCGGAGTATATTTATAACCTTTTTGCATTTGTTCTTGACTTTGTCTAAATGAGTATTCCATGTAAGCTTCTCATCAAACCAAACCCCAAGAAATCTAACTGTCTTAACTAGCTCAAGTGGTTGTTCATACAACTTCATGGAAATCGGTATGACTTTATGCCTCCTTGAAAAGCAAATCACCTTTGTTTTTTCTACAGACAATTTGAATCCCCATTTATTTGCCCATTTTTCAACATCAACTATTGCCGCTTGCATTTTCTTACTGACGTGCAAAACATTACGACCTCTTACCCACAGAGCCCCATCATCTGCGTACAAGGATTTCCCTACGCTTTGTTCAAGCTGAGAGAAGATGTCATTTATCATTATGTTGAATAGCAGTGGACTACACACACTACCTTGCGGAGTGCCATTCTCCACCTTATATACACTGGAGTATTCTGAGCCAACTCTTACTTGAATTTCCCTATCAAACAAAAAGTTCATAACCCAATTATATGTTCTGCCTCCAATACCCAATGACTTCAACTTAATAAGTAATCCTTCCTTCCAGAGCATATCATATGCTTTTTCAACATCAAAAAACACAGCTATCAATATTTCTTTGTTGGTCTGTGCTTTCCTGATGTCTGATTCTAAGCACAATACTGAGTCCATTGTATTCCGACCCCTACGAAACCCACTTTGATATGGGTACAGAAGAGCTTTACTCTCTAAATAATACGTTAAACATTCTGTGACCATTCTTTCCATAATTTTGCATAAGTGTGACGTTAATGCTATAGGTCTATAGCTAGAAGGGTCTGACTGATTTTTTCCAGGTTTTAGAATGGGCACTACTATTGCTTGTTTCCAATCTAACGGAAGTTGGCCAATATCCCAAACTTTATTAAACAAACCCAACACCATGTCTAGAGCACTATCTTGCATGTGTTCCAGCATTCCATAGCATACACCATCCTTCCCTGGAGTGGTCTGACGAGCACCCATAATGGCTCTTCTTAACTCAAACATATTAAACGGTAGATCCAACGGATCTCCTGTCATCCCCCTTTTCTCTGTTATATTGGGATTCTCCATTATGATTCTCTCTCTACACTGCCTAGCCTCATCTGTGAGATTACATGAACTATGAACCCTTTCAAATGTTTGTGCAAGAAGTTCTGCCTTTTCTAAATTATTGACCGCCAATTTGTTACCATTATCCAACACTGGTATTTCATAATGTCTTCTAATCCCCCCCATTCTTTTAATCATGCCCCATACATCTGACAGCTGTACTTCCATTCCAATAGTGTTACAATATTTCCTCCAAAATGTTCTTTTTTGTATTCTTATTGTCCTCCTCACTAATGCCTGGGCCCTTTTATACTGGATCAATGCATCCTGAGAATGAATTTTCTTGAGCTCTCTAAATGCTTTATTCCTGGCCTTTATGGCTTTACGACAGTTATCATTCCACCAGGGTACACTCTTAGTCCGTTTAATTCCATTACTCTTAGGAATAGTTTCCTCAGCAGACTGAATAATCTCCTTAACTATTTTACTATTAATTATATTTACATCTGTCTGATTCTCCTCCTTAAGTTTATAGAATCTATTATCACTAATCTTTTGGAAAACTTCCCAATTAGCATCTCCCAATTTCCATCTAGGAATTTTCTTTCCCTTTTCATAATAACCTTCCATGCCAATTTTCGTTACCACAGGATAATGATCGCTTCCTATTGTAGTGTATTTGATCACATTCCAAGTGCTTAAACCTGCTATTTCACTAGACACCAGTGTTAAATCTAGCGCTGCCTCTGTGTTTTGCATACTATTATATCGTGTTCCTTCCCCGTTATTAATACATACCAAACAGTGATTATCTATAAATTCCTCAACCACTAAACCATTTGAATCTGTCCTACTGCTGCTCCAAAGTGAACTATGTGAATTGAAATCCCCACACAATATCACATTATCATCTAATACCCCTACAACCTCCTCTAATGATTCTAGACTTATTTCCCCACACGGATTATAATAATTGATTATGTCAATATTATCTCTATTAGTCCATACCTTAACTGTAATTGATTCATACTCTGTGCTTATGCGTATTACCTTATAACTCATTCCATTTTGTATGAATGTCATCACACCTCCCCCTCTACCAGATTCTCTATCTCTCCTAACAGCATTATATCCCTTTATAAAAAAATCCAACTGTGACTTTAACCATGTCTCCTGTATACAAATAACATCAGGTTTCTCTTCCAACTTATCAATATACTTTTTAAACTCCTGGCCATTTGAAATTAAGCTTCTTGCATTCCACTGGAGTAGAATTAACACCATTAAGACGATCCACCACCTGTCTGAGATGGCTGATTATCTTCATTAAGAATGTCTTTAACTGTTTCCCAGAGCAGCCCTCTCACATCAAGGTACTTCTCAGCTGATTTAACAATAATCTTTATCCTCTCATTCCGGCTTTTTGTCTGTGCTGAACAGTTGACTACATCTGCCATAAAGAATACAAAGTCATTCTTGTTCACAATCATAGTTTCCTCCTTCAACCTATTACATCCTCTACATTTCACGACTTCTTGATTTCTAATGTCACTTTGCCTTATCACCTGCGCATCTCCTGAAACCTTCCTTGCTGCCTCTGCGTAGCTTATTCCTTGAGCAGTCCTGACTCGCTGCACCTCTTCCGCTCTTTTGCTAACCTCGCAACCACGGTAAGCTGAGCTATGCTCTCCTCCACAATTGCAGCACTTTAACTTCGTTCCCTCTGCACATTTGCCATATTCGTGGTTTCCACCGCATCTACCACATGTTTGCTTTCCCTTGCACACAGATGCTACATGTCCGAACCTCTGACATTTAAAGCATCTAAGAGGTGGGTGAACATAGGGCCTCACTTCATAACACATATATCCAATAAGAATCTTTTCCGGGAGTCTTTTCTCATCAAATGTGACTAGTAGACTATCACTTCTAATCCCATTTCTGTTTGCTTTAAGACGTCTGACTTCACTCACTTTTGCATTTGTTATATTTCCTTTAATATCCTCTGCGGTTACATTTACCGGAATCCCTGTAATTACTCCTCTGACCCATTTTCTGTCATTCATCAGAGAACAATGCACTTTCTTGCCATTTATTTTATTAATTTTAATTGCTTTTCCTTGTTGTTCTCCATCCTTACATATAACTATTAATGATCCATCTCACAATATTTTTGCATTCTTTACCTCCCGGATTTCTTTACTTATGGATTTAGTTAGCTGTATTGGATTCCAATCGCCGAATGAAGCCCCCTCTTGCGCTAGTTTTACTATTATGTTGAAATCTTCTCTCTTCCTTTCTGTTGCATTTCCTCTCCCGTCACTATCCCACCCATCTGATTTTACACTCTTTTTACGCTTATTTGTCCTACCTGCTGTATTCCAATTTCCACAACTCCCGCCACCTTCATCCATCTCTCCTGACTCATTTCCTGAACCGTCACTTCCCTCTGCCATCTCTCGTCCAGTCCAGCCCAGCCTTCCTCCTTCAAAAATTCTACGAACCCCCCACCTGCTCGAGCTCTCTCAGCTCCCCGGGAAGAGTCTGCAAACAACCCCTGATTTCACCGTTCACTTTATGCCCATGCACCGGTTTGAAATGCACTGAGCGTGTTTGAAACTGAGAAGCAGCGGCCGCTGCTGGATCTCCGGACGCCAAAAAACCTCCACCTACTCCCCACCGCTGAATCGTCTAGCCAGGTCTGGACTTCGTCGCCACACCGAGCAATGAACCAAGGGAAAACTCAGGCTTAAGACAGGTGCGCTAAACAAGATAATCAAACACAGGTGCATGAAATCAACCATAATCAGTCCTAAAGGAAACAATAAACTAGGAAGGAGTGCCCCCCAGAGGCTCAAGCGGGCACTCCAGCCGCAGATCGTCACAATTAGTGTTACTCGATCTTAGTGCTGCATTTGACACCATCGACCACAACATTATTTTAAATAGACTTGAAAATGATGTTGGCATTAGTAGAATTTAGAGATGCACCGATTACAATTTTCTAGGCCGATCCCGATTTCCGATTTTTTGAGTTTGACCTGCCGATACCGATTTTAGCCGATTCCGATTTCATTTTTTCAAACCACTTTACAGCACACACAAGTATTTATTTTCTATCTTCTCTTTAATAGAACATTTTGCATAGAACATTTTTGAACAGATAATCACTATAAAATAGAACTATATATACTCCTGGTGTGGGAAATTCACATACATCTAAAGTGCAGTGTTATGGAAGAACCATTTCCTTTTCACATCCAATATGTAACAATTTTTTTTTTGATATATATAGCAAACTAAACTTCTGCATGAAAACAGGTAATGGCAATAAAATAATATATAAATAAAAAATAAAAAATAAATAAATATAGCCTTGCAGTATAAAGATATTTCTCACACACACACACACACACACACACACACACACACACACACACACACACAAGCCTATTGCAATCACTTGTACATCAATGGCAAGTTATATTTCTCAAACAGTTCTTCTCTCATCTGACACATGTCCAGCCAGGCTAAACAGGACAAGTGAAGCATGTGCAGGGAAACGATTGGGAAATAATAAAAACAAGTTTAAATGGGTACATTTTCTATAAATATTTTTGAGTCTTCATTTTCTTTTCTGACATAGCCTAGCCTACTTCAATTCTTGTTAAAACACACCAGACATGCAAATTCTGTGCATTTTGGGCACTTTTTGGATAAAATCATATTTATTTTGTCCATCAAAGGTGTGCTTTCACTTAAATTGAGCGCAGCAAAAATAGACTCGGTGCCGAAACCCGCGTTTCACTGTTGCTCACGCGACGCTCCCGTTTGGCGCTCACGCGCTGCTCCGGCTCCCGGTGTGAATGCACTCATTGATTAACATGCACGTCAAAAAAAAAACAAAAAAAAACGCGCTGCTCCCGCTTGCGGTGTGAAACGGCCGTAATTCACGAGGTTTCCTACATGTGCGCGTTCCGTGTGCACGTGTGATGCTGATGTTGCGCGATGTTAATCATGCGGTGCCCGAGTGCATTTGACCAGCATAAAATCGGATTATGTCAGACTGGCCGGCCGGTCGCCGATCATGGCCGATCACGTGAAAATCGGCCGATTCCGGTCACCAGCCGATCAATCGGTGCATCTCTAGTAGAATTGCATTAGCATGGTTTAAATCATACTTATCTGACCGTTATCTGTTTGTAGCAGTAAATGAAGAGATGTCTTATCGATCACAAGTTCAGTATGGCGTACCACAAGGCTCAGTACTAGGACCGTTGCTGTTCACTCTGTACATGCTACCCTCACACACACACAAACACACACTCTTTACATGCTACCCTCACACACACACACACACACACACACACACACACTGTACATGCTACCCACACACACACACACAAACACACTCTGTACATGCTACCCTTGGGAGATATCATTAGGAAATGTGGCAGTAGTTTTCACTGTTATGCTGATGATACTCAGCTCTATATTTTTTCGCACCCTGAGGAAACTTACCAATTCACAAAATTAACGGAATGCAGAGCTGATGCAATAAATTGAATGACTAGTAAGTGAGTGTGTGCTCTTTGATACCAATCTTTCATTTGAAAGTCACGTTTCTAGCATCTGTAAAACTGCATTCTTCCATCTTAAAAATGTGTCTAAATTACGCCATTGTCACAGTCATTGTCTACACCATTCTGTCTTCGTCATCTTCACTACACTTCCCAGCATCCTCTTGTCTCCACACCTGAACTCACTCCCTCAATCATCCACCTGTTCATCGTTATCATCATCTGTGTCACCTGTCTTCACCTTGTTATGTTTGATTTGTACTTGTATTTAGTTCCTTCAGTTCAGTCTATCCTTTGTCGGTTGTTAACGTTAGTTAGAGTGTATTTCCCTGCCTGTTTTGTACCCTTTTGATTTATATTGAGAATAAAACTCTCGTATTGGAACCTTCAGCCTTACTCGTCTTCATCTGCCTGAACACACGCCTGACAGAACAACCAACCAAAAAAGAAAAGAGATGGACCACTTTGCAGCAGTCAAACTGCTGTGCCTCGAGCCTCAGACTGATTTCCCGGACGACTGCCTCTGCACGTTCCTACGTGTGGGACTGAACAACACCACTCAAGCGCAGTTGTCCGGGGAATATACCCTAACCCTAACCCTATATTGAGAATAAAACTCTCGTATTGGAACCTTCAGCCTTACTCGTCTTCATCTGCCTGAACACACGCCTGACAGCCATATGCTTTCAATGAAAAATGTGGAACAATTAGTTCATGCGTTCATGACATCAAGGCTAGATTATTGTAATGCTCTACTGGGTGGTTGCCCTGCACGCTTAATAAACAAACTACAGCTGGTCCAATCCGCAGCCGCTCGAGTTCTTACTAGAACCAGGAAATATGACCATATTAGCCCGGTTCTGTCAACACTGCATTGGCTGCCTGTTAAACATCGTATACATTTCAAAATATTGCTGATAACTTACAAAGCACTGAATGGTTTAGCTCCGCAGTGCTTGAGCGAGCTCTTAACGCATTATAGTCCTTCACGTCTATTGCGATCTCAAAACTCCGGCCAGTTGATAATACCTAGAATATCAAAATCGACTGCTGGCGGGAGATCCTTTTCCTATTTAGCACCAAAACTCTGGAACAGTCTTCCTACCATGGTCCGGAAAGCAGACACACTCTGGCAGTTCAAAGCTAGACTAAAAACACATCTCTATTACCTGGCATACACATAACACATTATACATTTGTATTATTCAAATCAGTTAAATGATTATTAAGTCAAGTCAAGTCATCTTCATTTATATAGCGCTTTTAACAATGGATTGTTTCAAAGCAGCTTTACAGAGATAAACATATAATTTAAGGTAACAGAGATTGCTTTGGTTTTATAGCGGTTCTTGAATAATGTTATTTCCAGCTCAAGTTAATTTTGATTGATTCACCTCCGTCAAAATGATCAGACTTTGAACGCGAACCTGTGATTAACACTGATGGCGTTCACATGCACATTCAAAATTGATTCTATAGTTATGTGCTTTTGAAAATATGCGCAGGTTTGTAATTCCATTCAACCCATGCCTAAACAAACAACTTTTTTTTTTGCCTATAAATTTTGAAAGTCAAGTCATCTTCATTTATATACCGCTTTTAACAATGGGGATTGTTTCAAAGCAGCTTTACAGAGATAAACATACAATTTACGGTAACAGAGATTGTTTTGGCTTTATAGCGATTTTGAATAATGTTATTTCCGGCTAAAGTTGGTTTTGATTGATTCACTTCCAGCAAAATTATCATTTGTTATTACATTAGGGGCCACTAAGACGACGGCGTTCTCTCTAAACAGACTTTAAACTGAACCTGTGACCTGATGGCGTTCACATGCGCATTAAAAATTGATTCTATAGTTATATTCGTTTGAATATGTGTGCGCAGGTTTGTAATTTCCCAACAAACCATGCCTAAACAAACTACTTGTCTTGCCTATAAATTTGATACAGAATTTTATCTTATCACTTCGGGGCACGCAAACCGGATTTTCAACAACGCTTTATCTGTAGAGTGGGAAAGGGATCCTCCATAGGGAGAGGATAGTTGACACTTCAGCACTGCATTGTCATCGGGTCCAGGCGAATCTCCTTCGTCAGATCTGGAGTGTGTGTGTGTGTGAGTGTGTGAGTGTGTGTGTGTGTGTGTCCAGGCGAATCTCCTTCGTCAGATCTGGACACGGCCTGGATCCGGCAGGCTGCGGGAAAACCTCGGGATAAACAAAGACACTAAAGTTAGCGTAGATGCCATTCTTCTTATGATGTAACGAGTACATCTGGATTTAAGGGAAGTGTTCCCAGTTCCGGCTGACCTAATCTATGCAGCCTAACATTGAATTATAGAAGTCGATAATGTATTATGTGTATGCTAGGTCAAAGAGATGTGTTTTTAGTTTAGCTTTGAACTGACAGAGTGTGTCTGCTTCCCGGACAATGGTAGGAAGACTGTTCCAAAGTTTTGGTGCTAAATAGGAAAAGGATCTCCCGCCGGCAGTTGATTTTGATACAGAATTTTGTTTTATTTTATCACTTCGGGGTACGCGAACCGAATTCACAACGCTTTATCTGTACAGTGGGAAAGGGATCCTCCATAGGGAGAGGATAGTTGACACTTCAGCACTACATTGTCATCGGGTCCAGGCGAATCTCCTTCGTCAGATCTGGATACGGCCTGGATCCGGCAGGCTGCGGGAAAACCTCGGGATAAACAAAGACACTAATATTAGCGTAGATGCCATTCTTCTTATGATGTAACGAGTACATCAAGATTTAAGGGAAGTGTTCCCAGTTCCGGCTGACCTAATCTATGCAGCCTAACATTGAATTATAGAAGCCTATAATGTATTTATAAATAAAGGTGACTTGACTTGACAACAGAAAACTGTATACATTTTTATAAACACTTAACATTACTTACTATAGTTTTGCAAAAAGGCTCCTCCACAAACAGTAAAGTCTTTGTTACAAATAATATTGCCCTGATCAAAAAATGCTGCATTATTTATACTGAAAGCAGTAAAAGAAATGAAAGCTTTAGCATAAGTTCTGCCAGGAAGACTTAATTACTGCGTTACTTAATTACCTTCAAATCTATCCAATCACGTCCTTATTCTTACTGTATAAAAGTGTTACTTACACAAGTTTGAGTTCGCAGATGCCGACGCGACAACAACCTCCATCCTCCCCACCACCACCAGGATGGTCCTGTCTATACTTCCCAGGGGGTCGGCTGCGCCCCTGCCTTCGTCTTCAGGCAGGAGATGCTGATCCGCTACCCTCAGATTATGAACTATGGACTGGGCCTACGCCAAAGAACTTTATGAATAATTGCTTGCAGGGCAGCCAATAAATGGATGCTTTGTTAGATCACTTTATCTCCAGAGTCTTTCTGGTAGAAATAGTTTGCATTGGTCGGCTGTGTAAGTGTAATAGCTAGCAGTTTAAAAGTTTGTGCATCAGTACAGCTGTCAGTTTGTGACATATCTTACACCGCACACTACAGCTAATGTGCTAACATAGGTCAATAAATGGTCAGTTCCCCGCTGAATGGCGGCGATATCCATATCTGTGTAGGTTCAGAACTACAAATACAAATAAAAAGAGCTTTAAACAACGAGACCTACAGTCGTTCATAACTTTTTTTTTTTTACCCAAGCATCACATGAAGTTCTTGAATGCCATGTATAACAAAAACTCCCCACTGTTGTTGTAAGGTCGGAGGACTACAGAACATTGATGAGCTCATAGCAAAAGACCAGGATATAGAAAGAGGTTTGAATGATTAATAATCAAAATATCAGCTGCTCAAGACATATTTAATGCTTTCTGTGTTATAGTTAATGCAAAACACATTATGGACTTAGACTGATACATGATCAAACATCCATTTATCAAAATTAAATTAAAAGAAAGTTCCAACCTACCTTTTATATGAATCCTGGCAGAGAAAGCTCATGGCAGACGAGCAGATCTGGAGACATCGTCACATCAGCCTGACTTAATGGAAAAGAAAAAAATAGTAGATAAAATACTCCTAACCTTTTTATATGAATCAGGTTATGGATCTTTCTTAATTTCAACTTGAACACAATAGTATATCTTTGTAGAGTCAGATGAGTTTTGCTACAGCATGTTTTACTTCGCACAATTGAATTAAAACAGAAAACCGGCCAATGCAACAGCTTGCTAGAACCAGTGGAAGAACCAGTGGAAGAACCAGTGGAAAAACCAGAACAGCTTCTGGAAATTAACTTTTATATCTGTGCTGAGGTGCATGTTGGAAGTTGGGAGAAACCAAGTGTAGAAGATGAGGGGGAATATTTGTTTTAAAATGTAACAGTTTTTCAATGAGGAAATATGTATTCATGGCTGTTTAATAATAATTGGTGGATTAGGCCATGTACAGAAAGTTTATTAAACTGAGATTTGTTTTTTTGTTGAATTTATTCCTTGCTGTTAGCATTCCGGTCAGTGGTTGTGTCCATAAGTATAGATGCCCACAGGACGATCCTGCAGGATTGTCAGTCTGTGATGTAGTTTGGAGAGGGAAGGTCTAACTGAAGTGAGGGTAAGACATTTATTTATGTTTGTTTTATTTTTCACTTGTACCTTATTTATCTACCCTTTCTGTATATTTGTATTTTCATAACATTTTTTGAAAGTTTAATGTAGTGCAGCTTAAATGTAGTGGTGGGAAACCGAGGCTTTCTGAAAGCATTTTTTAGGCCTTCATCAAATTGGGCTGAAAAAAGCTTCTGAAGTCCATGACAAACAAAAGTGGGATAATACAGTTCTATCTAATCTCATCGAAATTAATTTGTGCCAATGAGAACACAACTTGTGTCATGTGTAGCCATGGTCAACAGATTCACATATAGATCAATATAAAATATACAAGTATGTGATCATAAAGTAATTGAGAAAAATAGTTTGGGTGTTCTGTTTTAAAAATATATCATTTTTGTTACAGGGATGTGTAGTGTTAAATCATTTAAATAATGCTTGCTCGATAATCATTTCCCTTTTTATGCATCAGATGTGGTCGCACTTTTTTTTTTTTTAAACCAGCCGTCTCGACCGTCCGATACTGCATGCCGTCCGAAGCTTCAAACGTCCTCAATCACGTGGTGTTGTCATGTCGATACAAGCATCGGTACAGTGTGTGATATAATCGTGCTCTGAAAACTGCGTCGGACCAATCAGAGCCCGGTATCAACCGTCCCATCACCACTTAATGTAATGACCCAATCAAGAGTTGTTTCATTAACGAGCTCTGTTGGAGGCATGAGAGTTTGATTGTGACATGGAAGTGAGGAGGTCTTGTGTTTCTATAGTCTTCACTGGTTTATTTGTTTCTTTTTCCTGTTAGTCTAATTGTGGCTTGTTTTATACACCAACGATGTGTGAATCTGAGGAATTAGTTAATTGCTTTTTCATTATCACTGGAAAAGGGTGAGTGACATTCAGCTTCATCCCACACAAAGCTCGTGTTTATCCCACAGCTCTTCAGAATTAGTGTTGGAATCTGAACCATTTCTAATAAGGACTTTGTATTCGTGTACCTAAAAGCTGTAAAGGCACTAACTTTATTTTAAGCACAAACATTTGAGTCATTTGGATTTGTGAAATTCACTTAATTATTTGAACATTGAAATTAAGAACTTATTTGTTCTTAATATTGAACCTTTTAATAGTTTGCAGCATTGTTACATGTCTGTTTGTTTTTGGACTTTTCATGTTCATTGGTTTCAGTTTCACCGTCTTCATTAACCCAACACAGCTGAACCACATGAACTAGTCACTTCTCCGGTCTCTCCCTGTTTGTTACTATGGTTACTGTTGCTGGGTTAATTTACCCCAGCTGTGTCTCGTTTCCCTGATCTGTTATCTGTGTATTTAAGCCCTCTGTTTATCCCTGGTCATTGGCTTGCATTACTTTAAGTTACTTTAAGTGGATTCTTCTGTTCACTGTTCTATTAAAAGTCTCCTGAAGTTATCTCCATTGTTGTGTGCTTTAATAAAACCACCATTTTGTAACCGGCATTTATGAGCACATCTTTTATTGACTGTCATAAATTTAATTTTGGTTTAATATTTTAAATGTTTTAATTCAAATACATAAAGACAGTTTAGGGTTAGTACATTGTACCCTAGTTTTGTACAGTGTTGAATCAGAATGTGTTGAATTGTAATATAGACTGAATGCAGTGTTTTAAGGGCATGTGTGTGTGTGGTTAACTCTGTTAGGCATCCTGGCTAATGCTGTCCTGGGAATGGTGTGAACTGAAATCGGTAAAAACAAAGTTAGTAAATGTTTTGCAAGTTATGCTATGTACAGCAAGTTAAAGTAGCACAATTGAAAATTGTCACCCAGTTTAAGTCCTTGGAATCTAATCAAAGGAAAAAAAGTCTAGAACAGAAATATGTGTTCGTTATTACGCCTCCTTTGATCATAGTACTGTGGTTATGTAATGTGATGCTTGTATTGTAATTCTTTCTTTTATCCTACTTATATGAAATCCTTTTGTGTACTGCTCTTATAAACATCCCAAATAGATTATGCAGATTGAGATTTGGTGTGTAATGGATATTTTACAGTCTCTTTTAGCAGCCGGCCTATGCCAGTGTTTTACCCGTGTTCCAAATATGCCCTATGTTGCTTTAATGAATTTATTAAAATTTTGATGATTTTGTTCCAGTGAGATCCTCACACAACCTTGATTGGAATGGGCACTGCATGTGTGTGTGATCTGTCTGATGATTTGTGTTTTTACAGGAGCTGTTTAGGGATATAAAGGCATCTGAGTGAGTCAGATTTCAGATACATTGGGTCGCCCCAAATGTAGTGACCGGTGAAGTTCAGGTGAGATCCATTCATCAATGTGCACCCTAACAAATTCAAAGAATGATATGTTCACTGATGACCACTTGTTAATTTCAATTAGTTAACTTGCCTATTATGCCAACATAATCAATTTATCCTTTGCAATTTGCTGTTTAAAAGCTTGTCTGTTATAAGTGTTTCTCAGGACCTCCACATGCTCTTAAATGGAGTATTAGCAGTGATGCGGGATCTTCTGCGTGGCTTCTCTTCGGAGACGCGGGACTGATTCTTTTTTTACGCCCTCTTCTCTGCACTTAATGTTAGAACATTACGACAACAACAACGAGACAGCGGAAAAACAGCGTGAGGTGCAAAAGGACAGGGCAAAAGGACAGGTTTAGATTAAACCTGTCCTTTTGCACCTCACGCTGTTTTTCAGCTGTCTTGTTGTTTCAGAGTCCTAAAGCTGTAGCTGCACTCTGTTAAACTGGATTTACTGAGACCTGGATAATATATAATGTTTATAAATACACACATGCATGTATATATTCAAGAAATATATGCCTGTATATATATTTATATATAACAAATTTTCCTTAAATATATACATGCATGGGTGTGTATTTATATATATATATATATACACACAAAATAATTATACACAGTACAACCATAATATTATGTAAACAAACTTTGATTTTGGATGTGATTAATCATGATTTGTTTCACAGCCCTACTATATGAATTGACTTGATTTATTTATTACATTGCCTGTTGTATTCCCTTATACATGTATAGATGAAAATGATTGACAAATGTGTTTGAAACAAAAAAGCAGGCTTAATTACACTAACTGTAAAAAAAAAAAGCAAAAAAAAAAAAACAGCATTGCATTAACCGTACTTGCATTTTAATGCATTGTATTTTTAGGGCTTGCATTTTTATGGGCTGTTAGTGCTGAAATTCAACATATCTCCAACTTCTTAAACAAATGTTACTGTTGAGAGTGTGTGTACTTGTACAAGAATGCCATGTTCCTTCTCAGCTACATTCACTACATATTAATGCCTTTATTATTTATACTTTATAAAGCTGTATAAGTAATTTGCTTTGTACAACAACATAGTCCTGAAATTGCTGCTGTTGTATTTTTGCCTTCACATCACCTCATGTGTCACAATTTTAGACATGTTTGTCTATTGGCACAATGGCCCTTTTGTGTTTGTGCATTTTCCCATCTTTGTATTTATTTTATTCCTATCTTTTCTTTGCATTTTTTCTAAGCCTATTTTCTGTTTTTTATGACAAAAAATCTAACCCTTCCATCCATCTTTCATTTATGCTCCTTGCATTATTAGCCATTACGCTGTTCTATGTCCCTGTCCCATTTACTATTTTATGCCCATTTCTATTTTTCTAAAACTGTTCTGTTTTGTATTGAATTGTTCTGCATAAAATATTTTGTCTTTACTGTTTGTGTATTTTGTATATTTATGTACTTGTTTTTATTCTCTGACTGTCTTCTGTATGTTAGCATTAGTGGCTGTCTTACTATGCCCTTTTTCTGCTGTGATTCTTCTCTATGCTCTTTTGCCCATTTGTATTTGTGCCTGATGCTGTTATTTCATTCAGCCTGTTTGAATTATTTTCTCCCCCCATTGGGATGGCTATCGGGTTCACCGGGCACTTCATTCATTTTCATGGACTTTTGGAAATGTGGAGAACTTTCTTTTTAAGTGTTCAACTGTTGGACTTGGGTGGGTGGGACTTATGTTGGACTTGGGTGGGTGGGACTTATGTGGATCTTGGGTGGGTTGGACTTGTCCAGAGTTGATTTAAACCCTTCACCTCAACAGTCTATCAACTTCAAGTGCATATCAATGTCACTTAAGCTACAATATATAGGGGTGCCTCCCATTCACAAATACAGTTTTTGTTTTTCTTAAGTGTTTTTTATTTATATTGTACTAATTAGATTTTTGTATTTATGGTTTCGCCTCTTGTTCCATTTAAGATCAAGTTTGTCTGTGTCCCTTTTTTATTAACCCTTTCTATTTCTATTTTATGACCCTTTTTGTCTGTCTTTGGATTTATGGTATATTTAAGTTTTTATTTTTGCTTTAATGTTTTTTTTAAAGCCATTGTTTTTTTATTTATTATTATATACCTTTCACTCGTTTCTTACATTGTCTGTCTGCCTTTTATGCCATTGTTTCCCCCTTCTTATATTGTAAAGCTTTGTATGGAAGTTGTAAACTTGATTGTTTTCATTTTAAAGTCTTTTTGTACTTGTGTTGTGTTATGGTCCATATTTCTGTTTGCATGTTCTTTTTTTTTTAAAAGCCTTTGTTAACCTTTTTGTTTCTACCCTTTTATGATTTTACTTGTGCCCATATGCCACTTTGTGTAATTTGTAATACCCCATTTGTAAATCCTAACCCTTTTTTAAAAATTAAAAAATTACTTTAAAGTACTTGTCAGGTTTATAATCTGTTTTTGTTTATTTTGTTTCCTTTATCCTATGCTGGCCGGTCTCTCCAGCTGTTTAGACAGTCCAGTCTGATGTCCTTCCCACTCAGCATGAAGCCTCTCATTGATGCTGCTCCTCCCACCTCCTCTACCCATGTCATCTATTTAATGCAGTCTGTGTCCGCTGGCTCCTTTCAGCCCTTTGGCTCATCATTCATTGGCCATCCTTTGCACTTTGGGTCCGCCTTTGGCTTGCAGAACTTCGGCTCCACGTAAGTGTTGATCCTTTGTGTTTGTGCCAAGCCCCGGACTTAACTTTCACTCTGTCGACCTATCAGCTCCACCAAAGGCGTTTATCCCTCAAGCTGTATCGGGGCCTTGCCTTGATCCTCCACCCCTATGGTTCTGCCTCTTCCCTGCAGTGCAGTGGTCTTGCCTTGGGTCTTCGGCTCTGCCTAGGTCCCCATTCTCTAATTGCTTCATCTGAGTTGGTTGTCCCCCGGGTTCTGCCTGGCCCATTTACCAAAGGTCCACCTATCCTTTTATCGACTGTGCCATGGCCCTACATCCTCGTGACCCTGTTGGGGTCTCCTGCCATGTTCTGCCTCACTGTTCCCTCTGTTATTTTCTCCGTGGTGGTTCCCTCTGTCAGCACCTGCCTTGGTCACACCCCTCTCCAGCTCCACATCGTCAAGCTGCCAATCATCCTCCATTGCCTCTTTATTCATACTACTTTTTTTTGTGATTTAATTTAGTACAGTTTTGTATATCTGTTTCCTGTATAAGTTTACTTGTAACTTCATGCTCCTCTTTTTTTTTTACCCTTTTGTAGAGATGTGAATGTTTTGTATTTGTGCTGTTGATTGAATGTTAATGTATTTTTGTTTTATTGTAAAAGTGTTTAACAGTAATAATTAAATTTGTTAATTGTATTTTATTTTTTATTGTCCCAGGGGTAGAGTCCCAGGGGTAGAGTCCCAGGGGTAGAGTCCCAGGGGTAGAGTCCCAGGGGTAGAGTCCCAGGGGTAGAGTCCCAGGGGTAGAGTCCCAGGGGTAGAGTCCCAGGGGTAGAGTCCCAGGGGTAGAGTCCCAGGGGTAGAGTCCCAGGGGTAGAGTCCCAGGGGTAGAGTCCCAGGGGTAGAGTCCCAGGGGTAGAGTCCCAGGGGTAGAGTCCCAGGGGTAGAGTCCCAGGGGTAGAGTCCCAGGGGTAGAGTCCCAGGGGTAGAGTCCCAGGGGTAGAGTCCCAGGGGTAGAGTCCCAGGGGTAGAGTCCCAGGGGTAGAGTCCCAGGGGTAGAGTCCCAGGGGTAGAGTCCCAGGGGTAGAGTCCCAGGGGTAGAGTCCCAGGGGTAGAGTCCCAGGGGTAGAGTCCCAGGGGTAGAGTCCCAGGGGTAGAGTCCCAGGGGTAGAGTCCCAGGGGTAGAGTCCCAGGGGTAGAGTCCCAGGGGTAGAGTCCCAGGGGTAGAGTCCCAGGGGTAGAGTCCCAGGGGTAGAGTCCCAGGGGTAGAGTCCCAGGGGTAGAGTCCCAGGGGTAGAGTCCCAGGGGTAGAGTCCCAGGGGTAGAGTCCCAGGGGTAGAGTCCCAGGGGTAGAGTCCCAGGGGTAGAGTCCCAGGGGTAGAGTCCCAGGGGTAGAGTCCCAGGGGTAGAGTCCCAGGGGTAGAGTCCCAGGGGTAGAGTCCCAGGGGTAGAGTCCCAGGGGTAGAGTCCCAGGGGTAGAGTCCCAGGGGTAGAGTCCCAGGGGTAGAGTCCCAGGGGTAGAGTCCCAGGGGTAGAGTCCCAGGGGTAGAGTCCCAGGGGTAGAGTCCCAGGGGTAGAGTCCCAGGGGTAGAGTCCCAGGGGTAGAGTCCCAGGGGTAGAGTCCCAGGGGTAGAGTCCCAGGGGTAGAGTCCCAGGGGTAGAGTCCCAGGGGTAGAGTCCCAGGGGTAGAGTCCCAGGGGTAGAGTCCCAGGGGTAGAGTCCCAGGGGTAGAGTCCCAGGGGTAGAGTCCCAGGGGTAGAGTCCCAGGGGTAGAGTCCCAGGGGTAGAGTCCCAGGGGTAGAGTCCCAGGGGTAGAGTCCCAGGGGTAGAGTCCCAGGGGTAGAGTCCCAGGGGTAGAGTCCCAGGGGTAGAGTCCCAGGGGTAGAGTCCCAGGGGTAGAGTCCCAGGGGTAGAGTCCCAGGGGTAGAGTCCCAGGGGTAGAGTCCCAGGGGTAGAGTCCCAGGGGTAGAGTCCCAGGGGTAGAGTCCCAGGGGTAGAGTCCCAGGGGTAGAGTCCCAGGGGTAGAGTCCCAGGGGTAGAGTCCCAGGGGTAGAGTCCCAGGGGTAGAGTCCCAGGGTTAGGGTTAGGGTTAGGGTTAGGTTAGGGTTAGGGTTAGGGTTAGGGTTAGGGTTAGGGTTAGGGTTAGGGTTAGGTTATAGGGATAAAAACGAAAAGTGCACCCCCCTGAAGTGCACCCCCTGAACTGGATTTCCCTATATCTCGAGTTCTATAGGACCTAGAGAGCTGAAACTCCGCCCATATACTAATTGGGGGGCGGGGCGTCGATTGCACTTGGTTTGGGACCTCTAGCGCCACCAGGCGCCGAGATATGGAAGTGCACCCCCCTGATTTTTGTACCTAGAGAGCTGAAACTCCGCCCATATACTAATTAGAGGGCGGGGAGTCGAATGCACTTGGTTTGGGAGCTCTAGCGCCACCAGGCGCCGAGATATGGAAGTGCACCTAGTGTTTTTTTTGTGGGTGGGATTTGTGTTTTTTGGGGTGGGACTTGTGTTTTTTTTTTTTTTTTTTTTTGGGGGGTGGGACTTGTGTTTTTTTTTTTTTTTGGGGTGGGACTTGTGTTTTTTTGGGGTGGGACTTGTGTTTTTTTTGGGTGGGACTTGTGTCTTTTTGGGGAGGGACTTGTGTTTTTTTTTTTTTTTTTTTTTTGGGGTGGGACTTGTGTTTTTTTTTTTTTTTGGGTGGGACTTGTGTTTTTTTGGGGTGGGACTTGTGTTTTTTTGGGGAGGGACTTGTGTTTTTTTTTATATTTCCAAAAACTCACCCAAATCTTTCCCAAAACTTACCCAGATCTTGGGGGTGGGACTTGTGTTTTTTTTTGGGTGGGACTTGTGTTTTTTTGGAGGTGGGACTTGTGTTTTTTTGGAGGTGGGACTTGTGTTTTTTGGTGGGAATTGTGTTTTTTTTGTGAACATATAGCTCCGCCCAGGAAGTAGTCAGCGCCAAAAGCTAGGTATCATTCGAAAGGTCTTGGCGAGGCCTTTAAAATGACATCCTACTTGTATCGTTAGGACCTTTGGGGGCGGAGCTATGGGACCAAATACAATCATGTATCCAAAAATTATCTCGGTCTAGGAAAGTCGAAACGACTCGTGATTGGTGTCATTGGAAAGGTCTCTGCGAGTGCTTTCCAATGACACCTTGTTTGTGTCGCTGCGACCTTCCTAGGCCGAGATACAGTTTTGATACATGAATATATTTTGTCCCATAGCTCCGCCCAGGAAGCAGTCAGCGACATGATCTAGGTATCATTCGAAAGGGCTTTCTGAGACCTTTCCAACGAGACTACTCTGACGTCTCTGTGATGTTGGAGTCATGAGATATTGGCACTCGAAATTTAACAGGAAGTGACCCTATAGCTCCGCCCAGAAAGAGTTAGGGTTAGGGTTAGGGTTAGGGTTAGGGTTAGGGTTAGAGTTAGGGTTAGGGTTAGGGTTAGTTAGGGTTAGAGTTAGGGTTAGGGTTAGGGTTAGGGTTAGGGTTAGGGTTAGGGTTAGGGTTAGGTTAGGGTTAGGGTTAGTTAGGGTTAGGGTTAGGGTTAGGGTTAGGGTTAGGGTTAGGGTTAGGGTTAGAGTTAGGGTTAGGGTTAGGGTTAGGGTTAGGTTATAGGGATAAAAACGAAAAGTGCACCCCCCTGAAGTGCACCCCCTGAACTGGATTTCCCTATATCTCGAGTTCTATAGGACCTAGAGAGCTGAAACTCCGCCCATATACTAATTGGGGGGCGGGGCGTCGATTGCACTTGGTTTGGGACCTCTAGCGCCACCAGGCGCCGAGATATGGAAGTGCACCCCCCTGATTTTTGTACCTAGAGAGCTGAAACTCCGCCCATATACTAATTAGAGGGCGGGGAGTCGAATGCACTTGGTTTGGGAGCTCTAGCGCCACCAGGCGCCGAGATATGGAAGTGCACCTAGTGTTTTTTTTGTGGGTGGGATTTGTGTTTTTTGGGGTGGGACTTGTGTTTTTTTTTTTTTTTTTTTTTGGGGGGTGGGACTTGTGTTTTTTTTTTTTTTTGGGGTGGGACTTGTGTTTTTTTGGGGTGGGACTTGTGTTTTTTTTGGGTGGGACTTGTGTCTTTTTGGGGAGGGACTTGTGTTTTTTTTTTTTTTTTTTTTTTGGGGTGGGACTTGTGTTTTTTTTTTTTTTTGGGTGGGACTTGTGTTTTTTTGGGGTGGGACTTGTGTTTTTTTGGGGAGGGACTTGTGTTTTTTTTTATATTTCCAAAAACTCACCCAAATCTTTCCCAAAACTTACCCAGATCTTGGGGGTGGGACTTGTGTTTTTTTTTGGGTGGGACTTGTGTTTTTTTGGAGGTGGGACTTGTGTTTTTTTGGAGGTGGGACTTGTGTTTTTTGGTGGGAATTGTGTTTTTTTTGTGAACATATAGCTCCGCCCAGGAAGTAGTCAGCGCCAAAAGCTAGGTATCATTCGAAAGGTCTTGGCGAGGCCTTTAAAATGACATCCTACTTGTATCGTTAGGACCTTTGGGGGCGGAGCTATGGGACCAAATACAATCATGTATCCAAAAATTATCTCGGTCTAGGAAAGTCGAAACGACTCGTGATTGGTGTCATTGGAAAGGTCTCTGCGAGTGCTTTCCAATGACACCTTGTTTGTGTCGCTGCGACCTTCCTAGGCCGAGATACAGTTTTGATACATGAATATATTTTGTCCCATAGCTCCGCCCAGGAAGCAGTCAGCGACATGATCTAGGTATCATTCGAAAGGGCTTTCTGAGACCTTTCCAACGAGACTACTCTGACGTCTCTGTGATGTTGGAGTCATGAGATATTGGCACTCGAAATTTAACAGGAAGTGACCCTATAGCTCCGCCCAGAAAGCTTATCTTTCCCAAAACTCACCCCAGATTTTGGGGGCGTGACTTTGGGGGTGTGTCTTGTGTTTTTTGGGGGTGGGACTTGTGTTTTTGGGGGTGGGACTTGTGTTTTTTGGGGGTGGGACTTGTGTTTTAATAATTATGAGGGGTAGGGTTAGGGGTGGGTTAGGATATAGGGTCCAATACTATGGATCGGTCATGACCGATCCTAGGGGTAGGAGTTTAGTTTTAGGGTTAGGGTTAGGGTTAGGGTTAGGTTAGGATATAGGGTCCAATACTATGGATCGGTCATGACCGATCCTAGGGGTAGGTTAGGGTTAGGGGAAATAAAATCCAGAGCCTGGACCTAGGGTCCAGACACGGCTATGCACTGTCCTTCCGGCCGCTGGCCACTCCAGGCAGAAAACTACGCCAACACAAAACCTGAGTGCACATGCTCTCTCCAACACCCTCAGAGTCTAAAACCCAAGGCTCCACTTACTAACCTGAACTCTTTAATAAATGTAAAAACTCATACCACTGAAAAACAGACATATAGCTTTTCAATAATAAACCAGAGAGGGCTGTAGGGCCCAGGGCCCCAGGAAAACAGGGCTGTGTGGCCCTGATATAACACATCCTAGGGCTAAATGAGTTTGGGCTATTTTGCCCAGGGTAGAGTATCTTAGGGGTGTGAGTGGTAGGGGAAATCGATCCAAGATCCAAACCTGAGGTCTGAATCTGGCTGTGCACTGTCCATCGTGCTTCTGGCCGCTTCAAATACAGACACCAAAATGAACCCAAATATTGTCTAGAGAGATGTATAAAATTATAAAAGGGCTAAATTGCCACGGGGTACTCCAATAAGGGCTGAATCACAGAAAACACGAAGGGTAGGTGTTAGAAAAGAGATGGAAAGGGCATTCCATGAGCTCAAAACATTAAACAGACTAACTCAACGCCTGTTTGGGCGATGAGAAAAATATCTGTGGCTCAACAACATCACCACACCACTAGTGATGGTGGCCATTCTATTTTTCTAAAGTCTGCATCATTCAGAAACATTATCCAGACCAACTCTTAGCCTGTTTGGGCTGCGAGAAAAATTATTTTTTGGTTCAGCAACATCATCCCACACATATGATGGCGACCATTACAGATTTTACGGTCTGTTAGGGTTAGGGTTAGGGTTAGGGTTAGGGTTAGGGTTAGGGTTAGGGTTAGGTTAGGGTTAGGGTTAGGGTTAGGTTAGGGTTAGGGTTAGGTTATAGGGATAAAAACGAAAAGTGCACCCCCCTGAAGTGCACCCCCTGAACTGGATTTCCCTATATCTCGAGTTCTATAGGACCTAGAGAGCTGAAACTCCGCCCATATACTAATTGGGGGGCGGGGCGTCGATTGCACTTGGTTTGGGACCTCTAGCGCCACCAGGCGCCGAGATATGGAAGTGCACCCCCCTGATTTTTGTACCTAGAGAGCTGAAACTCCGCCCATATACTAATTAGAGGGCGGGGAGTCGAATGCACTTGGTTTGGGAGCTCTAGCGCCACCAGGCGCCGAGATATGGAAGTGCACCTAGTGTTTTTTTTGTGGGTGGGATTTGTGTTTTTTGGGGTGGGACTTGTGTTTTTTTTTTTTTTTTTTTTTGGGGGGTGGGACTTGTGTTTTTTTTTTTTTTTGGGGTGGGACTTGTGTTTTTTTGGGGTGGGACTTGTGTTTTTTTTGGGTGGGACTTGTGTCTTTTTGGGGAGGGACTTGTGTTTTTTTTTTTTTTTTTTTTTTGGGGTGGGACTTGTGTTTTTTTTTTTTTTTGGGTGGGACTTGTGTTTTTTTGGGGTGGGACTTGTGTTTTTTTGGGGAGGGACTTGTGTTTTTTTTTATATTTCCAAAAACTCACCCAAATCTTTCCCAAAACTTACCCAGATCTTGGGGGTGGGACTTGTGTTTTTTTTTGGGTGGGACTTGTGTTTTTTTGGAGGTGGGACTTGTGTTTTTTTGGAGGTGGGACTTGTGTTTTTTGGTGGGAATTGTGTTTTTTTTGTGAACATATAGCTCCGCCCAGGAAGTAGTCAGCGCCAAAAGCTAGGTATCATTCGAAAGGTCTTGGCGAGGCCTTTAAAATGACATCCTACTTGTATCGTTAGGACCTTTGGGGGCGGAGCTATGGGACCAAATACAATCATGTATCCAAAAATTATCTCGGTCTAGGAAAGTCGAAACGACTCGTGATTGGTGTCATTGGAAAGGTCTCTGCGAGTGCTTTCCAATGACACCTTGTTTGTGTCGCTGCGACCTTCCTAGGCCGAGATACAGTTTTGATACATGAATATATTTTGTCCCATAGCTCCGCCCAGGAAGCAGTCAGCGACATGATCTAGGTATCATTCGAAAGGGCTTTCTGAGACCTTTCCAACGAGACTACTCTGACGTCTCTGTGATGTTGGAGTCATGAGATATTGGCACTCGAAATTTAACAGGAAGTGACCCTATAGCTCCGCCCAGAAAGCTTATCTTTCCCAAAACTCACCCCAGATTTTGGGGGCGTGACTTTGGGGGTGTGTCTTGTGTTTTTTGGGGGTGGGACTTGTGTTTTTGGGGGTGGGACTTGTGTTTTTTGGGGGTGGGACTTGTGTTTTAATAATTATGAGGGGTAGGGTTAGGGGTGGGTTAGGATATAGGGTCCAATACTATGGATCGGTCATGACCGATCCTAGGGGTAGGAGTTTAGTTTTAGGGTTAGGGTTAGGGTTAGGGTTAGGTTAGGATATAGGGTCCAATACTATGGATCGGTCATGACCGATCCTAGGGGTAGGTTAGGGTTAGAGTTAGGGTTAGGGTTAGGGTTAGGGTTAGAGTTAGGGTTAGGGTTAGGGTTAGGGTTAGGGTTAGGGTTAGGGTTAGGGTTATGGGTTAGGGTTAGGGTTAGGGTTAGGGTTAGGGTTAGGGTTAGGGTTAGGGTTAGGGTTAGAGTAGGGTTAGGTTAGGGTTAGGGTTAGGGTTAGAGTTAGGGTTAGGGTTAGATTAGGGTTAGGGTTAGGAGGGTTAGGGTTAGGGTTAGGGTTAGGGTTAGGGTTAGGGTTAGGGTTAGGGTAGGGTTAGGGTTAGGGTTAGGGTTAGGGTTAGGGTTAGGGTTAGGGTTAGAGTTAGGGTTAGGGTTAGGGTTAGGGTTAGGGTTAGGGTTAGGTTATAGGGATAAAAACGAAAAGTGCACCCCCCTGAAGTGCACCCCCTGAACTGGATTTCCCTATATCTCGAGTTCTATAGGACCTAGAGAGCTGAAACTCCGCCCATATACTAATTGGGGGGCGGGGCGTCGATTGCACTTGGTTTGGGACCTCTAGCGCCACCAGGCGCCGAGATATGGAAGTGCACCCCCCTGATTTTTGTACCTAGAGAGCTGAAACTCCGCCCATATACTAATTAGAGGGCGGGGAGTCGAATGCACTTGGTTTGGGAGCTCTAGCGCCACCAGGCGCCGAGATATGGAAGTGCACCTAGTGTTTTTTTTGTGGGTGGGATTTGTGTTTTTTGGGGTGGGACTTGTGTTTTTTTTTTTTTTTTTTTTTGGGGGGTGGGACTTGTGTTTTTTTTTTTTTTTGGGGTGGGACTTGTGTTTTTTTGGGGTGGGACTTGTGTTTTTTTTGGGTGGGACTTGTGTCTTTTTGGGGAGGGACTTGTGTTTTTTTTTTTTTTTTTTTTTTTGGGGTGGGACTTGTGTTTTTTTTTTTTTTTGGGTGGGACTTGTGTTTTTTTGGGGTGGGACTTGTGTTTTTTTGGGGAGGGACTTGTGTTTTTTTTTATATTTCCAAAAACTCACCCAAATCTTTCCCAAAACTTACCCAGATCTTGGGGGTGGGACTTGTGTTTTTTTTTGGGTGGGACTTGTGTTTTTTTGGAGGTGGGACTTGTGTTTTTTTGGAGGTGGGACTTGTGTTTTTTGGTGGGAATTGTGTTTTTTTTGTGAACATATAGCTCCGCCCAGGAAGTAGTCAGCGCCAAAAGCTAGGTATCATTCGAAAGGTCTTGGCGAGGCCTTTAAAATGACATCCTACTTGTATCGTTAGGACCTTTGGGGGCGGAGCTATGGGACCAAATACAATCATGTATCCAAAAATTATCTCGGTCTAGGAAAGTCGAAACGACTCGTGATTGGTGTCATTGGAAAGGTCTCTGCGAGTGCTTTCCAATGACACCTTGTTTGTGTCGCTGCGACCTTCCTAGGCCGAGATACAGTTTTGATACATGAATATATTTTGTCCCATAGCTCCGCCCAGGAAGCAGTCAGCGACATGATCTAGGTATCATTCGAAAGGGCTTTCTGAGACCTTTCCAACGAGACTACTCTGACGTCTCTGTGATGTTGGAGTCATGAGATATTGGCACTCGAAATTTAACAGGAAGTGACCCTATAGCTCCGCCC
>JARWKJ010000049.1:112500-130000 GCA_029959095.1 Rhinichthys osculus | reverse complement strand
CGAAAGACCGTTACCTTGTCCGAGCGGGGCGCTTGTCCCCTCCTCGACAAAACCCCGAAGGTCCGTTTTAGGACCGTCTTCGCACCGACGGGTGCTCCGCCGATGCGACCGATTCGACCGCGCCCGAGTCTGAGGCGCCCTCCTCGGTCACCGGCCGTGGAGGCTGGCCGTTCTGGGAAACTTTTCTCACCGCACATTTAAGGACTCTGTCCTTTTTTTCGGAGGGGGACTTTTCCTCCAGAGCGCACCCGTCACCGCTTACCGCCCCAGATAACGCATCCTCCCCAGGATGTAGGGAACCCGAGACCGAGATTTCGTCCGTCACCTTGTCCGAGCGGGGCGCTTGTCCCCTCCTCGACAAAACCCCGAAGGTCCGTTTTAGGACCGTCTTTGCTCCGACGGGAGATCCGTCATGCAGACGGGTTCGCGTGTGCCGGAACCCGAGGCACTCTCCCCGGTCGCCAGCCGGGGAGTCGCGTGATCCTGGGAATCTGGTTTGACCGCACCGTTCCGGACTCTGTCCGATTTTTATTTTCTTCGGAGGAGCACCTTCCTCCAGGGCGCCCGCCCGCCCGTCAACCTTGTCCGATCGGAGCGCTTGTCCCCTCCTCGACAAAACCCCGAAGGTCCGTTTCGGGACCATCTTTGCTCCATCTGGAGCTCCGTCAGGCAGACGGATTCGCTCGTGCCCGAACCCGAGGCACTCTCCCCGGTCGCCAGCCAGGGAGTTGAGTCAGCATGGGAATCTCGTTCGTACGCAACTTCACAGACACTGTCCGTGTTTTTGTTTCTCACTGCCTTCTCTCCTCCAGGGGTGTCTCAAGCCCCTGGAGTCGTTTCGCCGTTTACCCAGACCTGAGCGTGTGACAAGCATATGTTTCTTACCCCGGGATCAATCGTGGAGCCCCGGACGGGGGCGAACCGCAGCGCGCGTGCTTCCTACACACGGGTCTCGCTCCGCTCGGGCCCCCGGTCGGGGGATGGCTCGAGGACGGCGCGGCCGCTCATAGGGCGCGTGCGGAACCCTCCATCTGGGGGGGGGGGGGGGGGGGGGGGAGGTTGGAGGCCTCTGGGTCGAGGCCGTAACCGGGAAGGGTGCTTTCAAAGCGGGGTGAGGCGCAGGGCGAAGTTAGGCTCTAAGACGTGACAGAGGGGGCCCCCTACTACCTCCCCGACCGTCCAAGCCTCCCGACGCGCCCGCCGCCACCGCCGCCTCCGCGGACATCCGTTTCAGACGGGCCTTCTGAGTCTCCCGAGGTCGACACGGCCTGCTTTCCCCGGAGGGAGGCCGTGTCTTGAGTCGACGCGCAGAGCGGGGAGGAGCAAGCTGCCCAAAGCGGTCTTTCGACCGGGCAGGGGCCGTCCCCAGGCGCGTCCGAAGTTCCAATCGACCAGGCAACCCCTAGCAGCGACGGCCCAGAGGAGGGGGTGCTCTCCTCCAGGCCCCGGGCAACCCGGAGGCGCCTGTTGACCGTCACCTTGTCCGAGAAGAGTGTCGTCCAAGCAGGAGCGACGAGCAGGAAGGTCTGAGAGACCATGGAGCTCTTTCTTTGAGTGTATATATATTTTGACATTTTCCTCCAGTGTGGCCTTTCACCATGAGCACACGCACCCAGGGGCGTTGCACCTTCGCCCTGGATGCGCAGCGGTTAGGGGGTCATGGGTGTCCAATCCAGACCCGCGTTTACTGTAAGTCTCGTGCCCGCACAATGTGCATTTGTATCTGGGCTGGGTCAGGCCACTTCCCCACCAGGCCTGACCACCACGATCCTCTGGTTCTGGTTCGTGTTCCCTTGTCCGAGCGGAGGGCTGTTACTACCTCCTCCACAAAGACCCGAAGGTCCGTCCTAGGACCGTCTCGGCTCCAGGCGGAGCTCCGTCAGGCAAACCTATTCCATCTGTGCCCGGAACCAAGGCACTCTCCCTGGGCCAGCCAGGGAGGCCTAACAGCATGGAGCTTTGAAAGCATCGCACATTTTTGTACTTGGTCGATTTTTTTTATTTTTCGCCATTTGATACCCAAGTGAAGCCCAGACCGATCCTTCGACAAGCATATGGTAGCATTTTTTACACCGGGATCAACCGAGGAGCCCCTGACAGTCGAAACCGCGGCGCGCTGACTTCCTACACACGGGTCTCGCTCCGCTCGGGCCCCCGGTCGAGGGATGGCTCGAGGACGGCACGGCCGCTCATAGGGCGCGCGAAGATCCATCCGTCTGGGGCTGGGAGGCCTCTGGGTCGAGGCCGTTCGACAAGCATATGGTTTTTATTTACCCCGGAGCCCCGGACAGACGAAACCGCGACGCGCTGGCTTCCTACACACGGGTCACGCTCCGCTCGGGCCCCCGGTCGAGGGATGGCTCGAGGACGGCACGGCCGCTCATAGGGCGCGCGAGGATACATCCGTCTGGGGCTGGGAGGCCTCTGGGTCGAGGACCGTTCGACAAGCATATGGATTTTATTTACCCCGGGATCAACCGAGGAGCCCCGGACAGACGAAACCGCGGCGCGCTGGCTTCCTACACACGGGTCTCGCTCCGCTCGGGCCCCCGGTCGAGGGATGGCTCGAGGACGGCACGGCCGCTCATAGGGCGCGCGAGGATCCATCCGTCTGGGGCTGGGAGGCCTCTGGGTCGAGGCCGTAACCGGGAAGGGTGCTTTCAAAGCGGGGTGAGGCGCAGGGCGAAGTTAGGCTCTGAGACGTGACGAGGGGGTACCCACCATACCTCCCCGACCGTCCAAGCCTCCCGACGCGCCCGCCGCCACCGCCGGCTTCGCGGACATCCGTTTCAGACGGGCCTTCTGAGTCTCCCGAGGGTCGACGCGGCCTGCTTTCCCCGGAGGGAGGCCGTGTCTAGAGTCGATGCGCAGAGCGGGGAGGAGCAAGCTGCCCAAAGCGGTCTTTCGACCGGGCAGGGGCCATCCCCAGGCGCGTCCAAAGTTCCAATCGACCAGGCACCCCGAAGTGACGGCCCGAAGGAGAGGGTGCGCCCCTCCGGGCCCCAGGCAACCCGCAGGCGCCTCGTTTTACTGTAAGTCTCGCACCCGCACAAAGTGCACTTTTTCTGGGCCGGGTCACGCCGCTTCCCCACCGGGTCTGACCACCACACTACCCTCTTCCATACAGCCCCGAAGGTCCGTTTTAGGACCGTCTTTGCTCCAGGAGGAGCTCCGGTAGGCAAACCTATCTGTCTGTGCCGGGACCGAGGCACCCTCCCTGGGCTGGCCAGGGAGGTCTGAGAGCATGGAGCTCTGAGGCAACCACACATTTTTTGGACTCTTCCAATTTTTCAAATTTGACACCAGAGCCAAGCCCAGAGTCAACCCCACAAGGCACTTGCTCTTGATTCGTGCCCAGGAAAGCTGCACCATGCCTGGGACACACTTTTCAGATAAAATCATACCGTCTTTTCCTGGAGGTTTCAAACTTCCAGAGCTCCACCATCGCGCGGTGTATTCTGGATTTTATATACCCACCCAGAGTGACCCTGAGTGGGACTCACGACGGTCTGATGATGAGGTGTGTGTTTGCCCCCTGCCACAATCACCATACTCCCCTCTTCCATACAGCCCCGAAGGGCCGTTTTAGGACCGTCTTTGCTCCAGGCGGAGCTCCGGTAGGAATACCAATCTGTCTGTGCCCAGGACCGAGGCACCCTCCCTGGGCTGGCCAGGGAGGTCTGAGAGCATGGAGCTCTGAGGAAACAACACATTTTTGGACTCTTCCAATTTTTCAAATTTGACACCAGAGCCAAGCCCAGAGTCAACCCCACAAGGCACTTGCTCTTGATTCGTGCCCAGGAAAGCTGCACCATGCCTGGGACACACTTTTCAGATAAAATCATACCGTCTTTTCCTGGAGGTTTCAAACTTCCAGAGCTCCACCATCGCGCGGTGTATTCTGGATTTTATATACCCACCCAGAGTGGGACTCACGACGGTCTGATGATGAGGTGTGTGTTTGCCCCCTGACACAATCACCATACTCCCCTCTTCCATACAGCCCCGAAGGGCCGTTTTAGGACCGTCTTTGCTCCAGGCGAAGCTCCGGTAGGAATACCAATCTGTCTGTGCCCAGGACCGAGGCACCCTCCCTGGGCTGGCCAGGGAGGTCTGAGAGCATGGAGCTCTGAGGCAACAACACATTTTTGGACTCTTCCAATTTTTCAAATTTGACACCAGAGCCAAGCCCAGAGTCAACCCCACAAGGCACTTGCTCTTGATTCGTGCCCAGGAAAGCTGCACCATGCCTGGGACACACTTTTCAGATAAAATCATACCGTCTTTTCCTGGAGGTTTCAAACTTCCAGAGCTCCACCATCGCGCGGTGTATTCTGGATTTTATATACCCACCCAGAGTGGGACTCACGACGGTCTGATGATGAGGTGTGTGTTTGCCCCCTGCCACAATCACCATACTCCCCTCTTCCATACAGCCCCGAAGGGCCGTTTTAGGACCGTCTTTGCTCCAGGCGGAGCTCCGGTAGGAATACCAATCTGTCTGTGCCCAGGACCGAGGCACCCTCCCTGGGCTGGCCAGGGAGGTCTGAGAGCATGGAGCTCTGAGGCAACAACACATTTTTGGACTCTTCCAATTTTTCAAATTTGACACCAGAGCCAAGCCCAGAGTCAACCCCACAAGGCACTTGCTCTTGATTCGTGCCCAGGAAAGCTGCACCATGCCTGGGACGCACTTTTCAGATAAAATCATACCGTCTTTTCCTGGAGGTTTCAAACTTCCAGAGCTCCACCATCGCGCGGTGTATTCTGGATTTTATATACCCAGCCAGAGTGACTCTGAGTGGGACTCACGACGGTCTGATAATGAGGTGTATGTGTGTGTTTTTGTTTGCCCCCGCCACAATCACCACACTCCCCTCTTCCATACAGCCCCGAAGGGCCGTTTTAGGACCGACTTTGCTCCAGACGGAGCTCCGGTAGGAATACCAATCTGTCTGTGCCCGGTACCGAGGCACCCTCCCTGGGCTGGCCAGGGAGGTCTGAGAGCATGGAGCTCCGAGCCTACATTCAATTTTTGGACTCTTCCAATTTTTCAAATTTGACACCAGAGCCAAGCCCAGAGTCAACCCCACAAGGCACTTGCTCTTGATTCGTGCCCAGGAAAGCTGCACCATGCCTGGGACGCACTTTTCAGATAAAATCATACCGTCTTTTCCTGGAGGTTTCAAACTTCCAGAGCTCCACCATCGCGCGGTGTATTCTGGATTTTATATACCCACCCAGAGTGGGACTCACGACGGTCTGATGATGAGGTGTGTGTTTGCCCCCTGCCACAATCACCATACTCCCCTCTTCCATACAGCCCCGAAGGTCCGTTTTAGGACCGTCTTTGCTCCAGGAGGAGCTCCGGTAGGCAAACCTATCTGTCTGTGCCGGGACCGAGGCACCCTCCCTGGGCTGGCCAGGGAGGTCTGAGAGCATGGAGCTCTGAGGCAACCACACATTTTTTTGACTCTTCCAATTTTTTCAAATTTGACACCAGAGCCAAGCCCAGAGTCAACCCCACAAGGCACTTGCTCTTGATTCGTGCCCAGGAAAGCTGCACCATGCCTGGGACACACTTTTCAGATAAAATCATACCGTCTTTTCCTGGAGGTTTCAAACTTCCAGAGCTCCACCATCGCGCGGTGTATTCTGGATTTTATATACCCACCCAGAGTGACCCTGAGTGGGACTCACGACGGTCTGATGATGAGGTGTGTGTTTGCCCCCTGCCACAATCACCATACTCCCCTCTTCCATACAGCCCCGAAGGTCCGTTTTAGGACCGACTTTGCTCCAGACGGAGCTCCGGTAGGAATACCAATCTGTCTGTGCCCGGGACCGAGGCACTCTCCCTGGGCTGGCCAGGGAGGTCTGAGAGCATGGAGCTCCGAGCCTACATTCAATTTTTGGACTCTTCCAATTTTTCAAATTTGACACCAGAGCCAAGCCCAGAGTCAACCCCACAAGGCACTTGCTCTTGATTCGTGCCCAGGAAAGCTGCACCATGCCTGGGACGCACTTTTCAGATAAAATCATACCGTCTTTTCCTGGAGGTTCCGTACTTCCAGAGCTCCACCGTCGCATGGTGTAATCTGGATTTTATATACCCAGCCAGAGTGACTCTGAGTGGGACTCACGACGGTCTGATGATGAGGTGTATGTTTGCCCGCGCCACAATCACCAAGCTCCCCTCTTCCATACAGCCCCGAAGGGCCGTTTTAGGACCGACTTTGCTCCAGGCGGACCTCCATGGGGTGGCAGGCAAATCTGATTCTGGCCCAGGAAGGGGCACATTCCCTGGGCTGGCCAGGGAGGTCTGACGGCATGGAGCTTTGAGTCGACCGCAACTTTTTGGACTCTGTCATTTTTTTGATAGCTTGGCTTCAGAGTCAAGCCCAGAGTCAATTTCTCCATAGGCTTTGGGCTTTATTTGTGCCCGGGAAGGCTTCTCGCCTCCTCTACAAGAGCCCCAAGGTCCGTTTTAGGACCGTCTTTGCACCAGATGGACCTCCATGGGTGGCGGGCAAATCTGAATCTGGCCCAGGACGGGACACCTTCCCTGGGCTGGCCAGGGAGGTCTGACAGCATGGAGCTTTGAAGCAACCGCAACTTTTTGGACTCTGTCATTTTTCGAGATCTAGGCTTCAGAGTCAAGCCCAGGGTCAATTTCAACACGGGCTTTGGTCATTATTCGTGCCCAGGAGACCCGCACCCTACCTGGGATACACTTTTCAGATAAATCAGACCGTCTTTTCCTGGAGGTTTGATGTTTTTCAGAGCTCCACAACGGCGGAGATTGAACTCACTTCCCCAGCCAGAGTGCACCTTCTCCGGCATGGGTAACTGCCTTGAAGACCCTGGGGCTCCGAACGCACACCTCGTTCATGGACTTAGTCAATTTTTCAATTCTGACCCCAGAGTCAAGCCGGCCAGGGGTTCTCTTTGTCTTTATTCGTGCCCAGGAGGGCCTCTCACCTCCTCTACAAGAACCCCAAGGTCCGTTTTAGGACCGTCTTTGCACCAGATGGACCTCCATGGGTGGCGGGCAAATCTGAATCTGGCCCAGGACGGGACACCTTCCCTGGGCTGGCCAGGGAGGTCTGACAGCATGGAGCTTTGAAGCAACCGCAACTTTTTGGACTCTGTCATTTTTCGAGATCTAGGCTTCAGAGTCAAGCCCAGGGTCAATTTCAACACGGGCTTTGGTCATTATTCGTGCCCAGGAGACCCGCACCCTGCCGGGGATACACTTTTCAGAAAAATCAGACCGTCTTTTCCTGGAGGTTTGATGTTTTTCAGAGCTCCACAACGGCGTAGATTGAACTCACTTCCCCAGCCAGAGTGCACCTTCTCTGGCATGGGTAACTGCCTTGAAGACCCTGGGGCTCCGAACGCACACCTCGTTCATGGACTTCGTCAATTTTTTCAATTCTGACCCCAGAGTCAAGCCGGCCAGGGGCTCTCTTTGTCTTTATTCGTGCCCAGGAGGGCCTCTCACCTCCTCTACAAGAACCCCAAGGTCCGTTTTAGGACCGTCTTTGCACCAGATGGACCTCCATGGGTGGCGGGCAAATCTGAATCTGGCCCAGGACGGGCCACCGTCCCTGGGCTGGCCAGGGAGGTCTGACAGCATGGAGCTTTGAAGCAACCGCAACTTTTTGGACTCTGTCATTTTTCGAGATCTAGGCTTCAGAGTCAAGCCCAGGGTCAATTTCAACACGGGCTTTGGTCATTATTCGTGCCCAGGAGACCCGCAGCCTTCCTGGGATGCACTTTTGACAAAAATCAGACCGTCTTTTTCCTGGAGGTTTGATGTTTTTCAGAGCTCCACAACGGCGGAGATTGAACTCACTTCCCCAGCCAGAGTGCACCCTCTCTGGCATGGGTAACTGCCTTTAAGACCCTGGGGCTCCGATTGCACACCTCGTTCATGGACTTAGTCAATTTTTCAGTTCTGACCCCAGAGTCAAGCCGGCCAGGGGCTCTCTTTGTCTTTATTCGTGCCCAGGAGGGCCTCTCA
The DNA here is from genome assembly GCA_029959095.1 of Rhinichthys osculus. Taxonomy (NCBI): domain Eukaryota; kingdom Metazoa; phylum Chordata; class Actinopteri; order Cypriniformes; family Leuciscidae; genus Rhinichthys; species Rhinichthys osculus. The sequence continues at coordinate 121,974 of JARWKJ010000049.1, read as the reverse complement.
CCTCCTCTACAAGAACCCCAAGGTCCGTTTTAGGACCGTCTTTGCACCAGACGGACCTCCATGGGTGGCGGGCAAATCTGAATCTGGCCCAGGACGGGACACCCTCCCTGGGCTGGCCAGGGAGGTCTGACAGCATGGAGCTTTGAAGCAACCGCAACTTTTTGGACTCTGTCATTTTTCGAGATCTAGGACTCAGAGACAAGCCCAGAGTCAATTTCACCATGGGCATTGGGCTTTCTTCGTGCCCAGGAGACCCGCACCCTACCTGGGATGCACTTTTCAGATAAATCAGGCCGTCTTTTCCTGGAGGTTTGATGTTTTTCAGAGCTCCACCACCGTGGAGATTGAACTCACTTCCCCGGCCAGAGTGCACCCTCTCTGGCATGGGTAACTGCCTTGACGACCCTGGAGCTCCGAACGCACACCTCGTTCATGGACTTAGTCAATTTTTCAATTCTGACCCCAGAGTCAAGCCGGCCAGGGGCTCTCTTTGTCTTTATTCGTGCCCAGGAGGGCCTCTCACCTCCTCTACAAGAACCCCAAGGTCCGTTTTAGGACCGTCTTTGCACCAGACGGACCTCCATGGGTGGCGGGCAAATCTGAATCTGGCCCAGGACGGGACACCCTCCCTGGGCTGGCCAGGGAGGTCTGACAGCATGGAGCTTTGAAGCAACCGCAACTTTTTGGACTCTGTCATTTTTCGAGATCTAGGACTCAGAGACAAGCCCAGAGTCAATTTCACCATGGGCATTGGGCTTTCTTCGTGCCCAGGAGACCCGCACCCTACCTGGGATGCACTTTTCAGATAAATCAGGCCGTCTTTTCCTGGAGGTTTGATGTTTTTCAGAGCTCCACCACCGTGGAGATTGAACTCACTTCCCCGGCCAGAGTGCACCCTCTCTGGCATGGGTAACTGCCTTGACGACCCTGGAGCTCCGAACGCACACCTCGTTCATGGACTTAGTCAATTTTTCAATTCTGACCCCAGAGTCAAGCCGGCCAGGGGCTCTCTTTGTCTTTATTCGTGCCCAGGAGGGCCTCTCACCTCCTCTACAAGAACCCCAAGGTCCGTTTTAGGACCGTCTTTGCACCAGACGGACCTCCATGGGTGGCGGGCAAATCTGAATCTGGCCCAGGACGGGACACCCTCCCTGGGCTGGCCAGGGAGGTCTGACAGCATGGAGCTTTGAAGCAACCGCAACTTTTTGGACTCTGTCATTTTTCGAGATCTAGGACTCAGAGACAAGCCCAGAGTCAATTTCACCATGGGCATTGGGCTTTCTTCGTGCCCAGGAGACCCGCACCCTACCTGGGATGCACTTTTCAGATAAATCAGGCCGTCTTTTCCTGGAGGTTTGATGTTTTTCAGAGCTCCACCACCGTGGAGATTGAACTCACTTCCCCGGCCAGAGTGCACCCTCTCTGGCATGGGTAACTGCCTTGACGACCCTGGAGCTCCGAACGCACACCTCGTTCATGGACTTAGTCAATTTTTCAATTCTGACCCCAGAGTCAAGCCGGCCAGGGGCTCTCTTTGTCTTTATTCGTGCCCAGGAGGGCCTCTCACCTCCTCTACAAGAACCCCAAGGTCCGTTTTAGGACCGTCTTTGCACCAGACGGACCTCCATGGGTGGCGGGCAAATCTGAATCTGGCCCAGGACGGGACACCCTCCCTGGGCTGGCCAGGGAGGTCTGACAGCATGGAGCTTTGAAGCAACCGCAACTTTTTGGACTCTGTCATTTTTCGAGATCTAGGACTCAGAGACAAGCCCAGAGTCAATTTCACCATGGGCATTGGGCTTTCTTCGTGCCCAGGAGACCCGCACCCTACCTGGGATGCACTTTTCAGATAAATCAGGCCGTCTTTTCCTGGAGGTTTGATGTTTTTCAGAGCTCCACCACCGTGGAGATTGAACTCACTTCCCCGGCCAGAGTGCACCCTCTCTGGCATGGGTAACTGCCTTGACGACCCTGGAGCTCCGAACGCACACCTCGTTCATGGACTTAGTCAATTTTTCAATTCTGACCCCAGAGTCAAGCCGGCCAGGGGCTCTCTTTGTCTTTATTCGTGCCCAGGAGGGCCTCTCACCTCCTCTACAAGAACCCCAAGGTCCGTTTTAGGACCGTCTTTGCACCAGATGGACCTCCATGGGTGGCGGGCAAATCTGAATCTGGCCCAGGACGGGACACCCTCCCTGGGCTGGCCAGGGAGGTCTGACAGCATGGAGGTTTGAGGCCACCGCACGTTTATGGACTTCGTCAATTTTTTCAAATCTGGCTCCAGAGTCAAGCCCAGGGTCAATTTCAACACGGGCTTTGGTCATTATTCGTGCCCAGGAGACCCGCACCCTTCCTGGGATGCACTTTTGAGAAAAATCAGACCGTCTTTTTCCTGGAGGTTTGATGTTTTTCAGAGCTCCACAACGGCGGAGATTGAACTCACTTCCCCAGCCAGAGTGCACCCTCTCTGGCATGGGTAACTGCCTTGAAGACCCTGGGGCTCCGAACGCACACCTCGTTCATGGACTTAGTCAATTTTTCAATTCTGACCCCAGAGTCAAGCCGGCCAGGGGCTCTCTTTGTCTTTATTCGTGCCCAGGAGGGCCTCTCACCTCCTCTACAAGAACCCCAAGGTCCGTTTTAGGACCGTCTTTTCACCAGACGGACCTCCATAGGTGGCGGTTAAATCTGAATCTGGCCCAAGACGGGCCACCTTCCCTGGGCTGGCCAGGGAGGTCTGAGAGCATGGAGCTCAGAACCCAAAGCACGTTTATGGACTTAGTCAATTTTTCAAATCTGGCTCCAGAGTCAAGCCAGGGGTCAATTTCAACACAGGCTTCGGTCATTATTCGTGCCCAGGAGACCTGCACCCTGCGTGGGATGCAATTTTGAGAAATATCAGACCGTCATTTTCCTGGAAGTTTGCTGTTTTTCAGAGCTCCACCACCGTGGAGATTGAACTCACTTCCCCAGCCAGAGTGCACCCTCTCTGGCATGGGTAACTGCCTTGAAGACCCTGGAGCTCCGAACGCACACCTCGTTTATGGACTTGGTCAATTTTTCAAATCTGACTCCAGAGTCAAGCCGGCCAGGGGCTCTCTTTGTCTTTATTCGTGCCCAGGAGGGCCTCTCACCTCCTCTACAAGAACCCCAAGGTCCGTTTTAGGACCGTCTTTGCACCAGACGGACCTCCATGGGTGGCGGACAAATCTGAATCTGGCCCAGGACGGGACACCCTCCCTGGGCTGGCCAGGGAGGTCTGACAGCATGGAGCTTTGAAGCAACCGCAACTTTTTGGACTCTGTCATTTTTCGAGATCTAGGCCTCAGAGTCAAGCCCAGAGTCAATTTCACCGTGGGCATTGGGCTTTCTTCGTGCCCAGGAGACCCGCACCCTACCTGGGATGCACTTTTCAGATAAATCAGGCCGTCTTTTCCTGGAGGTTTGATGTTTTTCAGAGCTCCACCACCGTGGAGATTGAACCCACTTCCCCGGCCAGAGTGCACCCTCTCTGGCATGGGTAACTGCCTTGACGACCCTGGAGCTCCGAACGCACACCTCGTTTATGGACTTGGTCAATTTTTCAATTCTGACTCCAGAGTCAAGCCAGCCAGGGGCTCTCTTTGTCTTTATTCGTGCCCGGGAGGGCCTCTCACCTCCTCTACAAGAACCCCAAGGTCCGTTTTAGGACCGTCTTTGCACCAGACGGACCTCCATGGGTGGCGGGCAAATCTGAATATGGCCCAGGACGGGACACCTTCCCTGGGCTGGCCAGGGAGGTCTGAGAGCATGGAGGTTTGAGGCCACCGCACGTTTATGGACTTAGTCAATTTTTCAAATCTGGCTCCAGAGTCAAGCCCAGGGTCAATTTCAACACGGGCATTGGTCATTATTCGTGCCCAGGAGACCTGCACCCTGCGTGGGATGCACTTTTGAGAAATATCAGACCGTCATTTTCCTGGAAGTTTGATGTTTTTCAGAGCTCCACCACCGTGGAGATTGAACTCACTTCCCCAGCCAGAGTGCACCCTCTCTGGGATGGGTAACTGCCTTGAAGACCCTGGAGCTCCGAACGCACACCTCGTTTATGGACTTGGTCAATTTTTCAATTCTGACTCCAGAGTCAAGCCGGCCAGGGGCTCTCTTTGTCTTTATTCGTGCCCGGGAGGGCCTCTCACCTCCTCTACAAGAACCCCAAGGTCCGTTTTAGGACCGTCTTTGCACCAGACGGACCTCCATGGGTGGCGGGCAAATCTGAATCTGGCCCAGGACGGGACACCTTCCCTGGGCTGGCCAGGGAGGTCTGAGAGCATGGAGGTTTGAGGCCACCGCACGTTTATGGACTTAGTCAATTTTTCAAATCTGGCTCCAGAGTCAAGCCCAGAGTCAAACTCTCCATGGGCCTTGGGTTTTATTCGTGCCCAGGAGACCCGCACCCTGCGTGGGATGCACTTTTGAGAAATATCAGACCGTCATTTTCCTGGAAGTTTGATGTCTTTGAGAGCTCCACCACCGTGGAGATTGAAACCACTTCCCCAGCCAGAGTGCACCCTCTCTGGCTTGGGTCAGTGCCTCGAAAGCCCTCGAGCTCAGAACCCACAGCACGTTCATGGACTTGGTCAATTTTTCAAATATGACTCCAGAGTCAAACTCTCCATGGGCATTGGGCTTTTTCTGTGCCCAGGAGACCTGCACCCTGCGTGGGATGCGCTTTTGAGAAAAATCAGACCGTCATTTTCCTGGAAGTTTCAATGTTTTTCAGAGCCAGCTTGGCACCAGTGTCAAGCCCAGAGTCAACTTCACCATGGGCATTGGCCATTTTTCAGTGCCCAGGAGACCTGCACCCTGCGTGGGATGCGCTTTTGAGAAAAATCAGACCGTCATTTTCCTGGAAGTTTCAATGTTTTTCAGAGCCAGCTTGGCACCAGAGTCAACTTCACCATGGGCATTGGCCATTTTTCTGTGCCCAGGAGACCTGCACCCTGCGTGGGATGCGCTTTTGAGAAAAATCAGACCGTCATTTTCCTGGAAGTTTCAATGTTTTTCAGAGCCAGCTTGGCACCAGTGTCAAGCCCAGAGTCAAATTCACCATGGGCATTGGCCATTTTTCTGTGCCCAGGAGACCTGCACCCTGCGTGGGATGCGCTTTTGAGAAAAATCAGACCGTCATTTTCCTGGAAGTTTCAATGTTTTTTCAGAGCCAGCTTGGCACCAGTGTCAAGCCCAGAGTCAAATTCACCATGGGCATTGGGCTTTTTCTGTGCCCAGGAGACCTGCACCCTGCGTGGGATGCGCTTTTGAGAAAAATCAGACCGTCATTTTCCTGGAAGTTTCAATGTTTTTCAGAGCCAGCTTGGCACCAGTGTCAAGCCCAGAGTCAAATTCACCATGGGCATTGGGCTTTTTCTGTGCCCAGGAGACCTGCACCCTGCGTGGGATGCGCTTTTGAGAAAAATCAGACCGTCATTTTCCTGGAAGTTTCAATGTTTTTCAGAGCCAGCTTGGCACCAGTGTCAAGCCCAGAGTCAAATTCACCATGGGCATTGGGCTTTTTCTGTGCCCAGGAGACCTGCACCCTGCGTGGGATGCGCTTTTGAGAAAAATCAGACCGTCATTTTCCTGGAAGTTGCAATGTTTTCCAGAGCCAGCTTGGCTCCAGAGTCAAGCCCAGGGCGAGGGGGGAACCCAGATTTCATCCCCACCCAGAGTGACTCTGAGTGTGGGACTCACGACGGTCTGGTGAGGGGTGGTGTGCGTCTGTGCGCCCTCTCCTACATCACCCCCGAGGCCCGTTTTAGGACCGTCTCGGCTCCAGACAGAGAGCCAGGGGTGGCGGGCAAACCCGCCATCGGCCCGGGTCCGATCACCCTGCCCGGGCCGGTCGAGAAGACCCGTGTGCCTGGAGCTCACAGTGCACCTCAACGTTATGGACTTAGGTTTTGGAGCGAGCCCGGCCCTGGAGACAAGCCTCGGGGTCAAGCCTCCACGGAGGGCCAAGCCCCAGGGTCAAGGCCCGGGAGTGCCAAGCCTCCGTGGAGAGCAAAGCCCCCCCCCAGAGTCAAGCGCCAGACTCCCAGGGAGAACCGGGCACTCTCCTCCTCACAAAACCCACATGGCACGTTGCAGGTGACCCTTTTCCCCGACAGTTCCTCCGGAACCGCGGGGCTGGGCGCTCCAAGCCGGGTATACAGCACCGTGCTCGGCCTGGGCGGCCGCCTAAGAGCGCATGCAGTTTGAAGGATGGTAACCCCACTGCAAACGGCTTCAAACGCCCGTAACTCGGCGAAGGCGGGTCCAATCGACGCCAAATTTTTATCGAGTGTAGAACTGGACGAGACCTTTCGAAAGAGCCCACCCCCAGCCCCGTGGGCCCCCGGGGGCCCGAGATACAGCCCCCCAAAGCGAACCGGAAGCGAAAAACGCAAATATCTCGGCGAAAACCCAACGGATCCGGCCACCACCGGGCTCCTTCGAACCGTCTCGTCGAACTGAACAAACTGATACAAGTTTCATGATTTTTGGTGCTGTTTTCGCGGAGATATTAGCCGAAAACCGCCGGGCGCGCTCCAAAATGGCGCCCGCTGATGACGTCACGATCTCGGGAGAAAATCGCCCGTATCTCGGCAACCCGAAGACCCAGAGAGCTCAAATTCGGGTGAGGAGGTCCCACGGGGGCCCTGACCTGAACCAGGGCGGTGGCGGGCCGCGGGGACGCCCCCTACCGATTCGCCGTTCGCTGGGACCCCCGACTTTGAACGGCCGTAACTCGGGGACCCGGGCGAGTTGGACCTCGGGGGTGGGCTCATTCGAAAGGCCCCGTCCAGCACTACGATCGATTAGAGTTTGGGGAATATTGAGCGAGGGGTTCCCGAGATATAAGCCGAAAAAGGTGCGCCTTTGACCGGACGTAACTCCCTGACCCCGAGGCCCTCGGGGACGGGGGTGGCACCGTTGGATAGGGCTCCTCGAGGCCTACAGACGACCCGAGTTTGAAATTTTTTCGCCGTGTGGTTTTCGAGATATTCGGGGAAAACAAAAAAATTCCCATTCGTTCAGTGGGTCTGGCCATCACCCATGTCTCCAAGGGGACTTCCAGGACCACGGGGGCCACCTGGCCGTGCCCGAGGACGGTGAACCTTCCTCGGCGTGCCACCAGAGCGTCTGGGGCCCTGGAAGTCCCCACCCACTGCAGGTTTTGGACTCTGAGGAATTTTCAGACCTCGAAAAGGGCCCCCGACTTTGAACGGCCGTAACTCGGGGACCCGGGCGAGTTGGACCTTGGGGGTGGGCTCATTCGAAAGGCCCCGTCCAGCACTACGATCGATTAGAGTTTGGGGAATATTGAGCGAGGGGTTCTCGAGATATAAGCCGACAAAGGTGCGCCTTTGACCGGACGTAACTCCCTGACCCCGAGGCCCTCGGGGACGTGGGTGGCCCCGTTGGATAGGGCCCATCGAGGCCTACAGACGACCCGAGTTTGACATTTTTTCGCCTTTTGGTTTTCGAGATATTCGAGAAAAACAAAAATGTCCCATTCGTTCAGTGGGTCTGGCTGTCACCCATGTCTCCAAGGGGACTTCCAGGACCCCGGGGGCCACCTGGCCGTGCCCGAGGACGGTGAACCTTCCTCGGCGTGTCACCAGAGCGTCTGGGGCCCTGGAAGTCCCCACCCACTGCAGGTTTTGGACTCTGAGGAATTTTCAGACCTCGAAAAGGGCCCCCGACTTTGAACGGCCGTAACTCGGGGACCCGGGTGAGTTGGACCTTGGGGGTGGGCTCATTCGAAAGGCCCCGTCCAGCACTACGATCGATTAGAGTTTGGGGAATATTGAGCGAGGGGTTCTCGAGATATAAGCCGACAAAGGTGCGCCTTTGACCGGACGTAACTCCCTGACCCCGAGGCCCTCGGGGACGTGGGTGGCCCCGTTGGATAGGGCCCATCGAGGCCTACAGACGACCCGAGTTTGACATTTTTTCGCCTTTTGGTTTTCGAGATATTCGAGAAAAACAAAAAATTCCCATTCGTTCAGTGGATTTGCCGCTCACCCATGTCTCCAAGGGGACTTCCAGGACCACGGGGGCCACCTGGCCGTGCCCGAGGACGGTGAACCTTCCTCGGCGTGCCACCAGAGCTTTTGGGGCCCTGGAAGTCCCCACCCACTGCAGGTTTTGGACTCTGAGGAATTTTCAGACCTCGAAAAGGGCCCCCGACTTTGAACGGCCGTAACTCGGGGACCCGGGCGAGTTGGACCTCGGGGGTGGGCTCATTCGAAAGGCCCCGTCCAGCACTACGATCGATTAGAGTTTGGGGAATATTGAGCGAGGGGTTCTCGAGATATAAGCCGACAAAGGTGCGCCTTTGACCGGACGTAACTCCCTGACCCCGAGGCCCTCGGGGACGTGGGTGGCCCCGTTGGATAGGGCCCATCGAGGCCTACAGACGACCCGAGTTTGACATTTTTTCGCCTTTTGGTTTTCGAGATATTCGAGAAAAACAAAAAATTCCCATTCGTTCAGTGGATTTGCCGCTCACCCATGTCTCCAAGGGGACTTCCAGGACCACGGGGGCCACCTGGCCGTGCCCGAGGACGGTGAACCTTCCTCGGCGTGCCACCAGAGCGTTTGGGGCCCTGGAAGTCCCCACCCACTGCAGGTTTTGGACTCTGAGGAATTTTCAGACCTCGAAAAGGGCCCCCGACTTTGAACGGCCGTAACTCGGGGACCCGGGCGAGTTGGACCTCGGGGGTGGGCTCATTCGAAAGGCCCCGTCCAGCACTACGATCGATTAGAGTTTGGGGAATATTGAGCGAGGGGTTCCCGAGATATAAGCCGAGAAAGGTGCGCCTTTGACCGGACGTAACTCCCTGACCCCGAGGCCCTCGGGGACGGGGGTGGCACCGTTGGATAGGGCCCTTCGAGGCCTACAGACGACCCGAGTTTGACATTTTTTCGCCGTGTGGTTCTCGAGATGTTCGGGGAAAACCAAATCCACATTCAGCTCTCTGGTCGTTCTCTACCTTAAGAGAGTCAGAGTTAGTCCCGGCCTTTCCCCTTCCGGGGCCGCCTGGCCGTCCCCGAGGACGGTGAACCTTCCTCGGCGTGCCACCAGAGCCTCTGGGGCCCTGGAAGTCCCCACCCACTGCAGGTTTTGGACTCTGAGGAATTTTCGGACCTCAAAAGGGCCCCGACTTTGAACGGCCGTAACTCCGGGACCCCGCCGCCCAGAGACACCAGACTCGGGTCAAAGTAGGGTCTGGGTGGGCCCCTCACAACGAGCCAACCCCCGAGCTCCGGGGCCCCCGGGTCCCGGAGAAAATGGGCCCAACGGGACGGGGCGCACCTCGGAAGGAAAGGTCCCAGGGGCCCGGGGAGGTGGGGTCCGAGAGGGCGCGGGGGGAGCCCCCGACACCCGAAAGGGCGAGCCGCTGGGACCTCCCCTTTCCGAGATACGGGTCGTTTTGTTCAAAAGTCCCT
>JARWKJ010000049.1:82500-102500 GCA_029959095.1 Rhinichthys osculus | reverse complement strand
GGATGGCTCGAGGACGGCGCGGCCGCTCATAGGGCGCGTGCGGAAAACCCTCCTCCGTGGCGGAGGTGGGGGGTTTTGTGGCCGCTGGGTCGAGGCCGTAACCGGGAAGGGGTGCTTTTCGAGCGGGGAGGTGAGGTGGCGAAGGGTCGGCTCGAAGACTGGGGAGGGGTGGGGCCTCGCCCGTCCGATCCTGCCCGACGCGCACCGCGTCCTCCGCCGCCGTGGCGGACGTTCGTTTCAGACGGACCTTCTGAGTCTCCCGAGGGTCGACGCGGCCTGCTTTCCCCGGAGGGAGGCCGCGTCTAGAGTCGACGCGCAGAGCGGGGAGGAGCAAGCTGCCCAGAGCGGTCTTTCGACCGGGCAGGGGCCGTCCCCAGGCGCGTCCGAAGTTCCAATCGACCAGGCGACCCCTAGCAGCGACGGCCCGGAGGAGGGGGTGCTCTCCTCCGGGCCCCGGGCAACCCGGAGGCGCCCGTTTTCGTACGAAAGACCGTTACCTTGTCCGAGCGGGGCGCTTGTCCCCTCCTCGACAAAACCCCGAAGGTCCGTTTTAGGACCGTCTTCGCACCGACGGGTGCTCCGCCGATGCGACCGATTCGACCGCGCCCGAGTCTGAGGCGCCCTCCTCGGTCACCGGCCGTGGAGGCTGGCCGTTCTGGGAAACTTTTCTCACCGCACATTTAAGGACTCTGTCCTTTTTTTCGGAGGGGGACTTTTCCTCCAGAGCGCACCCGTCACCGCTTACCGCCCCAGATAACGCATCCTCCCCAGGATGTAGGGAACCCGAGACCGAGATTTCGTCCGTCACCTTGTCCGAGCGGGGCGCTTGTCCCCTCCTCGACAAAACCCCGAAGGTCCGTTTTAGGACCGTCTTTGCTCCGACGGGAGATCCGTCATGCAGACGGGTTCGCGTGTGCCGGAACCCGAGGCACTCTCCCCGGTCGCCAGCCGGGGAGTCGCGTGATCCTGGGAATCTGGTTTGACCGCACCGTTCCGGACTCTGTCCGATTTTTATTTTCTTCGGAGGAGCACCTTCCTCCAGGGCGCCCGCCCGCCCGTCAACCTTGTCCGATCGGAGCGCTTGTCCCCTCCTCGACAAAACCCCGAAGGTCCGTTTCGGGACCATCTTTGCTCCATCTGGAGCTCCGTCAGGCAGACGGATTCGCTCGTGCCCGAACCCGAGGCACTCTCCCCGGTCGCCAGCCAGGGAGTTGAGTCAGCATGGGAATCTCGTTCGTACGCAACTTCACAGACACTGTCCGTGTTTTTGTTTCTCACTGCCTTCTCTCCTCCAGGGGTGTCTCAAGCCCCTGGAGTCGTTTCGCCGTTTACCCAGACCTGAGCGTGTGACAAGCATATGTTTCTTACCCCGGGATCAATCGTGGAGCCCCGGACGGGGGCGAACCGCAGCGCGCGTGCTTCCTACACACGGGTCTCGCTCCGCTCGGGCCCCCGGTCGGGGGATGGCTCGAGGACGGCGCGGCCGCTCATAGGGCGCGTGCGGAACCCTCCATCTGGGGGGGGGGGGGGGGGGGGGGGAGGTTGGAGGCCTCTGGGTCGAGGCCGTAACCGGGAAGGGTGCTTTCAAAGCGGGGTGAGGCGCAGGGCGAAGTTAGGCTCTAAGACGTGACAGAGGGGGCCCCCTACTACCTCCCCGACCGTCCAAGCCTCCCGACGCGCCCGCCGCCACCGCCGCCTCCGCGGACATCCGTTTCAGACGGGCCTTCTGAGTCTCCCGAGGTCGACACGGCCTGCTTTCCCCGGAGGGAGGCCGTGTCTTGAGTCGACGCGCAGAGCGGGGAGGAGCAAGCTGCCCAAAGCGGTCTTTCGACCGGGCAGGGGCCGTCCCCAGGCGCGTCCGAAGTTCCAATCGACCAGGCAACCCCTAGCAGCGACGGCCCAGAGGAGGGGGTGCTCTCCTCCAGGCCCCGGGCAACCCGGAGGCGCCTGTTGACCGTCACCTTGTCCGAGAAGAGTGTCGTCCAAGCAGGAGCGACGAGCAGGAAGGTCTGAGAGACCATGGAGCTCTTTCTTTGAGTGTATATATATTTTGACATTTTCCTCCAGTGTGGCCTTTCACCATGAGCACACGCACCCAGGGGCGTTGCACCTTCGCCCTGGATGCGCAGCGGTTAGGGGGTCATGGGTGTCCAATCCAGACCCGCGTTTACTGTAAGTCTCGTGCCCGCACAATGTGCATTTGTATCTGGGCTGGGTCAGGCCACTTCCCCACCAGGCCTGACCACCACGATCCTCTGGTTCTGGTTCGTGTTCCCTTGTCCGAGCGGAGGGCTGTTACTACCTCCTCCACAAAGACCCGAAGGTCCGTCCTAGGACCGTCTCGGCTCCAGGCGGAGCTCCGTCAGGCAAACCTATTCCATCTGTGCCCGGAACCAAGGCACTCTCCCTGGGCCAGCCAGGGAGGCCTAACAGCATGGAGCTTTGAAAGCATCGCACATTTTTGTACTTGGTCGATTTTTTTTATTTTTCGCCATTTGATACCCAAGTGAAGCCCAGACCGATCCTTCGACAAGCATATGGTAGCATTTTTTACACCGGGATCAACCGAGGAGCCCCTGACAGTCGAAACCGCGGCGCGCTGACTTCCTACACACGGGTCTCGCTCCGCTCGGGCCCCCGGTCGAGGGATGGCTCGAGGACGGCACGGCCGCTCATAGGGCGCGCGAAGATCCATCCGTCTGGGGCTGGGAGGCCTCTGGGTCGAGGCCGTTCGACAAGCATATGGTTTTTATTTACCCCGGAGCCCCGGACAGACGAAACCGCGACGCGCTGGCTTCCTACACACGGGTCACGCTCCGCTCGGGCCCCCGGTCGAGGGATGGCTCGAGGACGGCACGGCCGCTCATAGGGCGCGCGAGGATACATCCGTCTGGGGCTGGGAGGCCTCTGGGTCGAGGACCGTTCGACAAGCATATGGATTTTATTTACCCCGGGATCAACCGAGGAGCCCCGGACAGACGAAACCGCGGCGCGCTGGCTTCCTACACACGGGTCTCGCTCCGCTCGGGCCCCCGGTCGAGGGATGGCTCGAGGACGGCACGGCCGCTCATAGGGCGCGCGAGGATCCATCCGTCTGGGGCTGGGAGGCCTCTGGGTCGAGGCCGTAACCGGGAAGGGTGCTTTCAAAGCGGGGTGAGGCGCAGGGCGAAGTTAGGCTCTGAGACGTGACGAGGGGGTACCCACCATACCTCCCCGACCGTCCAAGCCTCCCGACGCGCCCGCCGCCACCGCCGGCTTCGCGGACATCCGTTTCAGACGGGCCTTCTGAGTCTCCCGAGGGTCGACGCGGCCTGCTTTCCCCGGAGGGAGGCCGTGTCTAGAGTCGATGCGCAGAGCGGGGAGGAGCAAGCTGCCCAAAGCGGTCTTTCGACCGGGCAGGGGCCATCCCCAGGCGCGTCCAAAGTTCCAATCGACCAGGCACCCCGAAGTGACGGCCCGAAGGAGAGGGTGCGCCCCTCCGGGCCCCAGGCAACCCGCAGGCGCCTCGTTTTACTGTAAGTCTCGCACCCGCACAAAGTGCACTTTTTCTGGGCCGGGTCACGCCGCTTCCCCACCGGGTCTGACCACCACACTACCCTCTTCCATACAGCCCCGAAGGTCCGTTTTAGGACCGTCTTTGCTCCAGGAGGAGCTCCGGTAGGCAAACCTATCTGTCTGTGCCGGGACCGAGGCACCCTCCCTGGGCTGGCCAGGGAGGTCTGAGAGCATGGAGCTCTGAGGCAACCACACATTTTTTGGACTCTTCCAATTTTTCAAATTTGACACCAGAGCCAAGCCCAGAGTCAACCCCACAAGGCACTTGCTCTTGATTCGTGCCCAGGAAAGCTGCACCATGCCTGGGACACACTTTTCAGATAAAATCATACCGTCTTTTCCTGGAGGTTTCAAACTTCCAGAGCTCCACCATCGCGCGGTGTATTCTGGATTTTATATACCCACCCAGAGTGACCCTGAGTGGGACTCACGACGGTCTGATGATGAGGTGTGTGTTTGCCCCCTGCCACAATCACCATACTCCCCTCTTCCATACAGCCCCGAAGGGCCGTTTTAGGACCGTCTTTGCTCCAGGCGGAGCTCCGGTAGGAATACCAATCTGTCTGTGCCCAGGACCGAGGCACCCTCCCTGGGCTGGCCAGGGAGGTCTGAGAGCATGGAGCTCTGAGGAAACAACACATTTTTGGACTCTTCCAATTTTTCAAATTTGACACCAGAGCCAAGCCCAGAGTCAACCCCACAAGGCACTTGCTCTTGATTCGTGCCCAGGAAAGCTGCACCATGCCTGGGACACACTTTTCAGATAAAATCATACCGTCTTTTCCTGGAGGTTTCAAACTTCCAGAGCTCCACCATCGCGCGGTGTATTCTGGATTTTATATACCCACCCAGAGTGGGACTCACGACGGTCTGATGATGAGGTGTGTGTTTGCCCCCTGACACAATCACCATACTCCCCTCTTCCATACAGCCCCGAAGGGCCGTTTTAGGACCGTCTTTGCTCCAGGCGAAGCTCCGGTAGGAATACCAATCTGTCTGTGCCCAGGACCGAGGCACCCTCCCTGGGCTGGCCAGGGAGGTCTGAGAGCATGGAGCTCTGAGGCAACAACACATTTTTGGACTCTTCCAATTTTTCAAATTTGACACCAGAGCCAAGCCCAGAGTCAACCCCACAAGGCACTTGCTCTTGATTCGTGCCCAGGAAAGCTGCACCATGCCTGGGACACACTTTTCAGATAAAATCATACCGTCTTTTCCTGGAGGTTTCAAACTTCCAGAGCTCCACCATCGCGCGGTGTATTCTGGATTTTATATACCCACCCAGAGTGGGACTCACGACGGTCTGATGATGAGGTGTGTGTTTGCCCCCTGCCACAATCACCATACTCCCCTCTTCCATACAGCCCCGAAGGGCCGTTTTAGGACCGTCTTTGCTCCAGGCGGAGCTCCGGTAGGAATACCAATCTGTCTGTGCCCAGGACCGAGGCACCCTCCCTGGGCTGGCCAGGGAGGTCTGAGAGCATGGAGCTCTGAGGCAACAACACATTTTTGGACTCTTCCAATTTTTCAAATTTGACACCAGAGCCAAGCCCAGAGTCAACCCCACAAGGCACTTGCTCTTGATTCGTGCCCAGGAAAGCTGCACCATGCCTGGGACGCACTTTTCAGATAAAATCATACCGTCTTTTCCTGGAGGTTTCAAACTTCCAGAGCTCCACCATCGCGCGGTGTATTCTGGATTTTATATACCCAGCCAGAGTGACTCTGAGTGGGACTCACGACGGTCTGATAATGAGGTGTATGTGTGTGTTTTTGTTTGCCCCCGCCACAATCACCACACTCCCCTCTTCCATACAGCCCCGAAGGGCCGTTTTAGGACCGACTTTGCTCCAGACGGAGCTCCGGTAGGAATACCAATCTGTCTGTGCCCGGTACCGAGGCACCCTCCCTGGGCTGGCCAGGGAGGTCTGAGAGCATGGAGCTCCGAGCCTACATTCAATTTTTGGACTCTTCCAATTTTTCAAATTTGACACCAGAGCCAAGCCCAGAGTCAACCCCACAAGGCACTTGCTCTTGATTCGTGCCCAGGAAAGCTGCACCATGCCTGGGACGCACTTTTCAGATAAAATCATACCGTCTTTTCCTGGAGGTTTCAAACTTCCAGAGCTCCACCATCGCGCGGTGTATTCTGGATTTTATATACCCACCCAGAGTGGGACTCACGACGGTCTGATGATGAGGTGTGTGTTTGCCCCCTGCCACAATCACCATACTCCCCTCTTCCATACAGCCCCGAAGGTCCGTTTTAGGACCGTCTTTGCTCCAGGAGGAGCTCCGGTAGGCAAACCTATCTGTCTGTGCCGGGACCGAGGCACCCTCCCTGGGCTGGCCAGGGAGGTCTGAGAGCATGGAGCTCTGAGGCAACCACACATTTTTTTGACTCTTCCAATTTTTTCAAATTTGACACCAGAGCCAAGCCCAGAGTCAACCCCACAAGGCACTTGCTCTTGATTCGTGCCCAGGAAAGCTGCACCATGCCTGGGACACACTTTTCAGATAAAATCATACCGTCTTTTCCTGGAGGTTTCAAACTTCCAGAGCTCCACCATCGCGCGGTGTATTCTGGATTTTATATACCCACCCAGAGTGACCCTGAGTGGGACTCACGACGGTCTGATGATGAGGTGTGTGTTTGCCCCCTGCCACAATCACCATACTCCCCTCTTCCATACAGCCCCGAAGGTCCGTTTTAGGACCGACTTTGCTCCAGACGGAGCTCCGGTAGGAATACCAATCTGTCTGTGCCCGGGACCGAGGCACTCTCCCTGGGCTGGCCAGGGAGGTCTGAGAGCATGGAGCTCCGAGCCTACATTCAATTTTTGGACTCTTCCAATTTTTCAAATTTGACACCAGAGCCAAGCCCAGAGTCAACCCCACAAGGCACTTGCTCTTGATTCGTGCCCAGGAAAGCTGCACCATGCCTGGGACGCACTTTTCAGATAAAATCATACCGTCTTTTCCTGGAGGTTCCGTACTTCCAGAGCTCCACCGTCGCATGGTGTAATCTGGATTTTATATACCCAGCCAGAGTGACTCTGAGTGGGACTCACGACGGTCTGATGATGAGGTGTATGTTTGCCCGCGCCACAATCACCAAGCTCCCCTCTTCCATACAGCCCCGAAGGGCCGTTTTAGGACCGACTTTGCTCCAGGCGGACCTCCATGGGGTGGCAGGCAAATCTGATTCTGGCCCAGGAAGGGGCACATTCCCTGGGCTGGCCAGGGAGGTCTGACGGCATGGAGCTTTGAGTCGACCGCAACTTTTTGGACTCTGTCATTTTTTTGATAGCTTGGCTTCAGAGTCAAGCCCAGAGTCAATTTCTCCATAGGCTTTGGGCTTTATTTGTGCCCGGGAAGGCTTCTCGCCTCCTCTACAAGAGCCCCAAGGTCCGTTTTAGGACCGTCTTTGCACCAGATGGACCTCCATGGGTGGCGGGCAAATCTGAATCTGGCCCAGGACGGGACACCTTCCCTGGGCTGGCCAGGGAGGTCTGACAGCATGGAGCTTTGAAGCAACCGCAACTTTTTGGACTCTGTCATTTTTCGAGATCTAGGCTTCAGAGTCAAGCCCAGGGTCAATTTCAACACGGGCTTTGGTCATTATTCGTGCCCAGGAGACCCGCACCCTACCTGGGATACACTTTTCAGATAAATCAGACCGTCTTTTCCTGGAGGTTTGATGTTTTTCAGAGCTCCACAACGGCGGAGATTGAACTCACTTCCCCAGCCAGAGTGCACCTTCTCCGGCATGGGTAACTGCCTTGAAGACCCTGGGGCTCCGAACGCACACCTCGTTCATGGACTTAGTCAATTTTTCAATTCTGACCCCAGAGTCAAGCCGGCCAGGGGTTCTCTTTGTCTTTATTCGTGCCCAGGAGGGCCTCTCACCTCCTCTACAAGAACCCCAAGGTCCGTTTTAGGACCGTCTTTGCACCAGATGGACCTCCATGGGTGGCGGGCAAATCTGAATCTGGCCCAGGACGGGACACCTTCCCTGGGCTGGCCAGGGAGGTCTGACAGCATGGAGCTTTGAAGCAACCGCAACTTTTTGGACTCTGTCATTTTTCGAGATCTAGGCTTCAGAGTCAAGCCCAGGGTCAATTTCAACACGGGCTTTGGTCATTATTCGTGCCCAGGAGACCCGCACCCTGCCGGGGATACACTTTTCAGAAAAATCAGACCGTCTTTTCCTGGAGGTTTGATGTTTTTCAGAGCTCCACAACGGCGTAGATTGAACTCACTTCCCCAGCCAGAGTGCACCTTCTCTGGCATGGGTAACTGCCTTGAAGACCCTGGGGCTCCGAACGCACACCTCGTTCATGGACTTCGTCAATTTTTTCAATTCTGACCCCAGAGTCAAGCCGGCCAGGGGCTCTCTTTGTCTTTATTCGTGCCCAGGAGGGCCTCTCACCTCCTCTACAAGAACCCCAAGGTCCGTTTTAGGACCGTCTTTGCACCAGATGGACCTCCATGGGTGGCGGGCAAATCTGAATCTGGCCCAGGACGGGCCACCGTCCCTGGGCTGGCCAGGGAGGTCTGACAGCATGGAGCTTTGAAGCAACCGCAACTTTTTGGACTCTGTCATTTTTCGAGATCTAGGCTTCAGAGTCAAGCCCAGGGTCAATTTCAACACGGGCTTTGGTCATTATTCGTGCCCAGGAGACCCGCAGCCTTCCTGGGATGCACTTTTGACAAAAATCAGACCGTCTTTTTCCTGGAGGTTTGATGTTTTTCAGAGCTCCACAACGGCGGAGATTGAACTCACTTCCCCAGCCAGAGTGCACCCTCTCTGGCATGGGTAACTGCCTTTAAGACCCTGGGGCTCCGATTGCACACCTCGTTCATGGACTTAGTCAATTTTTCAGTTCTGACCCCAGAGTCAAGCCGGCCAGGGGCTCTCTTTGTCTTTATTCGTGCCCAGGAGGGCCTCTCACCTCCTCTACAAGAACCCCAAGGTCCGTTTTAGGACCGTCTTTGCACCAGACGGACCTCCATGGGTGGCGGGCAAATCTGAATCTGGCCCAGGACGGGACACCCTCCCTGGGCTGGCCAGGGAGGTCTGACAGCATGGAGCTTTGAAGCAACCGCAACTTTTTGGACTCTGTCATTTTTCGAGATCTAGGACTCAGAGACAAGCCCAGAGTCAATTTCACCATGGGCATTGGGCTTTCTTCGTGCCCAGGAGACCCGCACCCTACCTGGGATGCACTTTTCAGATAAATCAGGCCGTCTTTTCCTGGAGGTTTGATGTTTTTCAGAGCTCCACCACCGTGGAGATTGAACTCACTTCCCCGGCCAGAGTGCACCCTCTCTGGCATGGGTAACTGCCTTGACGACCCTGGAGCTCCGAACGCACACCTCGTTCATGGACTTAGTCAATTTTTCAATTCTGACCCCAGAGTCAAGCCGGCCAGGGGCTCTCTTTGTCTTTATTCGTGCCCAGGAGGGCCTCTCACCTCCTCTACAAGAACCCCAAGGTCCGTTTTAGGACCGTCTTTGCACCAGACGGACCTCCATGGGTGGCGGGCAAATCTGAATCTGGCCCAGGACGGGACACCCTCCCTGGGCTGGCCAGGGAGGTCTGACAGCATGGAGCTTTGAAGCAACCGCAACTTTTTGGACTCTGTCATTTTTCGAGATCTAGGACTCAGAGACAAGCCCAGAGTCAATTTCACCATGGGCATTGGGCTTTCTTCGTGCCCAGGAGACCCGCACCCTACCTGGGATGCACTTTTCAGATAAATCAGGCCGTCTTTTCCTGGAGGTTTGATGTTTTTCAGAGCTCCACCACCGTGGAGATTGAACTCACTTCCCCGGCCAGAGTGCACCCTCTCTGGCATGGGTAACTGCCTTGACGACCCTGGAGCTCCGAACGCACACCTCGTTCATGGACTTAGTCAATTTTTCAATTCTGACCCCAGAGTCAAGCCGGCCAGGGGCTCTCTTTGTCTTTATTCGTGCCCAGGAGGGCCTCTCACCTCCTCTACAAGAACCCCAAGGTCCGTTTTAGGACCGTCTTTGCACCAGACGGACCTCCATGGGTGGCGGGCAAATCTGAATCTGGCCCAGGACGGGACACCCTCCCTGGGCTGGCCAGGGAGGTCTGACAGCATGGAGCTTTGAAGCAACCGCAACTTTTTGGACTCTGTCATTTTTCGAGATCTAGGACTCAGAGACAAGCCCAGAGTCAATTTCACCATGGGCATTGGGCTTTCTTCGTGCCCAGGAGACCCGCACCCTACCTGGGATGCACTTTTCAGATAAATCAGGCCGTCTTTTCCTGGAGGTTTGATGTTTTTCAGAGCTCCACCACCGTGGAGATTGAACTCACTTCCCCGGCCAGAGTGCACCCTCTCTGGCATGGGTAACTGCCTTGACGACCCTGGAGCTCCGAACGCACACCTCGTTCATGGACTTAGTCAATTTTTCAATTCTGACCCCAGAGTCAAGCCGGCCAGGGGCTCTCTTTGTCTTTATTCGTGCCCAGGAGGGCCTCTCACCTCCTCTACAAGAACCCCAAGGTCCGTTTTAGGACCGTCTTTGCACCAGACGGACCTCCATGGGTGGCGGGCAAATCTGAATCTGGCCCAGGACGGGACACCCTCCCTGGGCTGGCCAGGGAGGTCTGACAGCATGGAGCTTTGAAGCAACCGCAACTTTTTGGACTCTGTCATTTTTCGAGATCTAGGACTCAGAGACAAGCCCAGAGTCAATTTCACCATGGGCATTGGGCTTTCTTCGTGCCCAGGAGACCCGCACCCTACCTGGGATGCACTTTTCAGATAAATCAGGCCGTCTTTTCCTGGAGGTTTGATGTTTTTCAGAGCTCCACCACCGTGGAGATTGAACTCACTTCCCCGGCCAGAGTGCACCCTCTCTGGCATGGGTAACTGCCTTGACGACCCTGGAGCTCCGAACGCACACCTCGTTCATGGACTTAGTCAATTTTTCAATTCTGACCCCAGAGTCAAGCCGGCCAGGGGCTCTCTTTGTCTTTATTCGTGCCCAGGAGGGCCTCTCACCTCCTCTACAAGAACCCCAAGGTCCGTTTTAGGACCGTCTTTGCACCAGATGGACCTCCATGGGTGGCGGGCAAATCTGAATCTGGCCCAGGACGGGACACCCTCCCTGGGCTGGCCAGGGAGGTCTGACAGCATGGAGGTTTGAGGCCACCGCACGTTTATGGACTTCGTCAATTTTTTCAAATCTGGCTCCAGAGTCAAGCCCAGGGTCAATTTCAACACGGGCTTTGGTCATTATTCGTGCCCAGGAGACCCGCACCCTTCCTGGGATGCACTTTTGAGAAAAATCAGACCGTCTTTTTCCTGGAGGTTTGATGTTTTTCAGAGCTCCACAACGGCGGAGATTGAACTCACTTCCCCAGCCAGAGTGCACCCTCTCTGGCATGGGTAACTGCCTTGAAGACCCTGGGGCTCCGAACGCACACCTCGTTCATGGACTTAGTCAATTTTTCAATTCTGACCCCAGAGTCAAGCCGGCCAGGGGCTCTCTTTGTCTTTATTCGTGCCCAGGAGGGCCTCTCACCTCCTCTACAAGAACCCCAAGGTCCGTTTTAGGACCGTCTTTTCACCAGACGGACCTCCATAGGTGGCGGTTAAATCTGAATCTGGCCCAAGACGGGCCACCTTCCCTGGGCTGGCCAGGGAGGTCTGAGAGCATGGAGCTCAGAACCCAAAGCACGTTTATGGACTTAGTCAATTTTTCAAATCTGGCTCCAGAGTCAAGCCAGGGGTCAATTTCAACACAGGCTTCGGTCATTATTCGTGCCCAGGAGACCTGCACCCTGCGTGGGATGCAATTTTGAGAAATATCAGACCGTCATTTTCCTGGAAGTTTGCTGTTTTTCAGAGCTCCACCACCGTGGAGATTGAACTCACTTCCCCAGCCAGAGTGCACCCTCTCTGGCATGGGTAACTGCCTTGAAGACCCTGGAGCTCCGAACGCACACCTCGTTTATGGACTTGGTCAATTTTTCAAATCTGACTCCAGAGTCAAGCCGGCCAGGGGCTCTCTTTGTCTTTATTCGTGCCCAGGAGGGCCTCTCACCTCCTCTACAAGAACCCCAAGGTCCGTTTTAGGACCGTCTTTGCACCAGACGGACCTCCATGGGTGGCGGACAAATCTGAATCTGGCCCAGGACGGGACACCCTCCCTGGGCTGGCCAGGGAGGTCTGACAGCATGGAGCTTTGAAGCAACCGCAACTTTTTGGACTCTGTCATTTTTCGAGATCTAGGCCTCAGAGTCAAGCCCAGAGTCAATTTCACCGTGGGCATTGGGCTTTCTTCGTGCCCAGGAGACCCGCACCCTACCTGGGATGCACTTTTCAGATAAATCAGGCCGTCTTTTCCTGGAGGTTTGATGTTTTTCAGAGCTCCACCACCGTGGAGATTGAACCCACTTCCCCGGCCAGAGTGCACCCTCTCTGGCATGGGTAACTGCCTTGACGACCCTGGAGCTCCGAACGCACACCTCGTTTATGGACTTGGTCAATTTTTCAATTCTGACTCCAGAGTCAAGCCAGCCAGGGGCTCTCTTTGTCTTTATTCGTGCCCGGGAGGGCCTCTCACCTCCTCTACAAGAACCCCAAGGTCCGTTTTAGGACCGTCTTTGCACCAGACGGACCTCCATGGGTGGCGGGCAAATCTGAATATGGCCCAGGACGGGACACCTTCCCTGGGCTGGCCAGGGAGGTCTGAGAGCATGGAGGTTTGAGGCCACCGCACGTTTATGGACTTAGTCAATTTTTCAAATCTGGCTCCAGAGTCAAGCCCAGGGTCAATTTCAACACGGGCATTGGTCATTATTCGTGCCCAGGAGACCTGCACCCTGCGTGGGATGCACTTTTGAGAAATATCAGACCGTCATTTTCCTGGAAGTTTGATGTTTTTCAGAGCTCCACCACCGTGGAGATTGAACTCACTTCCCCAGCCAGAGTGCACCCTCTCTGGGATGGGTAACTGCCTTGAAGACCCTGGAGCTCCGAACGCACACCTCGTTTATGGACTTGGTCAATTTTTCAATTCTGACTCCAGAGTCAAGCCGGCCAGGGGCTCTCTTTGTCTTTATTCGTGCCCGGGAGGGCCTCTCACCTCCTCTACAAGAACCCCAAGGTCCGTTTTAGGACCGTCTTTGCACCAGACGGACCTCCATGGGTGGCGGGCAAATCTGAATCTGGCCCAGGACGGGACACCTTCCCTGGGCTGGCCAGGGAGGTCTGAGAGCATGGAGGTTTGAGGCCACCGCACGTTTATGGACTTAGTCAATTTTTCAAATCTGGCTCCAGAGTCAAGCCCAGAGTCAAACTCTCCATGGGCCTTGGGTTTTATTCGTGCCCAGGAGACCCGCACCCTGCGTGGGATGCACTTTTGAGAAATATCAGACCGTCATTTTCCTGGAAGTTTGATGTCTTTGAGAGCTCCACCACCGTGGAGATTGAAACCACTTCCCCAGCCAGAGTGCACCCTCTCTGGCTTGGGTCAGTGCCTCGAAAGCCCTCGAGCTCAGAACCCACAGCACGTTCATGGACTTGGTCAATTTTTCAAATATGACTCCAGAGTCAAACTCTCCATGGGCATTGGGCTTTTTCTGTGCCCAGGAGACCTGCACCCTGCGTGGGATGCGCTTTTGAGAAAAATCAGACCGTCATTTTCCTGGAAGTTTCAATGTTTTTCAGAGCCAGCTTGGCACCAGTGTCAAGCCCAGAGTCAACTTCACCATGGGCATTGGCCATTTTTCAGTGCCCAGGAGACCTGCACCCTGCGTGGGATGCGCTTTTGAGAAAAATCAGACCGTCATTTTCCTGGAAGTTTCAATGTTTTTCAGAGCCAGCTTGGCACCAGAGTCAACTTCACCATGGGCATTGGCCATTTTTCTGTGCCCAGGAGACCTGCACCCTGCGTGGGATGCGCTTTTGAGAAAAATCAGACCGTCATTTTCCTGGAAGTTTCAATGTTTTTCAGAGCCAGCTTGGCACCAGTGTCAAGCCCAGAGTCAA
The DNA here is from genome assembly GCA_029959095.1 of Rhinichthys osculus. Taxonomy (NCBI): domain Eukaryota; kingdom Metazoa; phylum Chordata; class Actinopteri; order Cypriniformes; family Leuciscidae; genus Rhinichthys; species Rhinichthys osculus. Next base: position 88,908 of record JARWKJ010000049.1, on the reverse strand, counting down.
ATTCACCATGGGCATTGGCCATTTTTCTGTGCCCAGGAGACCTGCACCCTGCGTGGGATGCGCTTTTGAGAAAAATCAGACCGTCATTTTCCTGGAAGTTTCAATGTTTTTTCAGAGCCAGCTTGGCACCAGTGTCAAGCCCAGAGTCAAATTCACCATGGGCATTGGGCTTTTTCTGTGCCCAGGAGACCTGCACCCTGCGTGGGATGCGCTTTTGAGAAAAATCAGACCGTCATTTTCCTGGAAGTTTCAATGTTTTTCAGAGCCAGCTTGGCACCAGTGTCAAGCCCAGAGTCAAATTCACCATGGGCATTGGGCTTTTTCTGTGCCCAGGAGACCTGCACCCTGCGTGGGATGCGCTTTTGAGAAAAATCAGACCGTCATTTTCCTGGAAGTTTCAATGTTTTTCAGAGCCAGCTTGGCACCAGTGTCAAGCCCAGAGTCAAATTCACCATGGGCATTGGGCTTTTTCTGTGCCCAGGAGACCTGCACCCTGCGTGGGATGCGCTTTTGAGAAAAATCAGACCGTCATTTTCCTGGAAGTTGCAATGTTTTCCAGAGCCAGCTTGGCTCCAGAGTCAAGCCCAGGGCGAGGGGGGAACCCAGATTTCATCCCCACCCAGAGTGACTCTGAGTGTGGGACTCACGACGGTCTGGTGAGGGGTGGTGTGCGTCTGTGCGCCCTCTCCTACATCACCCCCGAGGCCCGTTTTAGGACCGTCTCGGCTCCAGACAGAGAGCCAGGGGTGGCGGGCAAACCCGCCATCGGCCCGGGTCCGATCACCCTGCCCGGGCCGGTCGAGAAGACCCGTGTGCCTGGAGCTCACAGTGCACCTCAACGTTATGGACTTAGGTTTTGGAGCGAGCCCGGCCCTGGAGACAAGCCTCGGGGTCAAGCCTCCACGGAGGGCCAAGCCCCAGGGTCAAGGCCCGGGAGTGCCAAGCCTCCGTGGAGAGCAAAGCCCCCCCCCAGAGTCAAGCGCCAGACTCCCAGGGAGAACCGGGCACTCTCCTCCTCACAAAACCCACATGGCACGTTGCAGGTGACCCTTTTCCCCGACAGTTCCTCCGGAACCGCGGGGCTGGGCGCTCCAAGCCGGGTATACAGCACCGTGCTCGGCCTGGGCGGCCGCCTAAGAGCGCATGCAGTTTGAAGGATGGTAACCCCACTGCAAACGGCTTCAAACGCCCGTAACTCGGCGAAGGCGGGTCCAATCGACGCCAAATTTTTATCGAGTGTAGAACTGGACGAGACCTTTCGAAAGAGCCCACCCCCAGCCCCGTGGGCCCCCGGGGGCCCGAGATACAGCCCCCCAAAGCGAACCGGAAGCGAAAAACGCAAATATCTCGGCGAAAACCCAACGGATCCGGCCACCACCGGGCTCCTTCGAACCGTCTCGTCGAACTGAACAAACTGATACAAGTTTCATGATTTTTGGTGCTGTTTTCGCGGAGATATTAGCCGAAAACCGCCGGGCGCGCTCCAAAATGGCGCCCGCTGATGACGTCACGATCTCGGGAGAAAATCGCCCGTATCTCGGCAACCCGAAGACCCAGAGAGCTCAAATTCGGGTGAGGAGGTCCCACGGGGGCCCTGACCTGAACCAGGGCGGTGGCGGGCCGCGGGGACGCCCCCTACCGATTCGCCGTTCGCTGGGACCCCCGACTTTGAACGGCCGTAACTCGGGGACCCGGGCGAGTTGGACCTCGGGGGTGGGCTCATTCGAAAGGCCCCGTCCAGCACTACGATCGATTAGAGTTTGGGGAATATTGAGCGAGGGGTTCCCGAGATATAAGCCGAAAAAGGTGCGCCTTTGACCGGACGTAACTCCCTGACCCCGAGGCCCTCGGGGACGGGGGTGGCACCGTTGGATAGGGCTCCTCGAGGCCTACAGACGACCCGAGTTTGAAATTTTTTCGCCGTGTGGTTTTCGAGATATTCGGGGAAAACAAAAAAATTCCCATTCGTTCAGTGGGTCTGGCCATCACCCATGTCTCCAAGGGGACTTCCAGGACCACGGGGGCCACCTGGCCGTGCCCGAGGACGGTGAACCTTCCTCGGCGTGCCACCAGAGCGTCTGGGGCCCTGGAAGTCCCCACCCACTGCAGGTTTTGGACTCTGAGGAATTTTCAGACCTCGAAAAGGGCCCCCGACTTTGAACGGCCGTAACTCGGGGACCCGGGCGAGTTGGACCTTGGGGGTGGGCTCATTCGAAAGGCCCCGTCCAGCACTACGATCGATTAGAGTTTGGGGAATATTGAGCGAGGGGTTCTCGAGATATAAGCCGACAAAGGTGCGCCTTTGACCGGACGTAACTCCCTGACCCCGAGGCCCTCGGGGACGTGGGTGGCCCCGTTGGATAGGGCCCATCGAGGCCTACAGACGACCCGAGTTTGACATTTTTTCGCCTTTTGGTTTTCGAGATATTCGAGAAAAACAAAAATGTCCCATTCGTTCAGTGGGTCTGGCTGTCACCCATGTCTCCAAGGGGACTTCCAGGACCCCGGGGGCCACCTGGCCGTGCCCGAGGACGGTGAACCTTCCTCGGCGTGTCACCAGAGCGTCTGGGGCCCTGGAAGTCCCCACCCACTGCAGGTTTTGGACTCTGAGGAATTTTCAGACCTCGAAAAGGGCCCCCGACTTTGAACGGCCGTAACTCGGGGACCCGGGTGAGTTGGACCTTGGGGGTGGGCTCATTCGAAAGGCCCCGTCCAGCACTACGATCGATTAGAGTTTGGGGAATATTGAGCGAGGGGTTCTCGAGATATAAGCCGACAAAGGTGCGCCTTTGACCGGACGTAACTCCCTGACCCCGAGGCCCTCGGGGACGTGGGTGGCCCCGTTGGATAGGGCCCATCGAGGCCTACAGACGACCCGAGTTTGACATTTTTTCGCCTTTTGGTTTTCGAGATATTCGAGAAAAACAAAAAATTCCCATTCGTTCAGTGGATTTGCCGCTCACCCATGTCTCCAAGGGGACTTCCAGGACCACGGGGGCCACCTGGCCGTGCCCGAGGACGGTGAACCTTCCTCGGCGTGCCACCAGAGCTTTTGGGGCCCTGGAAGTCCCCACCCACTGCAGGTTTTGGACTCTGAGGAATTTTCAGACCTCGAAAAGGGCCCCCGACTTTGAACGGCCGTAACTCGGGGACCCGGGCGAGTTGGACCTCGGGGGTGGGCTCATTCGAAAGGCCCCGTCCAGCACTACGATCGATTAGAGTTTGGGGAATATTGAGCGAGGGGTTCTCGAGATATAAGCCGACAAAGGTGCGCCTTTGACCGGACGTAACTCCCTGACCCCGAGGCCCTCGGGGACGTGGGTGGCCCCGTTGGATAGGGCCCATCGAGGCCTACAGACGACCCGAGTTTGACATTTTTTCGCCTTTTGGTTTTCGAGATATTCGAGAAAAACAAAAAATTCCCATTCGTTCAGTGGATTTGCCGCTCACCCATGTCTCCAAGGGGACTTCCAGGACCACGGGGGCCACCTGGCCGTGCCCGAGGACGGTGAACCTTCCTCGGCGTGCCACCAGAGCGTTTGGGGCCCTGGAAGTCCCCACCCACTGCAGGTTTTGGACTCTGAGGAATTTTCAGACCTCGAAAAGGGCCCCCGACTTTGAACGGCCGTAACTCGGGGACCCGGGCGAGTTGGACCTCGGGGGTGGGCTCATTCGAAAGGCCCCGTCCAGCACTACGATCGATTAGAGTTTGGGGAATATTGAGCGAGGGGTTCCCGAGATATAAGCCGAGAAAGGTGCGCCTTTGACCGGACGTAACTCCCTGACCCCGAGGCCCTCGGGGACGGGGGTGGCACCGTTGGATAGGGCCCTTCGAGGCCTACAGACGACCCGAGTTTGACATTTTTTCGCCGTGTGGTTCTCGAGATGTTCGGGGAAAACCAAATCCACATTCAGCTCTCTGGTCGTTCTCTACCTTAAGAGAGTCAGAGTTAGTCCCGGCCTTTCCCCTTCCGGGGCCGCCTGGCCGTCCCCGAGGACGGTGAACCTTCCTCGGCGTGCCACCAGAGCCTCTGGGGCCCTGGAAGTCCCCACCCACTGCAGGTTTTGGACTCTGAGGAATTTTCGGACCTCAAAAGGGCCCCGACTTTGAACGGCCGTAACTCCGGGACCCCGCCGCCCAGAGACACCAGACTCGGGTCAAAGTAGGGTCTGGGTGGGCCCCTCACAACGAGCCAACCCCCGAGCTCCGGGGCCCCCGGGTCCCGGAGAAAATGGGCCCAACGGGACGGGGCGCACCTCGGAAGGAAAGGTCCCAGGGGCCCGGGGAGGTGGGGTCCGAGAGGGCGCGGGGGGAGCCCCCGACACCCGAAAGGGCGAGCCGCTGGGACCTCCCCTTTCCGAGATACGGGTCGTTTTGTTCAAAAGTCCCTCGCGCGTAACCGGGCCTATCTCGGGAACCGAAGGGCCCAGCGGCTCGGGACGGCGGTTGCCAGGGCTACCCTAGGGGACCCTACTTCTCCCGCCGTCCCGAGCCACGGGGACCTTCCGGTCCCGAGATACGGCCACTTCCTGTCCAGCTTTGACCGGGCGTAACTCGGAGAGGAAGCCGATTTGGAGCTCCATACTCTGGGCGTTGGGGGACCTCTACTGGACACCCCCACCCCGGGTGTATGGAGCCCCAACTCGGCTCGGTTCCCGAGATACGGTCACTTCCTGTCCAGCTTCGACCGGGTGTAACTCGAAAAATAAGCCGAGTTGGAGCGCGAGACTCTGGGTGTTGGGGGACCTCTAGGAGACCCCCCCACACCGGGTGTATGGAGCCCCAAATCGGCTTGGTTCCAGAGATATGCCTGTTTGAAATCTCAACTTTGACCGGATGTAACTCGAAAAATAAGCCGAGTTGGGGCTCCAAACTCTGGGTGTTGGGGGACCTCCAGGAGACCCCCCCACACAGGGTGTATGGAGCCCCAACTCGGCTTGGTTCCAGAGATATGCCTGTTTGAAATCTCAACTTTGACCGGATGTAACTCGAAAAATAAGCCGAGTTGGGGCTCCAAACTCTGGGTGTTGGGGGACCTCCAGGAGACCCCCCCACACAGGGTGTATGGAGCCCCAACTCGGCTTGGTCCCAGAGATATGCCTGTTTGAAATTTCAACTTTGACCCAGTGTATCCAAAAAAAATAAGCCGAGTTGGGGCTCCAAACTCCGGGCAAAGGGGGACCTCCAGGAGACCCCCCAACACCGGGTGTATGGAGCCCCAACTCGGCTTGGTTCCAGAGATAGGCCTGTTTGAAATTTCAACTTTGACCCAGTGTATCCAAAAAAATAAGCCGAGTTGGGGCTCCAATCTCCGGGCGCAGGGGGACCTCAAGGAGACCCCCCCACACCGGGTGTATGGAGCCCCAACTCGGCGTGGTTCCAGAGATATGCCTGTTTGAAATTTCAACTTTGACCCAGTGTATCCAAAAAAATAAGCCGAGTTGGGGCTCCAAACTCCGGGCACAGGGGGACCTCCAGGAGACCCCCCAACACCGGGTGTATGGAGCCCCAACTCGGCTTGGTTCCAGAGATAGGCCTGTTTGAAATTTCAACTTTGACCCAGTGTATCCAAAAAAATAAGCCGAGTTGGGGCTCCAAACTCCGGGCACAGGGGGACCTCCAGGAGACCCCCCAACACCGGGTGTATGGAGCCCCAACTCGGCTTGGTTCCAGAGATAGGCCTGTTTGAAATTTCAACTTTGACCCAGTGTATCCAAAAAAATAAGCCGAGTTGGGGCTCCAAACTCCGGGCGCAGGGGGACCTCCAGGAGACCCCCCCACACCGGGTGTATGGAGCCCCAACTCGGCTTGGTTCCAGAGATATGCCTGTTTGAAATCTCAACTTTGACCGGATGTAACTCGAAAAATAAGCCGAGTTGGGGCTCCAAACTCTGGGTGTTGGGGGACCTCCAGGAGACCCCCCCACACAGGGTGTATGGAGCCCCAACTCGGCTTGGTCCCAGAGATATGCCTGTTTGAAATTTCAAATTTGACCCAGTGTATCCAAAAAAATAAGCCGAGTTGGGGCTCCAATCTCCGGGCGCAGGGGGACCTCCAGGAGACCCCCCCACACCGGGTGTATGGAGCCCCAACTCGGCTTGGTTCCAGAGATATGCCTGTTTGAAATTTCAACTTTGACCCAGTGTATCCAAAAAAATAAGCCGAGTTGGGGCTCCAAACTCAGGGCACAGGGGGACCACTAGGAGACCCCCCTGTGCCCAGAGGATGGAGCCCCAACTCGGCTTCATCACTGAGATACACCAGTTCACTGGTTCCCCACTACCTTAAGAGAGTCATAGTTACTCCCACCTTTTACCCGACTCTGGGAACCGGGGCTTTGGGCCTGGGGGAGACCCACGGTCCGCCCCCCTACCGCGTCGAGGGAACCAGGGGCCCGGCCGTGGACC
>JARWKJ010000049.1:55000-75000 GCA_029959095.1 Rhinichthys osculus | reverse complement strand
AGCTCTGGAATTGCCACAGTTATCCAAGTAGCGGGTGGAGCGATCAAAGGAACCATAACTGATTTAATGAGCCATTCGCAGTTTCACTGTACCGACCGTGTGCACTTAGACCTGCATGGCTTAATCTTTGAGACAAGCATATGCTACTGGCAGGATCAACCAGGTAAGCCACCATGGGGAAGGAGAACCGCGACACGCTGGCTTCCTACACACGGGTCTCGCTCCGCTCGGGCCCCCGGTCGAGGGATGGCTCGAGGACGGCGCGGCCGCTCATAGGGCGCGTGCGGAAAACCCTCCTCCGTGGCGGAGGTGGGGGGTTTTGTGGCCGCTGGGTCGAGGCCGTAACCGGGAAGGGGTGCTTTTCGAGCGGGGAGGTGAGGTGGCGAAGGGTCGGCTCGAAGACTGGGGAGGGGTGGGGCCTCGCCCGTCCGATCCTGCCCGACGCGCACCGCGTCCTCCGCCGCCGTGGCGGACGTTCGTTTCAGACGGACCTTCTGAGTCTCCCGAGGGTCGACGCGGCCTGCTTTCCCCGGAGGGAGGCCGCGTCTAGAGTCGACGCGCAGAGCGGGGAGGAGCAAGCTGCCCAGAGCGGTCTTTCGACCGGGCAGGGGCCGTCCCCAGGCGCGTCCGAAGTTCCAATCGACCAGGCGACCCCTAGCAGCGACGGCCCGGAGGAGGGGGTGCTCTCCTCCGGGCCCCGGGCAACCCGGAGGCGCCCGTTTTCGTACGAAAGACCGTTACCTTGTCCGAGCGGGGCGCTTGTCCCCTCCTCGACAAAACCCCGAAGGTCCGTTTTAGGACCGTCTTCGCACCGACGGGTGCTCCGCCGATGCGACCGATTCGACCGCGCCCGAGTCTGAGGCGCCCTCCTCGGTCACCGGCCGTGGAGGCTGGCCGTTCTGGGAAACTTTTCTCACCGCACATTTAAGGACTCTGTCCTTTTTTTCGGAGGGGGACTTTTCCTCCAGAGCGCACCCGTCACCGCTTACCGCCCCAGATAACGCATCCTCCCCAGGATGTAGGGAACCCGAGACCGAGATTTCGTCCGTCACCTTGTCCGAGCGGGGCGCTTGTCCCCTCCTCGACAAAACCCCGAAGGTCCGTTTTAGGACCGTCTTTGCTCCGACGGGAGATCCGTCATGCAGACGGGTTCGCGTGTGCCGGAACCCGAGGCACTCTCCCCGGTCGCCAGCCGGGGAGTCGCGTGATCCTGGGAATCTGGTTTGACCGCACCGTTCCGGACTCTGTCCGATTTTTATTTTCTTCGGAGGAGCACCTTCCTCCAGGGCGCCCGCCCGCCCGTCAACCTTGTCCGATCGGAGCGCTTGTCCCCTCCTCGACAAAACCCCGAAGGTCCGTTTCGGGACCATCTTTGCTCCATCTGGAGCTCCGTCAGGCAGACGGATTCGCTCGTGCCCGAACCCGAGGCACTCTCCCCGGTCGCCAGCCAGGGAGTTGAGTCAGCATGGGAATCTCGTTCGTACGCAACTTCACAGACACTGTCCGTGTTTTTGTTTCTCACTGCCTTCTCTCCTCCAGGGGTGTCTCAAGCCCCTGGAGTCGTTTCGCCGTTTACCCAGACCTGAGCGTGTGACAAGCATATGTTTCTTACCCCGGGATCAATCGTGGAGCCCCGGACGGGGGCGAACCGCAGCGCGCGTGCTTCCTACACACGGGTCTCGCTCCGCTCGGGCCCCCGGTCGGGGGATGGCTCGAGGACGGCGCGGCCGCTCATAGGGCGCGTGCGGAACCCTCCATCTGGGGGGGGGGGGGGGGGGGGGGGAGGTTGGAGGCCTCTGGGTCGAGGCCGTAACCGGGAAGGGTGCTTTCAAAGCGGGGTGAGGCGCAGGGCGAAGTTAGGCTCTAAGACGTGACAGAGGGGGCCCCCTACTACCTCCCCGACCGTCCAAGCCTCCCGACGCGCCCGCCGCCACCGCCGCCTCCGCGGACATCCGTTTCAGACGGGCCTTCTGAGTCTCCCGAGGTCGACACGGCCTGCTTTCCCCGGAGGGAGGCCGTGTCTTGAGTCGACGCGCAGAGCGGGGAGGAGCAAGCTGCCCAAAGCGGTCTTTCGACCGGGCAGGGGCCGTCCCCAGGCGCGTCCGAAGTTCCAATCGACCAGGCAACCCCTAGCAGCGACGGCCCAGAGGAGGGGGTGCTCTCCTCCAGGCCCCGGGCAACCCGGAGGCGCCTGTTGACCGTCACCTTGTCCGAGAAGAGTGTCGTCCAAGCAGGAGCGACGAGCAGGAAGGTCTGAGAGACCATGGAGCTCTTTCTTTGAGTGTATATATATTTTGACATTTTCCTCCAGTGTGGCCTTTCACCATGAGCACACGCACCCAGGGGCGTTGCACCTTCGCCCTGGATGCGCAGCGGTTAGGGGGTCATGGGTGTCCAATCCAGACCCGCGTTTACTGTAAGTCTCGTGCCCGCACAATGTGCATTTGTATCTGGGCTGGGTCAGGCCACTTCCCCACCAGGCCTGACCACCACGATCCTCTGGTTCTGGTTCGTGTTCCCTTGTCCGAGCGGAGGGCTGTTACTACCTCCTCCACAAAGACCCGAAGGTCCGTCCTAGGACCGTCTCGGCTCCAGGCGGAGCTCCGTCAGGCAAACCTATTCCATCTGTGCCCGGAACCAAGGCACTCTCCCTGGGCCAGCCAGGGAGGCCTAACAGCATGGAGCTTTGAAAGCATCGCACATTTTTGTACTTGGTCGATTTTTTTTATTTTTCGCCATTTGATACCCAAGTGAAGCCCAGACCGATCCTTCGACAAGCATATGGTAGCATTTTTTACACCGGGATCAACCGAGGAGCCCCTGACAGTCGAAACCGCGGCGCGCTGACTTCCTACACACGGGTCTCGCTCCGCTCGGGCCCCCGGTCGAGGGATGGCTCGAGGACGGCACGGCCGCTCATAGGGCGCGCGAAGATCCATCCGTCTGGGGCTGGGAGGCCTCTGGGTCGAGGCCGTTCGACAAGCATATGGTTTTTATTTACCCCGGAGCCCCGGACAGACGAAACCGCGACGCGCTGGCTTCCTACACACGGGTCACGCTCCGCTCGGGCCCCCGGTCGAGGGATGGCTCGAGGACGGCACGGCCGCTCATAGGGCGCGCGAGGATACATCCGTCTGGGGCTGGGAGGCCTCTGGGTCGAGGACCGTTCGACAAGCATATGGATTTTATTTACCCCGGGATCAACCGAGGAGCCCCGGACAGACGAAACCGCGGCGCGCTGGCTTCCTACACACGGGTCTCGCTCCGCTCGGGCCCCCGGTCGAGGGATGGCTCGAGGACGGCACGGCCGCTCATAGGGCGCGCGAGGATCCATCCGTCTGGGGCTGGGAGGCCTCTGGGTCGAGGCCGTAACCGGGAAGGGTGCTTTCAAAGCGGGGTGAGGCGCAGGGCGAAGTTAGGCTCTGAGACGTGACGAGGGGGTACCCACCATACCTCCCCGACCGTCCAAGCCTCCCGACGCGCCCGCCGCCACCGCCGGCTTCGCGGACATCCGTTTCAGACGGGCCTTCTGAGTCTCCCGAGGGTCGACGCGGCCTGCTTTCCCCGGAGGGAGGCCGTGTCTAGAGTCGATGCGCAGAGCGGGGAGGAGCAAGCTGCCCAAAGCGGTCTTTCGACCGGGCAGGGGCCATCCCCAGGCGCGTCCAAAGTTCCAATCGACCAGGCACCCCGAAGTGACGGCCCGAAGGAGAGGGTGCGCCCCTCCGGGCCCCAGGCAACCCGCAGGCGCCTCGTTTTACTGTAAGTCTCGCACCCGCACAAAGTGCACTTTTTCTGGGCCGGGTCACGCCGCTTCCCCACCGGGTCTGACCACCACACTACCCTCTTCCATACAGCCCCGAAGGTCCGTTTTAGGACCGTCTTTGCTCCAGGAGGAGCTCCGGTAGGCAAACCTATCTGTCTGTGCCGGGACCGAGGCACCCTCCCTGGGCTGGCCAGGGAGGTCTGAGAGCATGGAGCTCTGAGGCAACCACACATTTTTTGGACTCTTCCAATTTTTCAAATTTGACACCAGAGCCAAGCCCAGAGTCAACCCCACAAGGCACTTGCTCTTGATTCGTGCCCAGGAAAGCTGCACCATGCCTGGGACACACTTTTCAGATAAAATCATACCGTCTTTTCCTGGAGGTTTCAAACTTCCAGAGCTCCACCATCGCGCGGTGTATTCTGGATTTTATATACCCACCCAGAGTGACCCTGAGTGGGACTCACGACGGTCTGATGATGAGGTGTGTGTTTGCCCCCTGCCACAATCACCATACTCCCCTCTTCCATACAGCCCCGAAGGGCCGTTTTAGGACCGTCTTTGCTCCAGGCGGAGCTCCGGTAGGAATACCAATCTGTCTGTGCCCAGGACCGAGGCACCCTCCCTGGGCTGGCCAGGGAGGTCTGAGAGCATGGAGCTCTGAGGAAACAACACATTTTTGGACTCTTCCAATTTTTCAAATTTGACACCAGAGCCAAGCCCAGAGTCAACCCCACAAGGCACTTGCTCTTGATTCGTGCCCAGGAAAGCTGCACCATGCCTGGGACACACTTTTCAGATAAAATCATACCGTCTTTTCCTGGAGGTTTCAAACTTCCAGAGCTCCACCATCGCGCGGTGTATTCTGGATTTTATATACCCACCCAGAGTGGGACTCACGACGGTCTGATGATGAGGTGTGTGTTTGCCCCCTGACACAATCACCATACTCCCCTCTTCCATACAGCCCCGAAGGGCCGTTTTAGGACCGTCTTTGCTCCAGGCGAAGCTCCGGTAGGAATACCAATCTGTCTGTGCCCAGGACCGAGGCACCCTCCCTGGGCTGGCCAGGGAGGTCTGAGAGCATGGAGCTCTGAGGCAACAACACATTTTTGGACTCTTCCAATTTTTCAAATTTGACACCAGAGCCAAGCCCAGAGTCAACCCCACAAGGCACTTGCTCTTGATTCGTGCCCAGGAAAGCTGCACCATGCCTGGGACACACTTTTCAGATAAAATCATACCGTCTTTTCCTGGAGGTTTCAAACTTCCAGAGCTCCACCATCGCGCGGTGTATTCTGGATTTTATATACCCACCCAGAGTGGGACTCACGACGGTCTGATGATGAGGTGTGTGTTTGCCCCCTGCCACAATCACCATACTCCCCTCTTCCATACAGCCCCGAAGGGCCGTTTTAGGACCGTCTTTGCTCCAGGCGGAGCTCCGGTAGGAATACCAATCTGTCTGTGCCCAGGACCGAGGCACCCTCCCTGGGCTGGCCAGGGAGGTCTGAGAGCATGGAGCTCTGAGGCAACAACACATTTTTGGACTCTTCCAATTTTTCAAATTTGACACCAGAGCCAAGCCCAGAGTCAACCCCACAAGGCACTTGCTCTTGATTCGTGCCCAGGAAAGCTGCACCATGCCTGGGACGCACTTTTCAGATAAAATCATACCGTCTTTTCCTGGAGGTTTCAAACTTCCAGAGCTCCACCATCGCGCGGTGTATTCTGGATTTTATATACCCAGCCAGAGTGACTCTGAGTGGGACTCACGACGGTCTGATAATGAGGTGTATGTGTGTGTTTTTGTTTGCCCCCGCCACAATCACCACACTCCCCTCTTCCATACAGCCCCGAAGGGCCGTTTTAGGACCGACTTTGCTCCAGACGGAGCTCCGGTAGGAATACCAATCTGTCTGTGCCCGGTACCGAGGCACCCTCCCTGGGCTGGCCAGGGAGGTCTGAGAGCATGGAGCTCCGAGCCTACATTCAATTTTTGGACTCTTCCAATTTTTCAAATTTGACACCAGAGCCAAGCCCAGAGTCAACCCCACAAGGCACTTGCTCTTGATTCGTGCCCAGGAAAGCTGCACCATGCCTGGGACGCACTTTTCAGATAAAATCATACCGTCTTTTCCTGGAGGTTTCAAACTTCCAGAGCTCCACCATCGCGCGGTGTATTCTGGATTTTATATACCCACCCAGAGTGGGACTCACGACGGTCTGATGATGAGGTGTGTGTTTGCCCCCTGCCACAATCACCATACTCCCCTCTTCCATACAGCCCCGAAGGTCCGTTTTAGGACCGTCTTTGCTCCAGGAGGAGCTCCGGTAGGCAAACCTATCTGTCTGTGCCGGGACCGAGGCACCCTCCCTGGGCTGGCCAGGGAGGTCTGAGAGCATGGAGCTCTGAGGCAACCACACATTTTTTTGACTCTTCCAATTTTTTCAAATTTGACACCAGAGCCAAGCCCAGAGTCAACCCCACAAGGCACTTGCTCTTGATTCGTGCCCAGGAAAGCTGCACCATGCCTGGGACACACTTTTCAGATAAAATCATACCGTCTTTTCCTGGAGGTTTCAAACTTCCAGAGCTCCACCATCGCGCGGTGTATTCTGGATTTTATATACCCACCCAGAGTGACCCTGAGTGGGACTCACGACGGTCTGATGATGAGGTGTGTGTTTGCCCCCTGCCACAATCACCATACTCCCCTCTTCCATACAGCCCCGAAGGTCCGTTTTAGGACCGACTTTGCTCCAGACGGAGCTCCGGTAGGAATACCAATCTGTCTGTGCCCGGGACCGAGGCACTCTCCCTGGGCTGGCCAGGGAGGTCTGAGAGCATGGAGCTCCGAGCCTACATTCAATTTTTGGACTCTTCCAATTTTTCAAATTTGACACCAGAGCCAAGCCCAGAGTCAACCCCACAAGGCACTTGCTCTTGATTCGTGCCCAGGAAAGCTGCACCATGCCTGGGACGCACTTTTCAGATAAAATCATACCGTCTTTTCCTGGAGGTTCCGTACTTCCAGAGCTCCACCGTCGCATGGTGTAATCTGGATTTTATATACCCAGCCAGAGTGACTCTGAGTGGGACTCACGACGGTCTGATGATGAGGTGTATGTTTGCCCGCGCCACAATCACCAAGCTCCCCTCTTCCATACAGCCCCGAAGGGCCGTTTTAGGACCGACTTTGCTCCAGGCGGACCTCCATGGGGTGGCAGGCAAATCTGATTCTGGCCCAGGAAGGGGCACATTCCCTGGGCTGGCCAGGGAGGTCTGACGGCATGGAGCTTTGAGTCGACCGCAACTTTTTGGACTCTGTCATTTTTTTGATAGCTTGGCTTCAGAGTCAAGCCCAGAGTCAATTTCTCCATAGGCTTTGGGCTTTATTTGTGCCCGGGAAGGCTTCTCGCCTCCTCTACAAGAGCCCCAAGGTCCGTTTTAGGACCGTCTTTGCACCAGATGGACCTCCATGGGTGGCGGGCAAATCTGAATCTGGCCCAGGACGGGACACCTTCCCTGGGCTGGCCAGGGAGGTCTGACAGCATGGAGCTTTGAAGCAACCGCAACTTTTTGGACTCTGTCATTTTTCGAGATCTAGGCTTCAGAGTCAAGCCCAGGGTCAATTTCAACACGGGCTTTGGTCATTATTCGTGCCCAGGAGACCCGCACCCTACCTGGGATACACTTTTCAGATAAATCAGACCGTCTTTTCCTGGAGGTTTGATGTTTTTCAGAGCTCCACAACGGCGGAGATTGAACTCACTTCCCCAGCCAGAGTGCACCTTCTCCGGCATGGGTAACTGCCTTGAAGACCCTGGGGCTCCGAACGCACACCTCGTTCATGGACTTAGTCAATTTTTCAATTCTGACCCCAGAGTCAAGCCGGCCAGGGGTTCTCTTTGTCTTTATTCGTGCCCAGGAGGGCCTCTCACCTCCTCTACAAGAACCCCAAGGTCCGTTTTAGGACCGTCTTTGCACCAGATGGACCTCCATGGGTGGCGGGCAAATCTGAATCTGGCCCAGGACGGGACACCTTCCCTGGGCTGGCCAGGGAGGTCTGACAGCATGGAGCTTTGAAGCAACCGCAACTTTTTGGACTCTGTCATTTTTCGAGATCTAGGCTTCAGAGTCAAGCCCAGGGTCAATTTCAACACGGGCTTTGGTCATTATTCGTGCCCAGGAGACCCGCACCCTGCCGGGGATACACTTTTCAGAAAAATCAGACCGTCTTTTCCTGGAGGTTTGATGTTTTTCAGAGCTCCACAACGGCGTAGATTGAACTCACTTCCCCAGCCAGAGTGCACCTTCTCTGGCATGGGTAACTGCCTTGAAGACCCTGGGGCTCCGAACGCACACCTCGTTCATGGACTTCGTCAATTTTTTCAATTCTGACCCCAGAGTCAAGCCGGCCAGGGGCTCTCTTTGTCTTTATTCGTGCCCAGGAGGGCCTCTCACCTCCTCTACAAGAACCCCAAGGTCCGTTTTAGGACCGTCTTTGCACCAGATGGACCTCCATGGGTGGCGGGCAAATCTGAATCTGGCCCAGGACGGGCCACCGTCCCTGGGCTGGCCAGGGAGGTCTGACAGCATGGAGCTTTGAAGCAACCGCAACTTTTTGGACTCTGTCATTTTTCGAGATCTAGGCTTCAGAGTCAAGCCCAGGGTCAATTTCAACACGGGCTTTGGTCATTATTCGTGCCCAGGAGACCCGCAGCCTTCCTGGGATGCACTTTTGACAAAAATCAGACCGTCTTTTTCCTGGAGGTTTGATGTTTTTCAGAGCTCCACAACGGCGGAGATTGAACTCACTTCCCCAGCCAGAGTGCACCCTCTCTGGCATGGGTAACTGCCTTTAAGACCCTGGGGCTCCGATTGCACACCTCGTTCATGGACTTAGTCAATTTTTCAGTTCTGACCCCAGAGTCAAGCCGGCCAGGGGCTCTCTTTGTCTTTATTCGTGCCCAGGAGGGCCTCTCACCTCCTCTACAAGAACCCCAAGGTCCGTTTTAGGACCGTCTTTGCACCAGACGGACCTCCATGGGTGGCGGGCAAATCTGAATCTGGCCCAGGACGGGACACCCTCCCTGGGCTGGCCAGGGAGGTCTGACAGCATGGAGCTTTGAAGCAACCGCAACTTTTTGGACTCTGTCATTTTTCGAGATCTAGGACTCAGAGACAAGCCCAGAGTCAATTTCACCATGGGCATTGGGCTTTCTTCGTGCCCAGGAGACCCGCACCCTACCTGGGATGCACTTTTCAGATAAATCAGGCCGTCTTTTCCTGGAGGTTTGATGTTTTTCAGAGCTCCACCACCGTGGAGATTGAACTCACTTCCCCGGCCAGAGTGCACCCTCTCTGGCATGGGTAACTGCCTTGACGACCCTGGAGCTCCGAACGCACACCTCGTTCATGGACTTAGTCAATTTTTCAATTCTGACCCCAGAGTCAAGCCGGCCAGGGGCTCTCTTTGTCTTTATTCGTGCCCAGGAGGGCCTCTCACCTCCTCTACAAGAACCCCAAGGTCCGTTTTAGGACCGTCTTTGCACCAGACGGACCTCCATGGGTGGCGGGCAAATCTGAATCTGGCCCAGGACGGGACACCCTCCCTGGGCTGGCCAGGGAGGTCTGACAGCATGGAGCTTTGAAGCAACCGCAACTTTTTGGACTCTGTCATTTTTCGAGATCTAGGACTCAGAGACAAGCCCAGAGTCAATTTCACCATGGGCATTGGGCTTTCTTCGTGCCCAGGAGACCCGCACCCTACCTGGGATGCACTTTTCAGATAAATCAGGCCGTCTTTTCCTGGAGGTTTGATGTTTTTCAGAGCTCCACCACCGTGGAGATTGAACTCACTTCCCCGGCCAGAGTGCACCCTCTCTGGCATGGGTAACTGCCTTGACGACCCTGGAGCTCCGAACGCACACCTCGTTCATGGACTTAGTCAATTTTTCAATTCTGACCCCAGAGTCAAGCCGGCCAGGGGCTCTCTTTGTCTTTATTCGTGCCCAGGAGGGCCTCTCACCTCCTCTACAAGAACCCCAAGGTCCGTTTTAGGACCGTCTTTGCACCAGACGGACCTCCATGGGTGGCGGGCAAATCTGAATCTGGCCCAGGACGGGACACCCTCCCTGGGCTGGCCAGGGAGGTCTGACAGCATGGAGCTTTGAAGCAACCGCAACTTTTTGGACTCTGTCATTTTTCGAGATCTAGGACTCAGAGACAAGCCCAGAGTCAATTTCACCATGGGCATTGGGCTTTCTTCGTGCCCAGGAGACCCGCACCCTACCTGGGATGCACTTTTCAGATAAATCAGGCCGTCTTTTCCTGGAGGTTTGATGTTTTTCAGAGCTCCACCACCGTGGAGATTGAACTCACTTCCCCGGCCAGAGTGCACCCTCTCTGGCATGGGTAACTGCCTTGACGACCCTGGAGCTCCGAACGCACACCTCGTTCATGGACTTAGTCAATTTTTCAATTCTGACCCCAGAGTCAAGCCGGCCAGGGGCTCTCTTTGTCTTTATTCGTGCCCAGGAGGGCCTCTCACCTCCTCTACAAGAACCCCAAGGTCCGTTTTAGGACCGTCTTTGCACCAGACGGACCTCCATGGGTGGCGGGCAAATCTGAATCTGGCCCAGGACGGGACACCCTCCCTGGGCTGGCCAGGGAGGTCTGACAGCATGGAGCTTTGAAGCAACCGCAACTTTTTGGACTCTGTCATTTTTCGAGATCTAGGACTCAGAGACAAGCCCAGAGTCAATTTCACCATGGGCATTGGGCTTTCTTCGTGCCCAGGAGACCCGCACCCTACCTGGGATGCACTTTTCAGATAAATCAGGCCGTCTTTTCCTGGAGGTTTGATGTTTTTCAGAGCTCCACCACCGTGGAGATTGAACTCACTTCCCCGGCCAGAGTGCACCCTCTCTGGCATGGGTAACTGCCTTGACGACCCTGGAGCTCCGAACGCACACCTCGTTCATGGACTTAGTCAATTTTTCAATTCTGACCCCAGAGTCAAGCCGGCCAGGGGCTCTCTTTGTCTTTATTCGTGCCCAGGAGGGCCTCTCACCTCCTCTACAAGAACCCCAAGGTCCGTTTTAGGACCGTCTTTGCACCAGATGGACCTCCATGGGTGGCGGGCAAATCTGAATCTGGCCCAGGACGGGACACCCTCCCTGGGCTGGCCAGGGAGGTCTGACAGCATGGAGGTTTGAGGCCACCGCACGTTTATGGACTTCGTCAATTTTTTCAAATCTGGCTCCAGAGTCAAGCCCAGGGTCAATTTCAACACGGGCTTTGGTCATTATTCGTGCCCAGGAGACCCGCACCCTTCCTGGGATGCACTTTTGAGAAAAATCAGACCGTCTTTTTCCTGGAGGTTTGATGTTTTTCAGAGCTCCACAACGGCGGAGATTGAACTCACTTCCCCAGCCAGAGTGCACCCTCTCTGGCATGGGTAACTGCCTTGAAGACCCTGGGGCTCCGAACGCACACCTCGTTCATGGACTTAGTCAATTTTTCAATTCTGACCCCAGAGTCAAGCCGGCCAGGGGCTCTCTTTGTCTTTATTCGTGCCCAGGAGGGCCTCTCACCTCCTCTACAAGAACCCCAAGGTCCGTTTTAGGACCGTCTTTTCACCAGACGGACCTCCATAGGTGGCGGTTAAATCTGAATCTGGCCCAAGACGGGCCACCTTCCCTGGGCTGGCCAGGGAGGTCTGAGAGCATGGAGCTCAGAACCCAAAGCACGTTTATGGACTTAGTCAATTTTTCAAATCTGGCTCCAGAGTCAAGCCAGGGGTCAATTTCAACACAGGCTTCGGTCATTATTCGTGCCCAGGAGACCTGCACCCTGCGTGGGATGCAATTTTGAGAAATATCAGACCGTCATTTTCCTGGAAGTTTGCTGTTTTTCAGAGCTCCACCACCGTGGAGATTGAACTCACTTCCCCAGCCAGAGTGCACCCTCTCTGGCATGGGTAACTGCCTTGAAGACCCTGGAGCTCCGAACGCACACCTCGTTTATGGACTTGGTCAATTTTTCAAATCTGACTCCAGAGTCAAGCCGGCCAGGGGCTCTCTTTGTCTTTATTCGTGCCCAGGAGGGCCTCTCACCTCCTCTACAAGAACCCCAAGGTCCGTTTTAGGACCGTCTTTGCACCAGACGGACCTCCATGGGTGGCGGACAAATCTGAATCTGGCCCAGGACGGGACACCCTCCCTGGGCTGGCCAGGGAGGTCTGACAGCATGGAGCTTTGAAGCAACCGCAACTTTTTGGACTCTGTCATTTTTCGAGATCTAGGCCTCAGAGTCAAGCCCAGAGTCAATTTCACCGTGGGCATTGGGCTTTCTTCGTGCCCAGGAGACCCGCACCCTACCTGGGATGCACTTTTCAGATAAATCAGGCCGTCTTTTCCTGGAGGTTTGATGTTTTTCAGAGCTCCACCACCGTGGAGATTGAACCCACTTCCCCGGCCAGAGTGCACCCTCTCTGGCATGGGTAACTGCCTTGACGACCCTGGAGCTCCGAACGCACACCTCGTTTATGGACTTGGTCAATTTTTCAATTCTGACTCCAGAGTCAAGCCAGCCAGGGGCTCTCTTTGTCTTTATTCGTGCCCGGGAGGGCCTCTCACCTCCTCTACAAGAACCCCAAGGTCCGTTTTAGGACCGTCTTTGCACCAGACGGACCTCCATGGGTGGCGGGCAAATCTGAATATGGCCCAGGACGGGACACCTTCCCTGGGCTGGCCAGGGAGGTCTGAGAGCATGGAGGTTTGAGGCCACCGCACGTTTATGGACTTAGTCAATTTTTCAAATCTGGCTCCAGAGTCAAGCCCAGGGTCAATTTCAACACGGGCATTGGTCATTATTCGTGCCCAGGAGACCTGCACCCTGCGTGGGATGCACTTTTGAGAAATATCAGACCGTCATTTTCCTGGAAGTTTGATGTTTTTCAGAGCTCCACCACCGTGGAGATTGAACTCACTTCCCCAGCCAGAGTGCACCCTCTCTGGGATGGGTAACTGCCTTGAAGACCCTGGAGCTCCGAACGCACACCTCGTTTATGGACTTGGTCAATTTTTCAATTCTGACTCCAGAGTCAAGCCGGCCAGGGGCTCTCTTTGTCTTTATTCGTGCCCGGGAGGGCCTCTCACCTCCTCTACAAGAACCCCAAGGTCCGTTTTAGGACCGTCTTTGCACCAGACGGACCTCCATGGGTGGCGGGCAAATCTGAATCTGGCCCAGGACGGGACACCTTCCCTGGGCTGGCCAGGGAGGTCTGAGAGCATGGAGGTTTGAGGCCACCGCACGTTTATGGACTTAGTCAATTTTTCAAATCTGGCTCCAGAGTCAAGCCCAGAGTCAAACTCTCCATGGGCCTTGGGTTTTATTCGTGCCCAGGAGACCCGCACCCTGCGTGGGATGCACTTTTGAGAAATATCAGACCGTCATTTTCCTGGAAGTTTGATGTCTTTGAGAGCTCCACCACCGTGGAGATTGAAACCACTTCCCCAGCCAGAGTGCACCCTCTCTGGCTTGGGTCAGTGCCTCGAAAGCCCTCGAGCTCAGAACCCACAGCACGTTCATGGACTTGGTCAATTTTTCAAATATGACTCCAGAGTCAAACTCTCCATGGGCATTGGGCTTTTTCTGTGCCCAGGAGACCTGCACCCTGCGTGGGATGCGCTTTTGAGAAAAATCAGACCGTCATTTTCCTGGAAGTTTCAATGTTTTTCAGAGCCAGCTTGGCACCAGTGTCAAGCCCAGAGTCAACTTCACCATGGGCATTGGCCATTTTTCAGTGCCCAGGAGACCTGCACCCTGCGTGGGATGCGCTTTTGAGAAAAATCAGACCGTCATTTTCCTGGAAGTTTCAATGTTTTTCAGAGCCAGCTTGGCACCAGAGTCAACTTCACCATGGGCATTGGCCATTTTTCTGTGCCCAGGAGACCTGCACCCTGCGTGGGATGCGCTTTTGAGAAAAATCAGACCGTCATTTTCCTGGAAGTTTCAATGTTTTTCAGAGCCAGCTTGGCACCAGTGTCAAGCCCAGAGTCAAATTCACCATGGGCATTGGCCATTTTTCTGTGCCCAGGAGACCTGCACCCTGCGTGGGATGCGCTTTTGAGAAAAATCAGACCGTCATTTTCCTGGAAGTTTCAATGTTTTTTCAGAGCCAGCTTGGCACCAGTGTCAAGCCCAGAGTCAAATTCACCATGGGCATTGGGCTTTTTCTGTGCCCAGGAGACCTGCACCCTGCGTGGGATGCGCTTTTGAGAAAAATCAGACCGTCATTTTCCTGGAAGTTTCAATGTTTTTCAGAGCCAGCTTGGCACCAGTGTCAAGCCCAGAGTCAAATTCACCATGGGCATTGGGCTTTTTCTGTGCCCAGGAGACCTGCACCCTGCGTGGGATGCGCTTTTGAGAAAAATCAGACCGTCATTTTCCTGGAAGTTTCAATGTTTTTCAGAGCCAGCTTGGCACCAGTGTCAAGCCCAGAGTCAAATTCACCATGGGCATTGGGCTTTTTCTGTGCCCAGGAGACCTGCACCCTGCGTGGGATGCGCTTTTGAGAAAAATCAGACCGTCATTTTCCTGGAAGTTGCAATGTTTTCCAGAGCCAGCTTGGCTCCAGAGTCAAGCCCAGGGCGAGGGGGGAACCCAGATTTCATCCCCACCCAGAGTGACTCTGAGTGTGGGACTCACGACGGTCTGGTGAGGGGTGGTGTGCGTCTGTGCGCCCTCTCCTACATCACCCCCGAGGCCCGTTTTAGGACCGTCTCGGCTCCAGACAGAGAGCCAGGGGTGGCGGGCAAACCCGCCATCGGCCCGGGTCCGATCACCCTGCCCGGGCCGGTCGAGAAGACCCGTGTGCCTGGAGCTCACAGTGCACCTCAACGTTATGGACTTAGGTTTTGGAGCGAGCCCGGCCCTGGAGACAAGCCTCGGGGTCAAGCCTCCACGGAGGGCCAAGCCCCAGGGTCAAGGCCCGGGAGTGCCAAGCCTCCGTGGAGAGCAAAGCCCCCCCCCAGAGTCAAGCGCCAGACTCCCAGGGAGAACCGGGCACTCTCCTCCTCACAAAACCCACATGGCACGTTGCAGGTGACCCTTTTCCCCGACAGTTCCTCCGGAACCGCGGGGCTGGGCGCTCCAAGCCGGGTATACAGCACCGTGCTCGGCCTGGGCGGCCGCCTAAGAGCGCATGCAGTTTGAAGGATGGTAACCCCACTGCAAACGGCTTCAAACGCCCGTAACTCGGCGAAGGCGGGTCCAATCGACGCCAAATTTTTATCGAGTGTAGAACTGGACGAGACCTTTCGAAAGAGCCCACCCCCAGCCCCGTGGGCCCCCGGGGGCCCGAGATACAGCCCCCCAAAGCGAACCGGAAGCGAAAAACGCAAATATCTCGGCGAAAACCCAACGGATCCGGCCACCACCGGGCTCCTTCGAACCGTCTCGTCGAACTGAACAAACTGATACAAGTTTCATGATTTTTGGTGCTGTTTTCGCGGAGATATTAGCCGAAAACCGCCGGGCGCGCTCCAAAATGGCGCCCGCTGATGACGTCACGATCTCGGGAGAAAATCGCCCGTATCTCGGCAACCCGAAGACCCAGAGAGCTCAAATTCGGGTGAGGAGGTCCCACGGGGGCCCTGACCTGAACCAGGGCGGTGGCGGGCCGCGGGGACGCCCCCTACCGATTCGCCGTTCGCTGGGACCCCCGACTTTGAACGGCCGTAACTCGGGGACCCGGGCGAGTTGGACCTCGGGGGTGGGCTCATTCGAAAGGCCCCGTCCAGCACTACGATCGATTAGAGTTTGGGGAATATTGAGCGAGGGGTTCCCGAGATATAAGCCGAAAAAGGTGCGCCTTTGACCGGACGTAACTCCCTGACCCCGAGGCCCTCGGGGACGGGGGTGGCACCGTTGGATAGGGCTCCTCGAGGCCTACAGACGACCCGAGTTTGAAATTTTTTCGCCGTGTGGTTTTCGAGATATTCGGGGAAAACAAAAAAATTCCCATTCGTTCAGTGGGTCTGGCCATCACCCATGTCTCCAAGGGGACTTCCAGGACCACGGGGGCCACCTGGCCGTGCCCGAGGACGGTGAACCTTCCTCGGCGTGCCACCAGAGCGTCTGGGGCCCTGGAAGTCCCCACCCACTGCAGGTTTTGGACTCTGAGGAATTTTCAGACCTCGAAAAGGGCCCCCGACTTTGAACGGCCGTAACTCGGGGACCCGGGCGAGTTGGACCTTGGGGGTGGGCTCATTCGAAAGGCCCCGTCCAGCACTACGATCGATTAGAGTTTGGGGAATATTGAGCGAGGGGTTCTCGAGATATAAGCCGACAAAGGTGCGCCTTTGACCGGACGTAACTCCCTGACCCCGAGGCCCTCGGGGACGTGGGTGGCCCCGTTGGATAGGGCCCATCGAGGCCTACAGACGACCCGAGTTTGACATTTTTTCGCCTTTTGGTTTTCGAGATATTCGAGAAAAACAAAAATGTCCCATTCGTTCAGTGGGTCTGGCTGTCACCCATGTCTCCAAGGGGACTTCCAGGACCCCGGGGGCCACCTGGCCGTGCCCGAGGACGGTGAACCTTCCTCGGCGTGTCACCAGAGCGTCTGGGGCCCTGGAAGTCCCCACCCACTGCAGGTTTTGGACTCTGAGGAATTTTCAGACCTCGAAAAGGGCCCCCGACTTTGAACGGCCGTAACTCGGGGACCCGGGTGAGTTGGACCTTGGGGGTGGGCTCATTCGAAAGGCCCCGTCCAGCACTACGATCGATTAGAGTTTGGGGAATATTGAGCGAGGGGTTCTCGAGATATAAGCCGACAAAGGTGCGCCTTTGACCGGACGTAACTCCCTGACCCCGAGGCCCTCGGGGACCTGGGTGGCCCCGTTGGATAGGGCCCATCGAGGCCTACAGACGACCCGAGTTTGACATTTTTTCGCCTTTTGGTTTTCGAGATATTCGAGAAAAACAAAAAATTCCCATTCGTTCAGTGGATTTGCCGCTCACCCATGTCTCCAAGGGGACTTCCAGGACCACGGGGGCCACCTGGCCGTGCCCGAGGACGGTGAACCTTCCTCGGCGTGCCACCAGAGCTTTTGGGGCCCTGGAAGTCCCCACCCACTGCAGGTTTTGGACTCTGAGGAATTTTCAGACCTCGAAAAGGGCCCCCGACTTTGAACGGCCGTAACTCGGGGACCCGGGCGAGTTGGACCTCGGGGGTGGGCTCATTCGAAAGGCCCCGTCCAGCACTACGATCGATTAGAGTTTGGGGAATATTGAGCGAGGGGTTCTCGAGATATAAGCCGACAAAGGTGCGCCTTTGACCGGACGTAACTCCCTGACCCCGAGGCCCTCGGGGACGTGGGTGGCCCCGTTGGATAGGGCCCATCGAGGCCTACAGACGACCCGAGTTTGACATTTTTTCGCCTTTTGGTTTTCGAGATATTCGAGAAAAACAAAAAATTCCCATTCGTTCAGTGGATTTGCCGCTCACCCATGTCTCCAAGGGGACTTCCAGGACCACGGGGGCCACCTGGCCGTGCCCGAGGACGGTGAACCTTCCTCGGCGTGCCACCAGAGCGTTTGGGGCCCTGGAAGTCCCCACCCACTGCAGGTTTTGGACTCTGAGGAATTTTCAGACCTCGAAAAGGGCCCCCGACTTTGAACGGCCGTAACTCGGGGACCCGGGCGAGTTGGACCTCGGGGGTGGGCTCATTCGAAAGGCCCCGTCCAGCACTACGATCGATTAGAGTTTGGGGAATATTGAGCGAGGGGTTCCCGAGATATAAGCCGAGAAAGGTGCGCCTTTGACCGGACGTAACTCCCTGACCCCGAGGCCCTCGGGGACGGGGGTGGCACCGTTGGATAGGGCCCTTCGAGGCCTACAGACGACCCGAGTTTGACATTTTTTCGCCGTGTGGTTCTCGAGATGTTCGGGGAAAACCAAATCCACATTCAGCTCTCTGGTCGTTCTCTACCTTAAGAGAGTCAGAGTTAGTCCCGGCCTTTCCCCTTCCGGGGCCGCCTGGCCGTCCCCGAGGACGGTGAACCTTCCTCGGCGTGCCACCAGAGCCTCTGGGGCCCTGGAAGTCCCCACCCACTGCAGGTTTTGGACTCTGAGGAATTTTCGGACCTCAAAAGGGCCCCGACTTTGAACGGCCGTAACTCCGGGACCCCGCCGCCCAGAGACACCAGACTCGGGTCAAAGTAGGGTCTGGGTGGGCCCCTCACAACGAGCCAACCCCCGAGCTCCGGGGCCCCCGGGTCCCGGAGAAAATGGGCCCAACGGGACGGGGCGCACCTCGGAAGGAAAGGTCCCAGGGGCCCGGGGAGGTGGGGTCCGAGAGGGCGCGGGGGGAGCCCCCGACACCCGAAAGGGCGAGCCGCTGGGACCTCCCCTTTCCGAGATACGGGTCGTTTTGTTCAAAAGTCCCTCGCGCGTAACCGGGCCTATCTCGGGAACCGAAGGGCCCAGCGGCTCGGGACGGCGGTTGCCAGGGCTACCCTAGGGGACCCTACTTCTCCCGCCGTCCCGAGCCACGGGGACCTTCCGGTCCCGAGATACGGCCACTTCCTGTCCAGCTTTGACCGGGCGTAACTCGGAGAGGAAGCCGATTTGGAGCTCCATACTCTGGGCGTTGGGGGACCTCTACTGGACACCCCCACCCCGGGTGTATGGAGCCCCAACTCGGCTCGGTTCCCGAGATACGGTCACTTCCTGTCCAGCTTCGACCGGGTGTAACTCGAAAAATAAGCCGAGTTGGAGCGCGAGACTCTGGGTGTTGGGGGACCTCTAGGAGACCCCCCCACACCGGGTGTATGGAGCCCCAAATCGGCTTGGTTCCAGAGATATGCCTGTTTGAAATCTCAACTTTGACCGGATGTAACTCGAAAAATAAGCCGAGTTGGGGCTCCAAACTCTGGGTGTTGGGGGACCTCCAGGAGACCCCCCCACACAGGGTGTATGGAGCCCCAACTCGGCTTGGTTCCAGAGATATGCCTGTTTGAAATCTCAACTTTGACCGGATGTAACTCGAAAAATAAGCCGAGTTGGGGCTCCAAACTCTGGGTGTTGGGGGACCTCCAGGAGACCCCCCCACACAGGGTGTATGGAGCCCCAACTCGGCTTGGTCCCAGAGATATGCCTGTTTGAAATTTCAACTTTGACCCAGTGTATCCAAAAAAAATAAGCCGAGTTGGGGCTCCAAACTCCGGGCAAAGGGGGACCTCCAGGAGACCCCCCAACACCGGGTGTATGGAGCCCCAACTCGGCTTGGTTCCAGAGATAGGCCTGTTTGAAATTTCAACTTTGACCCAGTGTATCCAAAAAAATAAGCCGAGTTGGGGCTCCAATCTCCGGGCGCAGGGGGACCTCAAGGAGACCCCCCCACACCGGGTGTATGGAGCCCCAACTCGGCGTGGTTCCAGAGATATGCCTGTTTGAAATTTCAACTTTGACCCAGTGTATCCAAAAAAATAAGCCGAGTTGGGGCTCCAAACTCCGGGCACAGGGGGACCTCCAGGAGACCCCCCAACACCGGGTGTATGGAGCCCCAACTCGGCTTGGTTCCAGAGATAGGCCTGTTTGAAATTTCAACTTTGACCCAGTGTATCCAAAAAAATAAGCCGAGTTGGGGCTCCAAACTCCGGGCACAGGGGGACCTCCAGGAGACCCCCCAACACCGGGTGTATGGAGCCCCAACTCGGCTTGGTTCCAGAGATAGGCCTGTTTGAAATTTCAACTTTGACCCAGTGTATCCAAAAAAATAAGCCGAGTTGGGGCTCCAAACTCCGGGCGCAGGGGGACCTCCAGGAGACCCCCCCACACCGGGTGTATGGAGCCCCAACTCGGCTTGGTTCCAGAGATATGCCTGTTTGAAATCTCAACTTTGACCGGATGTAACTCGAAAAATAAGCCGAGTTGGGGCTCCAAACTCTGGGTGTTGGGGGACCTCCAGGAGACCCCCCCACACAGGGTGTATGGAGCCCCAACTCGGCTTGGTCCCAGAGATATGCCTGTTTGAAATTTCAAATTTGACCCAGTGTATCCAAAAAAATAAGCCGAGTTGGGGCTCCAATCTCCGGGCGCAGGGGGACCTCCAGGAGACCCCCCCACACCGGGTGTATGGAGCCCCAACTCGGCTTGGTTCCAGAGATATGCCTGTTTGAAATTTCAACTTTGACCCAGTGTATCCAAAAAAATAAGCC
>JARWKJ010000049.1:27500-45000 GCA_029959095.1 Rhinichthys osculus | reverse complement strand
GTGTCTTGAGTCGACGCGCAGAGCGGGGAGGAGCAAGCTGCCCAAAGCGGTCTTTCGACCGGGCAGGGGCCGTCCCCAGGCGCGTCCGAAGTTCCAATCGACCAGGCAACCCCTAGCAGCGACGGCCCAGAGGAGGGGGTGCTCTCCTCCAGGCCCCGGGCAACCCGGAGGCGCCTGTTGACCGTCACCTTGTCCGAGAAGAGTGTCGTCCAAGCAGGAGCGACGAGCAGGAAGGTCTGAGAGACCATGGAGCTCTTTCTTTGAGTGTATATATATTTTGACATTTTCCTCCAGTGTGGCCTTTCACCATGAGCACACGCACCCAGGGGCGTTGCACCTTCGCCCTGGATGCGCAGCGGTTAGGGGGTCATGGGTGTCCAATCCAGACCCGCGTTTACTGTAAGTCTCGTGCCCGCACAATGTGCATTTGTATCTGGGCTGGGTCAGGCCACTTCCCCACCAGGCCTGACCACCACGATCCTCTGGTTCTGGTTCGTGTTCCCTTGTCCGAGCGGAGGGCTGTTACTACCTCCTCCACAAAGACCCGAAGGTCCGTCCTAGGACCGTCTCGGCTCCAGGCGGAGCTCCGTCAGGCAAACCTATTCCATCTGTGCCCGGAACCAAGGCACTCTCCCTGGGCCAGCCAGGGAGGCCTAACAGCATGGAGCTTTGAAAGCATCGCACATTTTTGTACTTGGTCGATTTTTTTTATTTTTCGCCATTTGATACCCAAGTGAAGCCCAGACCGATCCTTCGACAAGCATATGGTAGCATTTTTTACACCGGGATCAACCGAGGAGCCCCTGACAGTCGAAACCGCGGCGCGCTGACTTCCTACACACGGGTCTCGCTCCGCTCGGGCCCCCGGTCGAGGGATGGCTCGAGGACGGCACGGCCGCTCATAGGGCGCGCGAAGATCCATCCGTCTGGGGCTGGGAGGCCTCTGGGTCGAGGCCGTTCGACAAGCATATGGTTTTTATTTACCCCGGAGCCCCGGACAGACGAAACCGCGACGCGCTGGCTTCCTACACACGGGTCACGCTCCGCTCGGGCCCCCGGTCGAGGGATGGCTCGAGGACGGCACGGCCGCTCATAGGGCGCGCGAGGATACATCCGTCTGGGGCTGGGAGGCCTCTGGGTCGAGGACCGTTCGACAAGCATATGGATTTTATTTACCCCGGGATCAACCGAGGAGCCCCGGACAGACGAAACCGCGGCGCGCTGGCTTCCTACACACGGGTCTCGCTCCGCTCGGGCCCCCGGTCGAGGGATGGCTCGAGGACGGCACGGCCGCTCATAGGGCGCGCGAGGATCCATCCGTCTGGGGCTGGGAGGCCTCTGGGTCGAGGCCGTAACCGGGAAGGGTGCTTTCAAAGCGGGGTGAGGCGCAGGGCGAAGTTAGGCTCTGAGACGTGACGAGGGGGTACCCACCATACCTCCCCGACCGTCCAAGCCTCCCGACGCGCCCGCCGCCACCGCCGGCTTCGCGGACATCCGTTTCAGACGGGCCTTCTGAGTCTCCCGAGGGTCGACGCGGCCTGCTTTCCCCGGAGGGAGGCCGTGTCTAGAGTCGATGCGCAGAGCGGGGAGGAGCAAGCTGCCCAAAGCGGTCTTTCGACCGGGCAGGGGCCATCCCCAGGCGCGTCCAAAGTTCCAATCGACCAGGCACCCCGAAGTGACGGCCCGAAGGAGAGGGTGCGCCCCTCCGGGCCCCAGGCAACCCGCAGGCGCCTCGTTTTACTGTAAGTCTCGCACCCGCACAAAGTGCACTTTTTCTGGGCCGGGTCACGCCGCTTCCCCACCGGGTCTGACCACCACACTACCCTCTTCCATACAGCCCCGAAGGTCCGTTTTAGGACCGTCTTTGCTCCAGGAGGAGCTCCGGTAGGCAAACCTATCTGTCTGTGCCGGGACCGAGGCACCCTCCCTGGGCTGGCCAGGGAGGTCTGAGAGCATGGAGCTCTGAGGCAACCACACATTTTTTGGACTCTTCCAATTTTTCAAATTTGACACCAGAGCCAAGCCCAGAGTCAACCCCACAAGGCACTTGCTCTTGATTCGTGCCCAGGAAAGCTGCACCATGCCTGGGACACACTTTTCAGATAAAATCATACCGTCTTTTCCTGGAGGTTTCAAACTTCCAGAGCTCCACCATCGCGCGGTGTATTCTGGATTTTATATACCCACCCAGAGTGACCCTGAGTGGGACTCACGACGGTCTGATGATGAGGTGTGTGTTTGCCCCCTGCCACAATCACCATACTCCCCTCTTCCATACAGCCCCGAAGGGCCGTTTTAGGACCGTCTTTGCTCCAGGCGGAGCTCCGGTAGGAATACCAATCTGTCTGTGCCCAGGACCGAGGCACCCTCCCTGGGCTGGCCAGGGAGGTCTGAGAGCATGGAGCTCTGAGGAAACAACACATTTTTGGACTCTTCCAATTTTTCAAATTTGACACCAGAGCCAAGCCCAGAGTCAACCCCACAAGGCACTTGCTCTTGATTCGTGCCCAGGAAAGCTGCACCATGCCTGGGACACACTTTTCAGATAAAATCATACCGTCTTTTCCTGGAGGTTTCAAACTTCCAGAGCTCCACCATCGCGCGGTGTATTCTGGATTTTATATACCCACCCAGAGTGGGACTCACGACGGTCTGATGATGAGGTGTGTGTTTGCCCCCTGACACAATCACCATACTCCCCTCTTCCATACAGCCCCGAAGGGCCGTTTTAGGACCGTCTTTGCTCCAGGCGAAGCTCCGGTAGGAATACCAATCTGTCTGTGCCCAGGACCGAGGCACCCTCCCTGGGCTGGCCAGGGAGGTCTGAGAGCATGGAGCTCTGAGGCAACAACACATTTTTGGACTCTTCCAATTTTTCAAATTTGACACCAGAGCCAAGCCCAGAGTCAACCCCACAAGGCACTTGCTCTTGATTCGTGCCCAGGAAAGCTGCACCATGCCTGGGACACACTTTTCAGATAAAATCATACCGTCTTTTCCTGGAGGTTTCAAACTTCCAGAGCTCCACCATCGCGCGGTGTATTCTGGATTTTATATACCCACCCAGAGTGGGACTCACGACGGTCTGATGATGAGGTGTGTGTTTGCCCCCTGCCACAATCACCATACTCCCCTCTTCCATACAGCCCCGAAGGGCCGTTTTAGGACCGTCTTTGCTCCAGGCGGAGCTCCGGTAGGAATACCAATCTGTCTGTGCCCAGGACCGAGGCACCCTCCCTGGGCTGGCCAGGGAGGTCTGAGAGCATGGAGCTCTGAGGCAACAACACATTTTTGGACTCTTCCAATTTTTCAAATTTGACACCAGAGCCAAGCCCAGAGTCAACCCCACAAGGCACTTGCTCTTGATTCGTGCCCAGGAAAGCTGCACCATGCCTGGGACGCACTTTTCAGATAAAATCATACCGTCTTTTCCTGGAGGTTTCAAACTTCCAGAGCTCCACCATCGCGCGGTGTATTCTGGATTTTATATACCCAGCCAGAGTGACTCTGAGTGGGACTCACGACGGTCTGATAATGAGGTGTATGTGTGTGTTTTTGTTTGCCCCCGCCACAATCACCACACTCCCCTCTTCCATACAGCCCCGAAGGGCCGTTTTAGGACCGACTTTGCTCCAGACGGAGCTCCGGTAGGAATACCAATCTGTCTGTGCCCGGTACCGAGGCACCCTCCCTGGGCTGGCCAGGGAGGTCTGAGAGCATGGAGCTCCGAGCCTACATTCAATTTTTGGACTCTTCCAATTTTTCAAATTTGACACCAGAGCCAAGCCCAGAGTCAACCCCACAAGGCACTTGCTCTTGATTCGTGCCCAGGAAAGCTGCACCATGCCTGGGACGCACTTTTCAGATAAAATCATACCGTCTTTTCCTGGAGGTTTCAAACTTCCAGAGCTCCACCATCGCGCGGTGTATTCTGGATTTTATATACCCACCCAGAGTGGGACTCACGACGGTCTGATGATGAGGTGTGTGTTTGCCCCCTGCCACAATCACCATACTCCCCTCTTCCATACAGCCCCGAAGGTCCGTTTTAGGACCGTCTTTGCTCCAGGAGGAGCTCCGGTAGGCAAACCTATCTGTCTGTGCCGGGACCGAGGCACCCTCCCTGGGCTGGCCAGGGAGGTCTGAGAGCATGGAGCTCTGAGGCAACCACACATTTTTTTGACTCTTCCAATTTTTTCAAATTTGACACCAGAGCCAAGCCCAGAGTCAACCCCACAAGGCACTTGCTCTTGATTCGTGCCCAGGAAAGCTGCACCATGCCTGGGACACACTTTTCAGATAAAATCATACCGTCTTTTCCTGGAGGTTTCAAACTTCCAGAGCTCCACCATCGCGCGGTGTATTCTGGATTTTATATACCCACCCAGAGTGACCCTGAGTGGGACTCACGACGGTCTGATGATGAGGTGTGTGTTTGCCCCCTGCCACAATCACCATACTCCCCTCTTCCATACAGCCCCGAAGGTCCGTTTTAGGACCGACTTTGCTCCAGACGGAGCTCCGGTAGGAATACCAATCTGTCTGTGCCCGGGACCGAGGCACTCTCCCTGGGCTGGCCAGGGAGGTCTGAGAGCATGGAGCTCCGAGCCTACATTCAATTTTTGGACTCTTCCAATTTTTCAAATTTGACACCAGAGCCAAGCCCAGAGTCAACCCCACAAGGCACTTGCTCTTGATTCGTGCCCAGGAAAGCTGCACCATGCCTGGGACGCACTTTTCAGATAAAATCATACCGTCTTTTCCTGGAGGTTCCGTACTTCCAGAGCTCCACCGTCGCATGGTGTAATCTGGATTTTATATACCCAGCCAGAGTGACTCTGAGTGGGACTCACGACGGTCTGATGATGAGGTGTATGTTTGCCCGCGCCACAATCACCAAGCTCCCCTCTTCCATACAGCCCCGAAGGGCCGTTTTAGGACCGACTTTGCTCCAGGCGGACCTCCATGGGGTGGCAGGCAAATCTGATTCTGGCCCAGGAAGGGGCACATTCCCTGGGCTGGCCAGGGAGGTCTGACGGCATGGAGCTTTGAGTCGACCGCAACTTTTTGGACTCTGTCATTTTTTTGATAGCTTGGCTTCAGAGTCAAGCCCAGAGTCAATTTCTCCATAGGCTTTGGGCTTTATTTGTGCCCGGGAAGGCTTCTCGCCTCCTCTACAAGAGCCCCAAGGTCCGTTTTAGGACCGTCTTTGCACCAGATGGACCTCCATGGGTGGCGGGCAAATCTGAATCTGGCCCAGGACGGGACACCTTCCCTGGGCTGGCCAGGGAGGTCTGACAGCATGGAGCTTTGAAGCAACCGCAACTTTTTGGACTCTGTCATTTTTCGAGATCTAGGCTTCAGAGTCAAGCCCAGGGTCAATTTCAACACGGGCTTTGGTCATTATTCGTGCCCAGGAGACCCGCACCCTACCTGGGATACACTTTTCAGATAAATCAGACCGTCTTTTCCTGGAGGTTTGATGTTTTTCAGAGCTCCACAACGGCGGAGATTGAACTCACTTCCCCAGCCAGAGTGCACCTTCTCCGGCATGGGTAACTGCCTTGAAGACCCTGGGGCTCCGAACGCACACCTCGTTCATGGACTTAGTCAATTTTTCAATTCTGACCCCAGAGTCAAGCCGGCCAGGGGTTCTCTTTGTCTTTATTCGTGCCCAGGAGGGCCTCTCACCTCCTCTACAAGAACCCCAAGGTCCGTTTTAGGACCGTCTTTGCACCAGATGGACCTCCATGGGTGGCGGGCAAATCTGAATCTGGCCCAGGACGGGACACCTTCCCTGGGCTGGCCAGGGAGGTCTGACAGCATGGAGCTTTGAAGCAACCGCAACTTTTTGGACTCTGTCATTTTTCGAGATCTAGGCTTCAGAGTCAAGCCCAGGGTCAATTTCAACACGGGCTTTGGTCATTATTCGTGCCCAGGAGACCCGCACCCTGCCGGGGATACACTTTTCAGAAAAATCAGACCGTCTTTTCCTGGAGGTTTGATGTTTTTCAGAGCTCCACAACGGCGTAGATTGAACTCACTTCCCCAGCCAGAGTGCACCTTCTCTGGCATGGGTAACTGCCTTGAAGACCCTGGGGCTCCGAACGCACACCTCGTTCATGGACTTCGTCAATTTTTTCAATTCTGACCCCAGAGTCAAGCCGGCCAGGGGCTCTCTTTGTCTTTATTCGTGCCCAGGAGGGCCTCTCACCTCCTCTACAAGAACCCCAAGGTCCGTTTTAGGACCGTCTTTGCACCAGATGGACCTCCATGGGTGGCGGGCAAATCTGAATCTGGCCCAGGACGGGCCACCGTCCCTGGGCTGGCCAGGGAGGTCTGACAGCATGGAGCTTTGAAGCAACCGCAACTTTTTGGACTCTGTCATTTTTCGAGATCTAGGCTTCAGAGTCAAGCCCAGGGTCAATTTCAACACGGGCTTTGGTCATTATTCGTGCCCAGGAGACCCGCAGCCTTCCTGGGATGCACTTTTGACAAAAATCAGACCGTCTTTTTCCTGGAGGTTTGATGTTTTTCAGAGCTCCACAACGGCGGAGATTGAACTCACTTCCCCAGCCAGAGTGCACCCTCTCTGGCATGGGTAACTGCCTTTAAGACCCTGGGGCTCCGATTGCACACCTCGTTCATGGACTTAGTCAATTTTTCAGTTCTGACCCCAGAGTCAAGCCGGCCAGGGGCTCTCTTTGTCTTTATTCGTGCCCAGGAGGGCCTCTCACCTCCTCTACAAGAACCCCAAGGTCCGTTTTAGGACCGTCTTTGCACCAGACGGACCTCCATGGGTGGCGGGCAAATCTGAATCTGGCCCAGGACGGGACACCCTCCCTGGGCTGGCCAGGGAGGTCTGACAGCATGGAGCTTTGAAGCAACCGCAACTTTTTGGACTCTGTCATTTTTCGAGATCTAGGACTCAGAGACAAGCCCAGAGTCAATTTCACCATGGGCATTGGGCTTTCTTCGTGCCCAGGAGACCCGCACCCTACCTGGGATGCACTTTTCAGATAAATCAGGCCGTCTTTTCCTGGAGGTTTGATGTTTTTCAGAGCTCCACCACCGTGGAGATTGAACTCACTTCCCCGGCCAGAGTGCACCCTCTCTGGCATGGGTAACTGCCTTGACGACCCTGGAGCTCCGAACGCACACCTCGTTCATGGACTTAGTCAATTTTTCAATTCTGACCCCAGAGTCAAGCCGGCCAGGGGCTCTCTTTGTCTTTATTCGTGCCCAGGAGGGCCTCTCACCTCCTCTACAAGAACCCCAAGGTCCGTTTTAGGACCGTCTTTGCACCAGACGGACCTCCATGGGTGGCGGGCAAATCTGAATCTGGCCCAGGACGGGACACCCTCCCTGGGCTGGCCAGGGAGGTCTGACAGCATGGAGCTTTGAAGCAACCGCAACTTTTTGGACTCTGTCATTTTTCGAGATCTAGGACTCAGAGACAAGCCCAGAGTCAATTTCACCATGGGCATTGGGCTTTCTTCGTGCCCAGGAGACCCGCACCCTACCTGGGATGCACTTTTCAGATAAATCAGGCCGTCTTTTCCTGGAGGTTTGATGTTTTTCAGAGCTCCACCACCGTGGAGATTGAACTCACTTCCCCGGCCAGAGTGCACCCTCTCTGGCATGGGTAACTGCCTTGACGACCCTGGAGCTCCGAACGCACACCTCGTTCATGGACTTAGTCAATTTTTCAATTCTGACCCCAGAGTCAAGCCGGCCAGGGGCTCTCTTTGTCTTTATTCGTGCCCAGGAGGGCCTCTCACCTCCTCTACAAGAACCCCAAGGTCCGTTTTAGGACCGTCTTTGCACCAGACGGACCTCCATGGGTGGCGGGCAAATCTGAATCTGGCCCAGGACGGGACACCCTCCCTGGGCTGGCCAGGGAGGTCTGACAGCATGGAGCTTTGAAGCAACCGCAACTTTTTGGACTCTGTCATTTTTCGAGATCTAGGACTCAGAGACAAGCCCAGAGTCAATTTCACCATGGGCATTGGGCTTTCTTCGTGCCCAGGAGACCCGCACCCTACCTGGGATGCACTTTTCAGATAAATCAGGCCGTCTTTTCCTGGAGGTTTGATGTTTTTCAGAGCTCCACCACCGTGGAGATTGAACTCACTTCCCCGGCCAGAGTGCACCCTCTCTGGCATGGGTAACTGCCTTGACGACCCTGGAGCTCCGAACGCACACCTCGTTCATGGACTTAGTCAATTTTTCAATTCTGACCCCAGAGTCAAGCCGGCCAGGGGCTCTCTTTGTCTTTATTCGTGCCCAGGAGGGCCTCTCACCTCCTCTACAAGAACCCCAAGGTCCGTTTTAGGACCGTCTTTGCACCAGACGGACCTCCATGGGTGGCGGGCAAATCTGAATCTGGCCCAGGACGGGACACCCTCCCTGGGCTGGCCAGGGAGGTCTGACAGCATGGAGCTTTGAAGCAACCGCAACTTTTTGGACTCTGTCATTTTTCGAGATCTAGGACTCAGAGACAAGCCCAGAGTCAATTTCACCATGGGCATTGGGCTTTCTTCGTGCCCAGGAGACCCGCACCCTACCTGGGATGCACTTTTCAGATAAATCAGGCCGTCTTTTCCTGGAGGTTTGATGTTTTTCAGAGCTCCACCACCGTGGAGATTGAACTCACTTCCCCGGCCAGAGTGCACCCTCTCTGGCATGGGTAACTGCCTTGACGACCCTGGAGCTCCGAACGCACACCTCGTTCATGGACTTAGTCAATTTTTCAATTCTGACCCCAGAGTCAAGCCGGCCAGGGGCTCTCTTTGTCTTTATTCGTGCCCAGGAGGGCCTCTCACCTCCTCTACAAGAACCCCAAGGTCCGTTTTAGGACCGTCTTTGCACCAGATGGACCTCCATGGGTGGCGGGCAAATCTGAATCTGGCCCAGGACGGGACACCCTCCCTGGGCTGGCCAGGGAGGTCTGACAGCATGGAGGTTTGAGGCCACCGCACGTTTATGGACTTCGTCAATTTTTTCAAATCTGGCTCCAGAGTCAAGCCCAGGGTCAATTTCAACACGGGCTTTGGTCATTATTCGTGCCCAGGAGACCCGCACCCTTCCTGGGATGCACTTTTGAGAAAAATCAGACCGTCTTTTTCCTGGAGGTTTGATGTTTTTCAGAGCTCCACAACGGCGGAGATTGAACTCACTTCCCCAGCCAGAGTGCACCCTCTCTGGCATGGGTAACTGCCTTGAAGACCCTGGGGCTCCGAACGCACACCTCGTTCATGGACTTAGTCAATTTTTCAATTCTGACCCCAGAGTCAAGCCGGCCAGGGGCTCTCTTTGTCTTTATTCGTGCCCAGGAGGGCCTCTCACCTCCTCTACAAGAACCCCAAGGTCCGTTTTAGGACCGTCTTTTCACCAGACGGACCTCCATAGGTGGCGGTTAAATCTGAATCTGGCCCAAGACGGGCCACCTTCCCTGGGCTGGCCAGGGAGGTCTGAGAGCATGGAGCTCAGAACCCAAAGCACGTTTATGGACTTAGTCAATTTTTCAAATCTGGCTCCAGAGTCAAGCCAGGGGTCAATTTCAACACAGGCTTCGGTCATTATTCGTGCCCAGGAGACCTGCACCCTGCGTGGGATGCAATTTTGAGAAATATCAGACCGTCATTTTCCTGGAAGTTTGCTGTTTTTCAGAGCTCCACCACCGTGGAGATTGAACTCACTTCCCCAGCCAGAGTGCACCCTCTCTGGCATGGGTAACTGCCTTGAAGACCCTGGAGCTCCGAACGCACACCTCGTTTATGGACTTGGTCAATTTTTCAAATCTGACTCCAGAGTCAAGCCGGCCAGGGGCTCTCTTTGTCTTTATTCGTGCCCAGGAGGGCCTCTCACCTCCTCTACAAGAACCCCAAGGTCCGTTTTAGGACCGTCTTTGCACCAGACGGACCTCCATGGGTGGCGGACAAATCTGAATCTGGCCCAGGACGGGACACCCTCCCTGGGCTGGCCAGGGAGGTCTGACAGCATGGAGCTTTGAAGCAACCGCAACTTTTTGGACTCTGTCATTTTTCGAGATCTAGGCCTCAGAGTCAAGCCCAGAGTCAATTTCACCGTGGGCATTGGGCTTTCTTCGTGCCCAGGAGACCCGCACCCTACCTGGGATGCACTTTTCAGATAAATCAGGCCGTCTTTTCCTGGAGGTTTGATGTTTTTCAGAGCTCCACCACCGTGGAGATTGAACCCACTTCCCCGGCCAGAGTGCACCCTCTCTGGCATGGGTAACTGCCTTGACGACCCTGGAGCTCCGAACGCACACCTCGTTTATGGACTTGGTCAATTTTTCAATTCTGACTCCAGAGTCAAGCCAGCCAGGGGCTCTCTTTGTCTTTATTCGTGCCCGGGAGGGCCTCTCACCTCCTCTACAAGAACCCCAAGGTCCGTTTTAGGACCGTCTTTGCACCAGACGGACCTCCATGGGTGGCGGGCAAATCTGAATATGGCCCAGGACGGGACACCTTCCCTGGGCTGGCCAGGGAGGTCTGAGAGCATGGAGGTTTGAGGCCACCGCACGTTTATGGACTTAGTCAATTTTTCAAATCTGGCTCCAGAGTCAAGCCCAGGGTCAATTTCAACACGGGCATTGGTCATTATTCGTGCCCAGGAGACCTGCACCCTGCGTGGGATGCACTTTTGAGAAATATCAGACCGTCATTTTCCTGGAAGTTTGATGTTTTTCAGAGCTCCACCACCGTGGAGATTGAACTCACTTCCCCAGCCAGAGTGCACCCTCTCTGGGATGGGTAACTGCCTTGAAGACCCTGGAGCTCCGAACGCACACCTCGTTTATGGACTTGGTCAATTTTTCAATTCTGACTCCAGAGTCAAGCCGGCCAGGGGCTCTCTTTGTCTTTATTCGTGCCCGGGAGGGCCTCTCACCTCCTCTACAAGAACCCCAAGGTCCGTTTTAGGACCGTCTTTGCACCAGACGGACCTCCATGGGTGGCGGGCAAATCTGAATCTGGCCCAGGACGGGACACCTTCCCTGGGCTGGCCAGGGAGGTCTGAGAGCATGGAGGTTTGAGGCCACCGCACGTTTATGGACTTAGTCAATTTTTCAAATCTGGCTCCAGAGTCAAGCCCAGAGTCAAACTCTCCATGGGCCTTGGGTTTTATTCGTGCCCAGGAGACCCGCACCCTGCGTGGGATGCACTTTTGAGAAATATCAGACCGTCATTTTCCTGGAAGTTTGATGTCTTTGAGAGCTCCACCACCGTGGAGATTGAAACCACTTCCCCAGCCAGAGTGCACCCTCTCTGGCTTGGGTCAGTGCCTCGAAAGCCCTCGAGCTCAGAACCCACAGCACGTTCATGGACTTGGTCAATTTTTCAAATATGACTCCAGAGTCAAACTCTCCATGGGCATTGGGCTTTTTTCTGTGCCCAGGAGACCTGCACCCTGCGTGGGATGCGCTTTTGAGAAAAATCAGACCGTCATTTTCCTGGAAGTTTCAATGTTTTTCAGAGCCAGCTTGGCACCAGTGTCAAGCCCAGAGTCAACTTCACCATGGGCATTGGCCATTTTTCTGTGCCCAGGAGACCTGCACCCTGCGTGGGATGCGCTTTTGAGAAAAATCAGACCGTCATTTTCCTGGAAGTTTCAATGTTTTTCAGAGCCAGCTTGGCACCAGAGTCAACTTCACCATGGGCATTGGCCATTTTTCTGTGCCCAGGAGACCTGCACCCTGCGTGGGATGCGCTTTTGAGAAAAATCAGACCGTCATTTTCCTGGAAGTTTCAATGTTTTTCAGAGCCAGCTTGGCACCAGTGTCAAGCCCAGAGTCAAATTCACCATGGGCATTGGCCATTTTTCTGTGCCCAGGAGACCTGCACCCTGCGTGGGATGCGCTTTTGAGAAAAATCAGACCGTCATTTTCCTGGAAGTTTCAATGTTTTTTCAGAGCCAGCTTGGCACCAGTGTCAAGCCCAGAGTCAAATTCACCATGGGCATTGGGCTTTTTCTGTGCCCAGGAGACCTGCACCCTGCGTGGGATGCGCTTTTGAGAAAAATCAGACCGTCATTTTCCTGGAAGTTTCAATGTTTTTCAGAGCCAGCTTGGCACCAGTGTCAAGCCCAGAGTCAAATTCACCATGGGCATTGGGCTTTTTCTGTGCCCAGGAGACCTGCACCCTGCGTGGGATGCGCTTTTGAGAAAAATCAGACCGTCATTTTCCTGGAAGTTTCAATGTTTTTCAGAGCCAGCTTGGCACCAGTGTCAAGCCCAGAGTCAAATTCACCATGGGCATTGGGCTTTTTCTGTGCCCAGGAGACCTGCACCCTGCGTGGGATGCGCTTTTGAGAAAAATCAGACCGTCATTTTCCTGGAAGTTGCAATGTTTTCCAGAGCCAGCTTGGCTCCAGAGTCAAGCCCAGGGCGAGGGGGGAACCCAGATTTCATCCCCACCCAGAGTGACTCTGAGTGTGGGACTCACGACGGTCTGGTGAGGGGTGGTGTGCGTCTGTGCGCCCTCTCCTACATCACCCCCGAGGCCCGTTTTAGGACCGTCTCGGCTCCAGACAGAGAGCCAGGGGTGGCGGGCAAACCCGCCATCGGCCCGGGTCCGATCACCCTGCCCGGGCCGGTCGAGAAGACCCGTGTGCCTGGAGCTCACAGTGCACCTCAACGTTATGGACTTAGGTTTTGGAGCGAGCCCGGCCCTGGAGACAAGCCTCGGGGTCAAGCCTCCACGGAGGGCCAAGCCCCAGGGTCAAGGCCCGGGAGTGCCAAGCCTCCGTGGAGAGCAAAGCCCCCCCCCAGAGTCAAGCGCCAGACTCCCAGGGAGAACCGGGCACTCTCCTCCTCACAAAACCCACATGGCACGTTGCAGGTGACCCTTTTCCCCGACAGTTCCTCCGGAACCGCGGGGCTGGGCGCTCCAAGCCGGGTATACAGCACCGTGCTCGGCCTGGGCGGCCGCCTAAGAGCGCATGCAGTTTGAAGGATGGTAACCCCACTGCAAACGGCTTCAAACGCCCGTAACTCGGCGAAGGCGGGTCCAATCGACGCCAAATTTTTATCGAGTGTAGAACTGGACGAGACCTTTCGAAAGAGCCCACCCCCAGCCCCGTGGGCCCCCGGGGGCCCGAGATACAGCCCCCCAAAGCGAACCGGAAGCGAAAAACGCAAATATCTCGGCGAAAACCCAACGGATCCGGCCACCACCGGGCTCCTTCGAACCGTCTCGTCGAACTGAACAAACTGATACAAGTTTCATGATTTTTGGTGCTGTTTTCGCGGAGATATTAGCCGAAAACCGCCGGGCGCGCTCCAAAATGGCGCCCGCTGATGACGTCACGATCTCGGGAGAAAATCGCCCGTATCTCGGCAACCCGAAGACCCAGAGAGCTCAAATTCGGGTGAGGAGGTCCCACGGGGGCCCTGACCTGAACCAGGGCGGTGGCGGGCCGCGGGGACGCCCCCTACCGATTCGCCGTTCGCTGGGACCCCCGACTTTGAACGGCCGTAACTCGGGGACCCGGGCGAGTTGGACCTCGGGGGTGGGCTCATTCGAAAGGCCCCGTCCAGCACTACGATCGATTAGAGTTTGGGGAATATTGAGCGAGGGGTTCCCGAGATATAAGCCGAAAAAGGTGCGCCTTTGACCGGACGTAACTCCCTGACCCCGAGGCCCTCGGGGACGGGGGTGGCACCGTTGGATAGGGCTCCTCGAGGCCTACAGACGACCCGAGTTTGAAATTTTTTCGCCGTGTGGTTTTCGAGATATTCGGGGAAAACAAAAAAATTCCCATTCGTTCAGTGGGTCTGGCCATCACCCATGTCTCCAAGGGGACTTCCAGGACCACGGGGGCCACCTGGCCGTGCCCGAGGACGGTGAACCTTCCTCGGCGTGCCACCAGAGCGTCTGGGGCCCTGGAAGTCCCCACCCACTGCAGGTTTTGGACTCTGAGGAATTTTCAGACCTCGAAAAGGGCCCCCGACTTTGAACGGCCGTAACTCGGGGACCCGGGCGAGTTGGACCTTGGGGGTGGGCTCATTCGAAAGGCCCCGTCCAGCACTACGATCGATTAGAGTTTGGGGAATATTGAGCGAGGGGTTCTCGAGATATAAGCCGACAAAGGTGCGCCTTTGACCGGACGTAACTCCCTGACCCCGAGGCCCTCGGGGACGTGGGTGGCCCCGTTGGATAGGGCCCATCGAGGCCTACAGACGACCCGAGTTTGACATTTTTTCGCCTTTTGGTTTTCGAGATATTCGAGAAAAACAAAAATGTCCCATTCGTTCAGTGGGTCTGGCTGTCACCCATGTCTCCAAGGGGACTTCCAGGACCCCGGGGGCCACCTGGCCGTGCCCGAGGACGGTGAACCTTCCTCGGCGTGTCACCAGAGCGTCTGGGGCCCTGGAAGTCCCCACCCACTGCAGGTTTTGGACTCTGAGGAATTTTCAGACCTCGAAAAGGGCCCCCGACTTTGAACGGCCGTAACTCGGGGACCCGGGTGAGTTGGACCTTGGGGGTGGGCTCATTCGAAAGGCCCCGTCCAGCACTACGATCGATTAGAGTTTGGGGAATATTGAGCGAGGGGTTCTCGAGATATAAGCCGACAAAGGTGCGCCTTTGACCGGACGTAACTCCCTGACCCCGAGGCCCTCGGGGACGTGGGTGGCCCCGTTGGATAGGGCCCATCGAGGCCTACAGACGACCCGAGTTTGACATTTTTTCGCCTTTTGGTTTTCGAGATATTCGAGAAAAACAAAAAATTCCCATTCGTTCAGTGGATTTGCCGCTCACCCATGTCTCCAAGGGGACTTCCAGGACCACGGGGGCCACCTGGCCGTGCCCGAGGACGGTGAACCTTCCTCGGCGTGCCACCAGAGCTTTTGGGGCCCTGGAAGTCCCCACCCACTGCAGGTTTTGGACTCTGAGGAATTTTCAGACCTCGAAAAGGGCCCCCGACTTTGAACGGCCGTAACTCGGGGACCCGGGCGAGTTGGACCTCGGGGGTGGGCTCATTCGAAAGGCCCCGTCCAGCACTACGATCGATTAGAGTTTGGGGAATATTGAGCGAGGGGTTCTCGAGATATAAGCCGACAAAGGTGCGCCTTTGACCGGACGTAACTCCCTGACCCCGAGGCCCTCGGGGACGTGGGTGGCCCCGTTGGATAGGGCCCATCGAGGCCTACAGACGACCCGAGTTTGACATTTTTTCGCCTTTTGGTTTTCGAGATATTCGAGAAAAACAAAAAATTCCCATTCGTTCAGTGGATTTGCCGCTCACCCATGTCTCCAAGGGGACTTCCAGGACCACGGGGGCCACCTGGCCGTGCCCGAGGACGGTGAACCTTCCTCGGCGTGCCACCAGAGCGTTTGGGGCCCTGGAAGTCCCCACCCACTGCAGGTTTTGGACTCTGAGGAATTTTCAGACCTCGAAAAGGGCCCCCGACTTTGAACGGCCGTAACTCGGGGACCCGGGCGAGTTGGACCTCGGGGGTGGGCTCATTCGAAAGGCCCCGTCCAGCACTACGATCGATTAGAGTTTGGGGAATATTGAGCGAGGGGTTCCCGAGATATAAGCCGAGAAAGGTGCGCCTTTGACCGGACGTAACTCCCTGACCCCGAGGCCCTCGGGGACGGGGGTGGCACCGTTGGATAGGGCCCTTCGAGGCCTACAGACGACCCGAGTTTGACATTTTTTCGCCGTGTGGTTCTCGAGATGTTCGGGGAAAACCAAATCCACATTCAGCTCTCTGGTCGTTCTCTACCTTAAGAGAGTCAGAGTTAGTCCCGGCCTTTCCCCTTCCGGGGCCGCCTGGCCGTCCCCGAGGACGGTGAACCTTCCTCGGCGTGCCACCAGAGCCTCTGGGGCCCTGGAAGTCCCCACCCACTGCAGGTTTTGGACTCTGAGGAATTTTCGGACCTCAAAAGGGCCCCGACTTTGAACGGCCGTAACTCCGGGACCCCGCCGCCCAGAGACACCAGACTCGGGTCAAAGTAGGGTCTGGGTGGGCCCCTCACAACGAGCCAACCCCCGAGCTCCGGGGCCCCCGGGTCCCGGAGAAAATGGGCCCAACGGGACGGGGCGCACCTCGGAAGGAAAGGTCCCAGGGGCCCGGGGAGGTGGGGTCCGAGAGGGCGCGGGGGGAGCCCCCGACACCCGAAAGGGCGAGCCGCTGGGACCTCCCCTTTCCGAGATACGGGTCGTTTTGTTCAAAAGTCCCTCGCGCGTAACCGGGCCTATCTCGGGAACCGAAGGGCCCAGCGGCTCGGGACGGCGGTTGCCAGGGCTACCCTAGGGGACCCTACTTCTCCCGCCGTCCCGAGCCACGGGGACCTTCCGGTCCCGAGATACGGCCACTTCCTGTCCAGCTTTGACCGGGCGTAACTCGGAGAGGAAGCCGATTTGGAGCTCCATACTCTGGGCGTTGGGGGACCTCTACTGGACACCCCCACCCCGGGTGTATGGAGCCCCAACTCGGCTCGGTTCCCGAGATACGGTCACTTCCTGTCC
Source organism: Rhinichthys osculus (assembly GCA_029959095.1). Classification (NCBI taxonomy): domain Eukaryota; kingdom Metazoa; phylum Chordata; class Actinopteri; order Cypriniformes; family Leuciscidae; genus Rhinichthys; species Rhinichthys osculus. Next base: position 28,500 of record JARWKJ010000049.1, on the reverse strand, counting down.
AGCTTCGACCGGGTGTAACTCGAAAAATAAGCCGAGTTGGAGCGCGAGACTCTGGGTGTTGGGGGACCTCTAGGAGACCCCCCCACACCGGGTGTATGGAGCCCCAAATCGGCTTGGTTCCAGAGATATGCCTGTTTGAAATCTCAACTTTGACCGGATGTAACTCGAAAAATAAGCCGAGTTGGGGCTCCAAACTCTGGGTGTTGGGGGACCTCCAGGAGACCCCCCCACACAGGGTGTATGGAGCCCCAACTCGGCTTGGTTCCAGAGATATGCCTGTTTGAAATCTCAACTTTGACCGGATGTAACTCGAAAAATAAGCCGAGTTGGGGCTCCAAACTCTGGGTGTTGGGGGACCTCCAGGAGACCCCCCCACACAGGGTGTATGGAGCCCCAACTCGGCTTGGTCCCAGAGATATGCCTGTTTGAAATTTCAACTTTGACCCAGTGTATCCAAAAAAAATAAGCCGAGTTGGGGCTCCAAACTCCGGGCAAAGGGGGACCTCCAGGAGACCCCCCAACACCGGGTGTATGGAGCCCCAACTCGGCTTGGTTCCAGAGATAGGCCTGTTTGAAATTTCAACTTTGACCCAGTGTATCCAAAAAAATAAGCCGAGTTGGGGCTCCAATCTCCGGGCGCAGGGGGACCTCAAGGAGACCCCCCCACACCGGGTGTATGGAGCCCCAACTCGGCGTGGTTCCAGAGATATGCCTGTTTGAAATTTCAACTTTGACCCAGTGTATCCAAAAAAATAAGCCGAGTTGGGGCTCCAAACTCCGGGCACAGGGGGACCTCCAGGAGACCCCCCAACACCGGGTGTATGGAGCCCCAACTCGGCTTGGTTCCAGAGATAGGCCTGTTTGAAATTTCAACTTTGACCCAGTGTATCCAAAAAAATAAGCCGAGTTGGGGCTCCAAACTCCGGGCACAGGGGGACCTCCAGGAGACCCCCCAACACCGGGTGTATGGAGCCCCAACTCGGCTTGGTTCCAGAGATAG
>JARWKJ010000049.1:0-17500 GCA_029959095.1 Rhinichthys osculus | reverse complement strand
GGGGGGGGGGGAGGTTGGAGGCCTCTGGGTCGAGGCCGTAACCGGGAAGGGTGCTTTCAAAGCGGGGTGAGGCGCAGGGCGAAGTTAGGCTCTAAGACGTGACAGAGGGGGCCCCCTACTACCTCCCCGACCGTCCAAGCCTCCCGACGCGCCCGCCGCCACCGCCGCCTCCGCGGACATCCGTTTCAGACGGGCCTTCTGAGTCTCCCGAGGTCGACACGGCCTGCTTTCCCCGGAGGGAGGCCGTGTCTTGAGTCGACGCGCAGAGCGGGGAGGAGCAAGCTGCCCAAAGCGGTCTTTCGACCGGGCAGGGGCCGTCCCCAGGCGCGTCCGAAGTTCCAATCGACCAGGCAACCCCTAGCAGCGACGGCCCAGAGGAGGGGGTGCTCTCCTCCAGGCCCCGGGCAACCCGGAGGCGCCTGTTGACCGTCACCTTGTCCGAGAAGAGTGTCGTCCAAGCAGGAGCGACGAGCAGGAAGGTCTGAGAGACCATGGAGCTCTTTCTTTGAGTGTATATATATTTTGACATTTTCCTCCAGTGTGGCCTTTCACCATGAGCACACGCACCCAGGGGCGTTGCACCTTCGCCCTGGATGCGCAGCGGTTAGGGGGTCATGGGTGTCCAATCCAGACCCGCGTTTACTGTAAGTCTCGTGCCCGCACAATGTGCATTTGTATCTGGGCTGGGTCAGGCCACTTCCCCACCAGGCCTGACCACCACGATCCTCTGGTTCTGGTTCGTGTTCCCTTGTCCGAGCGGAGGGCTGTTACTACCTCCTCCACAAAGACCCGAAGGTCCGTCCTAGGACCGTCTCGGCTCCAGGCGGAGCTCCGTCAGGCAAACCTATTCCATCTGTGCCCGGAACCAAGGCACTCTCCCTGGGCCAGCCAGGGAGGCCTAACAGCATGGAGCTTTGAAAGCATCGCACATTTTTGTACTTGGTCGATTTTTTTTATTTTTCGCCATTTGATACCCAAGTGAAGCCCAGACCGATCCTTCGACAAGCATATGGTAGCATTTTTTACACCGGGATCAACCGAGGAGCCCCTGACAGTCGAAACCGCGGCGCGCTGACTTCCTACACACGGGTCTCGCTCCGCTCGGGCCCCCGGTCGAGGGATGGCTCGAGGACGGCACGGCCGCTCATAGGGCGCGCGAAGATCCATCCGTCTGGGGCTGGGAGGCCTCTGGGTCGAGGCCGTTCGACAAGCATATGGTTTTTATTTACCCCGGAGCCCCGGACAGACGAAACCGCGACGCGCTGGCTTCCTACACACGGGTCACGCTCCGCTCGGGCCCCCGGTCGAGGGATGGCTCGAGGACGGCACGGCCGCTCATAGGGCGCGCGAGGATACATCCGTCTGGGGCTGGGAGGCCTCTGGGTCGAGGACCGTTCGACAAGCATATGGATTTTATTTACCCCGGGATCAACCGAGGAGCCCCGGACAGACGAAACCGCGGCGCGCTGGCTTCCTACACACGGGTCTCGCTCCGCTCGGGCCCCCGGTCGAGGGATGGCTCGAGGACGGCACGGCCGCTCATAGGGCGCGCGAGGATCCATCCGTCTGGGGCTGGGAGGCCTCTGGGTCGAGGCCGTAACCGGGAAGGGTGCTTTCAAAGCGGGGTGAGGCGCAGGGCGAAGTTAGGCTCTGAGACGTGACGAGGGGGTACCCACCATACCTCCCCGACCGTCCAAGCCTCCCGACGCGCCCGCCGCCACCGCCGGCTTCGCGGACATCCGTTTCAGACGGGCCTTCTGAGTCTCCCGAGGGTCGACGCGGCCTGCTTTCCCCGGAGGGAGGCCGTGTCTAGAGTCGATGCGCAGAGCGGGGAGGAGCAAGCTGCCCAAAGCGGTCTTTCGACCGGGCAGGGGCCATCCCCAGGCGCGTCCAAAGTTCCAATCGACCAGGCACCCCGAAGTGACGGCCCGAAGGAGAGGGTGCGCCCCTCCGGGCCCCAGGCAACCCGCAGGCGCCTCGTTTTACTGTAAGTCTCGCACCCGCACAAAGTGCACTTTTTCTGGGCCGGGTCACGCCGCTTCCCCACCGGGTCTGACCACCACACTACCCTCTTCCATACAGCCCCGAAGGTCCGTTTTAGGACCGTCTTTGCTCCAGGAGGAGCTCCGGTAGGCAAACCTATCTGTCTGTGCCGGGACCGAGGCACCCTCCCTGGGCTGGCCAGGGAGGTCTGAGAGCATGGAGCTCTGAGGCAACCACACATTTTTTGGACTCTTCCAATTTTTCAAATTTGACACCAGAGCCAAGCCCAGAGTCAACCCCACAAGGCACTTGCTCTTGATTCGTGCCCAGGAAAGCTGCACCATGCCTGGGACACACTTTTCAGATAAAATCATACCGTCTTTTCCTGGAGGTTTCAAACTTCCAGAGCTCCACCATCGCGCGGTGTATTCTGGATTTTATATACCCACCCAGAGTGACCCTGAGTGGGACTCACGACGGTCTGATGATGAGGTGTGTGTTTGCCCCCTGCCACAATCACCATACTCCCCTCTTCCATACAGCCCCGAAGGGCCGTTTTAGGACCGTCTTTGCTCCAGGCGGAGCTCCGGTAGGAATACCAATCTGTCTGTGCCCAGGACCGAGGCACCCTCCCTGGGCTGGCCAGGGAGGTCTGAGAGCATGGAGCTCTGAGGAAACAACACATTTTTGGACTCTTCCAATTTTTCAAATTTGACACCAGAGCCAAGCCCAGAGTCAACCCCACAAGGCACTTGCTCTTGATTCGTGCCCAGGAAAGCTGCACCATGCCTGGGACACACTTTTCAGATAAAATCATACCGTCTTTTCCTGGAGGTTTCAAACTTCCAGAGCTCCACCATCGCGCGGTGTATTCTGGATTTTATATACCCACCCAGAGTGGGACTCACGACGGTCTGATGATGAGGTGTGTGTTTGCCCCCTGACACAATCACCATACTCCCCTCTTCCATACAGCCCCGAAGGGCCGTTTTAGGACCGTCTTTGCTCCAGGCGAAGCTCCGGTAGGAATACCAATCTGTCTGTGCCCAGGACCGAGGCACCCTCCCTGGGCTGGCCAGGGAGGTCTGAGAGCATGGAGCTCTGAGGCAACAACACATTTTTGGACTCTTCCAATTTTTCAAATTTGACACCAGAGCCAAGCCCAGAGTCAACCCCACAAGGCACTTGCTCTTGATTCGTGCCCAGGAAAGCTGCACCATGCCTGGGACACACTTTTCAGATAAAATCATACCGTCTTTTCCTGGAGGTTTCAAACTTCCAGAGCTCCACCATCGCGCGGTGTATTCTGGATTTTATATACCCACCCAGAGTGGGACTCACGACGGTCTGATGATGAGGTGTGTGTTTGCCCCCTGCCACAATCACCATACTCCCCTCTTCCATACAGCCCCGAAGGGCCGTTTTAGGACCGTCTTTGCTCCAGGCGGAGCTCCGGTAGGAATACCAATCTGTCTGTGCCCAGGACCGAGGCACCCTCCCTGGGCTGGCCAGGGAGGTCTGAGAGCATGGAGCTCTGAGGCAACAACACATTTTTGGACTCTTCCAATTTTTCAAATTTGACACCAGAGCCAAGCCCAGAGTCAACCCCACAAGGCACTTGCTCTTGATTCGTGCCCAGGAAAGCTGCACCATGCCTGGGACGCACTTTTCAGATAAAATCATACCGTCTTTTCCTGGAGGTTTCAAACTTCCAGAGCTCCACCATCGCGCGGTGTATTCTGGATTTTATATACCCAGCCAGAGTGACTCTGAGTGGGACTCACGACGGTCTGATAATGAGGTGTATGTGTGTGTTTTTGTTTGCCCCCGCCACAATCACCACACTCCCCTCTTCCATACAGCCCCGAAGGGCCGTTTTAGGACCGACTTTGCTCCAGACGGAGCTCCGGTAGGAATACCAATCTGTCTGTGCCCGGTACCGAGGCACCCTCCCTGGGCTGGCCAGGGAGGTCTGAGAGCATGGAGCTCCGAGCCTACATTCAATTTTTGGACTCTTCCAATTTTTCAAATTTGACACCAGAGCCAAGCCCAGAGTCAACCCCACAAGGCACTTGCTCTTGATTCGTGCCCAGGAAAGCTGCACCATGCCTGGGACGCACTTTTCAGATAAAATCATACCGTCTTTTCCTGGAGGTTTCAAACTTCCAGAGCTCCACCATCGCGCGGTGTATTCTGGATTTTATATACCCACCCAGAGTGGGACTCACGACGGTCTGATGATGAGGTGTGTGTTTGCCCCCTGCCACAATCACCATACTCCCCTCTTCCATACAGCCCCGAAGGTCCGTTTTAGGACCGTCTTTGCTCCAGGAGGAGCTCCGGTAGGCAAACCTATCTGTCTGTGCCGGGACCGAGGCACCCTCCCTGGGCTGGCCAGGGAGGTCTGAGAGCATGGAGCTCTGAGGCAACCACACATTTTTTTGACTCTTCCAATTTTTTCAAATTTGACACCAGAGCCAAGCCCAGAGTCAACCCCACAAGGCACTTGCTCTTGATTCGTGCCCAGGAAAGCTGCACCATGCCTGGGACACACTTTTCAGATAAAATCATACCGTCTTTTCCTGGAGGTTTCAAACTTCCAGAGCTCCACCATCGCGCGGTGTATTCTGGATTTTATATACCCACCCAGAGTGACCCTGAGTGGGACTCACGACGGTCTGATGATGAGGTGTGTGTTTGCCCCCTGCCACAATCACCATACTCCCCTCTTCCATACAGCCCCGAAGGTCCGTTTTAGGACCGACTTTGCTCCAGACGGAGCTCCGGTAGGAATACCAATCTGTCTGTGCCCGGGACCGAGGCACTCTCCCTGGGCTGGCCAGGGAGGTCTGAGAGCATGGAGCTCCGAGCCTACATTCAATTTTTGGACTCTTCCAATTTTTCAAATTTGACACCAGAGCCAAGCCCAGAGTCAACCCCACAAGGCACTTGCTCTTGATTCGTGCCCAGGAAAGCTGCACCATGCCTGGGACGCACTTTTCAGATAAAATCATACCGTCTTTTCCTGGAGGTTCCGTACTTCCAGAGCTCCACCGTCGCATGGTGTAATCTGGATTTTATATACCCAGCCAGAGTGACTCTGAGTGGGACTCACGACGGTCTGATGATGAGGTGTATGTTTGCCCGCGCCACAATCACCAAGCTCCCCTCTTCCATACAGCCCCGAAGGGCCGTTTTAGGACCGACTTTGCTCCAGGCGGACCTCCATGGGGTGGCAGGCAAATCTGATTCTGGCCCAGGAAGGGGCACATTCCCTGGGCTGGCCAGGGAGGTCTGACGGCATGGAGCTTTGAGTCGACCGCAACTTTTTGGACTCTGTCATTTTTTTGATAGCTTGGCTTCAGAGTCAAGCCCAGAGTCAATTTCTCCATAGGCTTTGGGCTTTATTTGTGCCCGGGAAGGCTTCTCGCCTCCTCTACAAGAGCCCCAAGGTCCGTTTTAGGACCGTCTTTGCACCAGATGGACCTCCATGGGTGGCGGGCAAATCTGAATCTGGCCCAGGACGGGACACCTTCCCTGGGCTGGCCAGGGAGGTCTGACAGCATGGAGCTTTGAAGCAACCGCAACTTTTTGGACTCTGTCATTTTTCGAGATCTAGGCTTCAGAGTCAAGCCCAGGGTCAATTTCAACACGGGCTTTGGTCATTATTCGTGCCCAGGAGACCCGCACCCTACCTGGGATACACTTTTCAGATAAATCAGACCGTCTTTTCCTGGAGGTTTGATGTTTTTCAGAGCTCCACAACGGCGGAGATTGAACTCACTTCCCCAGCCAGAGTGCACCTTCTCCGGCATGGGTAACTGCCTTGAAGACCCTGGGGCTCCGAACGCACACCTCGTTCATGGACTTAGTCAATTTTTCAATTCTGACCCCAGAGTCAAGCCGGCCAGGGGTTCTCTTTGTCTTTATTCGTGCCCAGGAGGGCCTCTCACCTCCTCTACAAGAACCCCAAGGTCCGTTTTAGGACCGTCTTTGCACCAGATGGACCTCCATGGGTGGCGGGCAAATCTGAATCTGGCCCAGGACGGGACACCTTCCCTGGGCTGGCCAGGGAGGTCTGACAGCATGGAGCTTTGAAGCAACCGCAACTTTTTGGACTCTGTCATTTTTCGAGATCTAGGCTTCAGAGTCAAGCCCAGGGTCAATTTCAACACGGGCTTTGGTCATTATTCGTGCCCAGGAGACCCGCACCCTGCCGGGGATACACTTTTCAGAAAAATCAGACCGTCTTTTCCTGGAGGTTTGATGTTTTTCAGAGCTCCACAACGGCGTAGATTGAACTCACTTCCCCAGCCAGAGTGCACCTTCTCTGGCATGGGTAACTGCCTTGAAGACCCTGGGGCTCCGAACGCACACCTCGTTCATGGACTTCGTCAATTTTTTCAATTCTGACCCCAGAGTCAAGCCGGCCAGGGGCTCTCTTTGTCTTTATTCGTGCCCAGGAGGGCCTCTCACCTCCTCTACAAGAACCCCAAGGTCCGTTTTAGGACCGTCTTTGCACCAGATGGACCTCCATGGGTGGCGGGCAAATCTGAATCTGGCCCAGGACGGGCCACCGTCCCTGGGCTGGCCAGGGAGGTCTGACAGCATGGAGCTTTGAAGCAACCGCAACTTTTTGGACTCTGTCATTTTTCGAGATCTAGGCTTCAGAGTCAAGCCCAGGGTCAATTTCAACACGGGCTTTGGTCATTATTCGTGCCCAGGAGACCCGCAGCCTTCCTGGGATGCACTTTTGACAAAAATCAGACCGTCTTTTTCCTGGAGGTTTGATGTTTTTCAGAGCTCCACAACGGCGGAGATTGAACTCACTTCCCCAGCCAGAGTGCACCCTCTCTGGCATGGGTAACTGCCTTTAAGACCCTGGGGCTCCGATTGCACACCTCGTTCATGGACTTAGTCAATTTTTCAGTTCTGACCCCAGAGTCAAGCCGGCCAGGGGCTCTCTTTGTCTTTATTCGTGCCCAGGAGGGCCTCTCACCTCCTCTACAAGAACCCCAAGGTCCGTTTTAGGACCGTCTTTGCACCAGACGGACCTCCATGGGTGGCGGGCAAATCTGAATCTGGCCCAGGACGGGACACCCTCCCTGGGCTGGCCAGGGAGGTCTGACAGCATGGAGCTTTGAAGCAACCGCAACTTTTTGGACTCTGTCATTTTTCGAGATCTAGGACTCAGAGACAAGCCCAGAGTCAATTTCACCATGGGCATTGGGCTTTCTTCGTGCCCAGGAGACCCGCACCCTACCTGGGATGCACTTTTCAGATAAATCAGGCCGTCTTTTCCTGGAGGTTTGATGTTTTTCAGAGCTCCACCACCGTGGAGATTGAACTCACTTCCCCGGCCAGAGTGCACCCTCTCTGGCATGGGTAACTGCCTTGACGACCCTGGAGCTCCGAACGCACACCTCGTTCATGGACTTAGTCAATTTTTCAATTCTGACCCCAGAGTCAAGCCGGCCAGGGGCTCTCTTTGTCTTTATTCGTGCCCAGGAGGGCCTCTCACCTCCTCTACAAGAACCCCAAGGTCCGTTTTAGGACCGTCTTTGCACCAGACGGACCTCCATGGGTGGCGGGCAAATCTGAATCTGGCCCAGGACGGGACACCCTCCCTGGGCTGGCCAGGGAGGTCTGACAGCATGGAGCTTTGAAGCAACCGCAACTTTTTGGACTCTGTCATTTTTCGAGATCTAGGACTCAGAGACAAGCCCAGAGTCAATTTCACCATGGGCATTGGGCTTTCTTCGTGCCCAGGAGACCCGCACCCTACCTGGGATGCACTTTTCAGATAAATCAGGCCGTCTTTTCCTGGAGGTTTGATGTTTTTCAGAGCTCCACCACCGTGGAGATTGAACTCACTTCCCCGGCCAGAGTGCACCCTCTCTGGCATGGGTAACTGCCTTGACGACCCTGGAGCTCCGAACGCACACCTCGTTCATGGACTTAGTCAATTTTTCAATTCTGACCCCAGAGTCAAGCCGGCCAGGGGCTCTCTTTGTCTTTATTCGTGCCCAGGAGGGCCTCTCACCTCCTCTACAAGAACCCCAAGGTCCGTTTTAGGACCGTCTTTGCACCAGACGGACCTCCATGGGTGGCGGGCAAATCTGAATCTGGCCCAGGACGGGACACCCTCCCTGGGCTGGCCAGGGAGGTCTGACAGCATGGAGCTTTGAAGCAACCGCAACTTTTTGGACTCTGTCATTTTTCGAGATCTAGGACTCAGAGACAAGCCCAGAGTCAATTTCACCATGGGCATTGGGCTTTCTTCGTGCCCAGGAGACCCGCACCCTACCTGGGATGCACTTTTCAGATAAATCAGGCCGTCTTTTCCTGGAGGTTTGATGTTTTTCAGAGCTCCACCACCGTGGAGATTGAACTCACTTCCCCGGCCAGAGTGCACCCTCTCTGGCATGGGTAACTGCCTTGACGACCCTGGAGCTCCGAACGCACACCTCGTTCATGGACTTAGTCAATTTTTCAATTCTGACCCCAGAGTCAAGCCGGCCAGGGGCTCTCTTTGTCTTTATTCGTGCCCAGGAGGGCCTCTCACCTCCTCTACAAGAACCCCAAGGTCCGTTTTAGGACCGTCTTTGCACCAGACGGACCTCCATGGGTGGCGGGCAAATCTGAATCTGGCCCAGGACGGGACACCCTCCCTGGGCTGGCCAGGGAGGTCTGACAGCATGGAGCTTTGAAGCAACCGCAACTTTTTGGACTCTGTCATTTTTCGAGATCTAGGACTCAGAGACAAGCCCAGAGTCAATTTCACCATGGGCATTGGGCTTTCTTCGTGCCCAGGAGACCCGCACCCTACCTGGGATGCACTTTTCAGATAAATCAGGCCGTCTTTTCCTGGAGGTTTGATGTTTTTCAGAGCTCCACCACCGTGGAGATTGAACTCACTTCCCCGGCCAGAGTGCACCCTCTCTGGCATGGGTAACTGCCTTGACGACCCTGGAGCTCCGAACGCACACCTCGTTCATGGACTTAGTCAATTTTTCAATTCTGACCCCAGAGTCAAGCCGGCCAGGGGCTCTCTTTGTCTTTATTCGTGCCCAGGAGGGCCTCTCACCTCCTCTACAAGAACCCCAAGGTCCGTTTTAGGACCGTCTTTGCACCAGATGGACCTCCATGGGTGGCGGGCAAATCTGAATCTGGCCCAGGACGGGACACCCTCCCTGGGCTGGCCAGGGAGGTCTGACAGCATGGAGGTTTGAGGCCACCGCACGTTTATGGACTTCGTCAATTTTTTCAAATCTGGCTCCAGAGTCAAGCCCAGGGTCAATTTCAACACGGGCTTTGGTCATTATTCGTGCCCAGGAGACCCGCACCCTTCCTGGGATGCACTTTTGAGAAAAATCAGACCGTCTTTTTCCTGGAGGTTTGATGTTTTTCAGAGCTCCACAACGGCGGAGATTGAACTCACTTCCCCAGCCAGAGTGCACCCTCTCTGGCATGGGTAACTGCCTTGAAGACCCTGGGGCTCCGAACGCACACCTCGTTCATGGACTTAGTCAATTTTTCAATTCTGACCCCAGAGTCAAGCCGGCCAGGGGCTCTCTTTGTCTTTATTCGTGCCCAGGAGGGCCTCTCACCTCCTCTACAAGAACCCCAAGGTCCGTTTTAGGACCGTCTTTTCACCAGACGGACCTCCATAGGTGGCGGTTAAATCTGAATCTGGCCCAAGACGGGCCACCTTCCCTGGGCTGGCCAGGGAGGTCTGAGAGCATGGAGCTCAGAACCCAAAGCACGTTTATGGACTTAGTCAATTTTTCAAATCTGGCTCCAGAGTCAAGCCAGGGGTCAATTTCAACACAGGCTTCGGTCATTATTCGTGCCCAGGAGACCTGCACCCTGCGTGGGATGCAATTTTGAGAAATATCAGACCGTCATTTTCCTGGAAGTTTGCTGTTTTTCAGAGCTCCACCACCGTGGAGATTGAACTCACTTCCCCAGCCAGAGTGCACCCTCTCTGGCATGGGTAACTGCCTTGAAGACCCTGGAGCTCCGAACGCACACCTCGTTTATGGACTTGGTCAATTTTTCAAATCTGACTCCAGAGTCAAGCCGGCCAGGGGCTCTCTTTGTCTTTATTCGTGCCCAGGAGGGCCTCTCACCTCCTCTACAAGAACCCCAAGGTCCGTTTTAGGACCGTCTTTGCACCAGACGGACCTCCATGGGTGGCGGACAAATCTGAATCTGGCCCAGGACGGGACACCCTCCCTGGGCTGGCCAGGGAGGTCTGACAGCATGGAGCTTTGAAGCAACCGCAACTTTTTGGACTCTGTCATTTTTCGAGATCTAGGCCTCAGAGTCAAGCCCAGAGTCAATTTCACCGTGGGCATTGGGCTTTCTTCGTGCCCAGGAGACCCGCACCCTACCTGGGATGCACTTTTCAGATAAATCAGGCCGTCTTTTCCTGGAGGTTTGATGTTTTTCAGAGCTCCACCACCGTGGAGATTGAACCCACTTCCCCGGCCAGAGTGCACCCTCTCTGGCATGGGTAACTGCCTTGACGACCCTGGAGCTCCGAACGCACACCTCGTTTATGGACTTGGTCAATTTTTCAATTCTGACTCCAGAGTCAAGCCAGCCAGGGGCTCTCTTTGTCTTTATTCGTGCCCGGGAGGGCCTCTCACCTCCTCTACAAGAACCCCAAGGTCCGTTTTAGGACCGTCTTTGCACCAGACGGACCTCCATGGGTGGCGGGCAAATCTGAATATGGCCCAGGACGGGACACCTTCCCTGGGCTGGCCAGGGAGGTCTGAGAGCATGGAGGTTTGAGGCCACCGCACGTTTATGGACTTAGTCAATTTTTCAAATCTGGCTCCAGAGTCAAGCCCAGGGTCAATTTCAACACGGGCATTGGTCATTATTCGTGCCCAGGAGACCTGCACCCTGCGTGGGATGCACTTTTGAGAAATATCAGACCGTCATTTTCCTGGAAGTTTGATGTTTTTCAGAGCTCCACCACCGTGGAGATTGAACTCACTTCCCCAGCCAGAGTGCACCCTCTCTGGGATGGGTAACTGCCTTGAAGACCCTGGAGCTCCGAACGCACACCTCGTTTATGGACTTGGTCAATTTTTCAATTCTGACTCCAGAGTCAAGCCGGCCAGGGGCTCTCTTTGTCTTTATTCGTGCCCGGGAGGGCCTCTCACCTCCTCTACAAGAACCCCAAGGTCCGTTTTAGGACCGTCTTTGCACCAGACGGACCTCCATGGGTGGCGGGCAAATCTGAATCTGGCCCAGGACGGGACACCTTCCCTGGGCTGGCCAGGGAGGTCTGAGAGCATGGAGGTTTGAGGCCACCGCACGTTTATGGACTTAGTCAATTTTTCAAATCTGGCTCCAGAGTCAAGCCCAGAGTCAAACTCTCCATGGGCCTTGGGTTTTATTCGTGCCCAGGAGACCCGCACCCTGCGTGGGATGCACTTTTGAGAAATATCAGACCGTCATTTTCCTGGAAGTTTGATGTCTTTGAGAGCTCCACCACCGTGGAGATTGAAACCACTTCCCCAGCCAGAGTGCACCCTCTCTGGCTTGGGTCAGTGCCTCGAAAGCCCTCGAGCTCAGAACCCACAGCACGTTCATGGACTTGGTCAATTTTTCAAATATGACTCCAGAGTCAAACTCTCCATGGGCATTGGGCTTTTTTCTGTGCCCAGGAGACCTGCACCCTGCGTGGGATGCGCTTTTGAGAAAAATCAGACCGTCATTTTCCTGGAAGTTTCAATGTTTTTCAGAGCCAGCTTGGCACCAGTGTCAAGCCCAGAGTCAACTTCACCATGGGCATTGGCCATTTTTCTGTGCCCAGGAGACCTGCACCCTGCGTGGGATGCGCTTTTGAGAAAAATCAGACCGTCATTTTCCTGGAAGTTTCAATGTTTTTCAGAGCCAGCTTGGCACCAGAGTCAACTTCACCATGGGCATTGGCCATTTTTCTGTGCCCAGGAGACCTGCACCCTGCGTGGGATGCGCTTTTGAGAAAAATCAGACCGTCATTTTCCTGGAAGTTTCAATGTTTTTCAGAGCCAGCTTGGCACCAGTGTCAAGCCCAGAGTCAAATTCACCATGGGCATTGGCCATTTTTCTGTGCCCAGGAGACCTGCACCCTGCGTGGGATGCGCTTTTGAGAAAAATCAGACCGTCATTTTCCTGGAAGTTTCAATGTTTTTTCAGAGCCAGCTTGGCACCAGTGTCAAGCCCAGAGTCAAATTCACCATGGGCATTGGGCTTTTTCTGTGCCCAGGAGACCTGCACCCTGCGTGGGATGCGCTTTTGAGAAAAATCAGACCGTCATTTTCCTGGAAGTTTCAATGTTTTTCAGAGCCAGCTTGGCACCAGTGTCAAGCCCAGAGTCAAATTCACCATGGGCATTGGGCTTTTTCTGTGCCCAGGAGACCTGCACCCTGCGTGGGATGCGCTTTTGAGAAAAATCAGACCGTCATTTTCCTGGAAGTTTCAATGTTTTTCAGAGCCAGCTTGGCACCAGTGTCAAGCCCAGAGTCAAATTCACCATGGGCATTGGGCTTTTTCTGTGCCCAGGAGACCTGCACCCTGCGTGGGATGCGCTTTTGAGAAAAATCAGACCGTCATTTTCCTGGAAGTTGCAATGTTTTCCAGAGCCAGCTTGGCTCCAGAGTCAAGCCCAGGGCGAGGGGGGAACCCAGATTTCATCCCCACCCAGAGTGACTCTGAGTGTGGGACTCACGACGGTCTGGTGAGGGGTGGTGTGCGTCTGTGCGCCCTCTCCTACATCACCCCCGAGGCCCGTTTTAGGACCGTCTCGGCTCCAGACAGAGAGCCAGGGGTGGCGGGCAAACCCGCCATCGGCCCGGGTCCGATCACCCTGCCCGGGCCGGTCGAGAAGACCCGTGTGCCTGGAGCTCACAGTGCACCTCAACGTTATGGACTTAGGTTTTGGAGCGAGCCCGGCCCTGGAGACAAGCCTCGGGGTCAAGCCTCCACGGAGGGCCAAGCCCCAGGGTCAAGGCCCGGGAGTGCCAAGCCTCCGTGGAGAGCAAAGCCCCCCCCCAGAGTCAAGCGCCAGACTCCCAGGGAGAACCGGGCACTCTCCTCCTCACAAAACCCACATGGCACGTTGCAGGTGACCCTTTTCCCCGACAGTTCCTCCGGAACCGCGGGGCTGGGCGCTCCAAGCCGGGTATACAGCACCGTGCTCGGCCTGGGCGGCCGCCTAAGAGCGCATGCAGTTTGAAGGATGGTAACCCCACTGCAAACGGCTTCAAACGCCCGTAACTCGGCGAAGGCGGGTCCAATCGACGCCAAATTTTTATCGAGTGTAGAACTGGACGAGACCTTTCGAAAGAGCCCACCCCCAGCCCCGTGGGCCCCCGGGGGCCCGAGATACAGCCCCCCAAAGCGAACCGGAAGCGAAAAACGCAAATATCTCGGCGAAAACCCAACGGATCCGGCCACCACCGGGCTCCTTCGAACCGTCTCGTCGAACTGAACAAACTGATACAAGTTTCATGATTTTTGGTGCTGTTTTCGCGGAGATATTAGCCGAAAACCGCCGGGCGCGCTCCAAAATGGCGCCCGCTGATGACGTCACGATCTCGGGAGAAAATCGCCCGTATCTCGGCAACCCGAAGACCCAGAGAGCTCAAATTCGGGTGAGGAGGTCCCACGGGGGCCCTGACCTGAACCAGGGCGGTGGCGGGCCGCGGGGACGCCCCCTACCGATTCGCCGTTCGCTGGGACCCCCGACTTTGAACGGCCGTAACTCGGGGACCCGGGCGAGTTGGACCTCGGGGGTGGGCTCATTCGAAAGGCCCCGTCCAGCACTACGATCGATTAGAGTTTGGGGAATATTGAGCGAGGGGTTCCCGAGATATAAGCCGAAAAAGGTGCGCCTTTGACCGGACGTAACTCCCTGACCCCGAGGCCCTCGGGGACGGGGGTGGCACCGTTGGATAGGGCTCCTCGAGGCCTACAGACGACCCGAGTTTGAAATTTTTTCGCCGTGTGGTTTTCGAGATATTCGGGGAAAACAAAAAAATTCCCATTCGTTCAGTGGGTCTGGCCATCACCCATGTCTCCAAGGGGACTTCCAGGACCACGGGGGCCACCTGGCCGTGCCCGAGGACGGTGAACCTTCCTCGGCGTGCCACCAGAGCGTCTGGGGCCCTGGAAGTCCCCACCCACTGCAGGTTTTGGACTCTGAGGAATTTTCAGACCTCGAAAAGGGCCCCCGACTTTGAACGGCCGTAACTCGGGGACCCGGGCGAGTTGGACCTTGGGGGTGGGCTCATTCGAAAGGCCCCGTCCAGCACTACGATCGATTAGAGTTTGGGGAATATTGAGCGAGGGGTTCTCGAGATATAAGCCGACAAAGGTGCGCCTTTGACCGGACGTAACTCCCTGACCCCGAGGCCCTCGGGGACGTGGGTGGCCCCGTTGGATAGGGCCCATCGAGGCCTACAGACGACCCGAGTTTGACATTTTTTCGCCTTTTGGTTTTCGAGATATTCGAGAAAAACAAAAATGTCCCATTCGTTCAGTGGGTCTGGCTGTCACCCATGTCTCCAAGGGGACTTCCAGGACCCCGGGGGCCACCTGGCCGTGCCCGAGGACGGTGAACCTTCCTCGGCGTGTCACCAGAGCGTCTGGGGCCCTGGAAGTCCCCACCCACTGCAGGTTTTGGACTCTGAGGAATTTTCAGACCTCGAAAAGGGCCCCCGACTTTGAACGGCCGTAACTCGGGGACCCGGGTGAGTTGGACCTTGGGGGTGGGCTCATTCGAAAGGCCCCGTCCAGCACTACGATCGATTAGAGTTTGGGGAATATTGAGCGAGGGGTTCTCGAGATATAAGCCGACAAAGGTGCGCCTTTGACCGGACGTAACTCCCTGACCCCGAGGCCCTCGGGGACGTGGGTGGCCCCGTTGGATAGGGCCCATCGAGGCCTACAGACGACCCGAGTTTGACATTTTTTCGCCTTTTGGTTTTCGAGATATTCGAGAAAAACAAAAAATTCCCATTCGTTCAGTGGATTTGCCGCTCACCCATGTCTCCAAGGGGACTTCCAGGACCACGGGGGCCACCTGGCCGTGCCCGAGGACGGTGAACCTTCCTCGGCGTGCCACCAGAGCTTTTGGGGCCCTGGAAGTCCCCACCCACTGCAGGTTTTGGACTCTGAGGAATTTTCAGACCTCGAAAAGGGCCCCCGACTTTGAACGGCCGTAACTCGGGGACCCGGGCGAGTTGGACCTCGGGGGTGGGCTCATTCGAAAGGCCCCGTCCAGCACTACGATCGATTAGAGTTTGGGGAATATTGAGCGAGGGGTTCTCGAGATATAAGCCGACAAAGGTGCGCCTTTGACCGGACGTAACTCCCTGACCCCGAGGCCCTCGGGGACGTGGGTGGCCCCGTTGGATAGGGCCCATCGAGGCCTACAGACGACCCGAGTTTGACATTTTTTCGCCTTTTGGTTTTCGAGATATTCGAGAAAAACAAAAAATTCCCATTCGTTCAGTGGATTTGCCGCTCACCCATGTCTCCAAGGGGACTTCCAGGACCACGGGGGCCACCTGGCCGTGCCCGAGGACGGTGAACCTTCCTCGGCGTGCCACCAGAGCGTTTGGGGCCCTGGAAGTCCCCACCCACTGCAGGTTTTGGACTCTGAGGAATTTTCAGACCTCGAAAAGGGCCCCCGACTTTGAACGGCCGTAACTCGGGGACCCGGGCGAGTTGGACCTCGGGGGTGGGCTCATTCGAAAGGCCCCGTCCAGCACTACGATCGATTAGAGTTTGGGGAATATTGAGCGAGGGGTTCCCGAGATATAAGCCGAGAAAGGTGCGCCTTTGACCGGACGTAACTCCCTGACCCCGAGGCCCTCGGGGACGGGGGTGGCACCGTTGGATAGGGCCCTTCGAGGCCTACAGACGACCCGAGTTTGACATTTTTTCGCCGTGTGGTTCTCGAGATGTTCGGGGAAAACCAAATCCACATTCAGCTCTCTGGTCGTTCTCTACCTTAAGAGAGTCAGAGTTAGTCCCGGCCTTTCCCCTTCCGGGGCCGCCTGGCCGTCCCCGAGGACGGTGAACCTTCCTCGGCGTGCCACCAGAGCCTCTGGGGCCCTGGAAGTCCCCACCCACTGCAGGTTTTGGACTCTGAGGAATTTTCGGACCTCAAAAGGGCCCCGACTTTGAACGGCCGTAACTCCGGGACCCCGCCGCCCAGAGACACCAGACTCGGGTCAAAGTAGGGTCTGGGTGGGCCCCTCACAACGAGCCAACCCCCGAGCTCCGGGGCCCCCGGGTCCCGGAGAAAATGGGCCCAACGGGACGGGGCGCACCTCGGAAGGAAAGGTCCCAGGGGCCCGGGGAGGTGGGGTCCGAGAGGGCGCGGGGGGAGCCCCCGACACCCGAAAGGGCGAGCCGCTGGGACCTCCCCTTTCCGAGATACGGGTCGTTTTGTTCAAAAGTCCCTCGCGCGTAACCGGGCCTATCTCGGGAACCGAAGGGCCCAGCGGCTCGGGACGGCGGTTGCCAGGGCTACCCTAGGGGACCCTACTTCTCCCGCCGTCCCGAGCCACGGGGACCTTCCGGTCCCGAGATACGGCCACTTCCTGTCCAGCTTTGACCGGGCGTAACTCGGAGAGGAAGCCGATTTGGAGCTCCATACTCTGGGCGTTGGGGGACCTCTACTGGACACCCCCACCCCGGGTGTATGGAGCCCCAACTCGGCTCGGTTCCCGAGATACGGTCACTTCCTGTCCAGCTTCGACCGGGTGTAACTCGAAAAATAAGCCGAGTTGGAGCGCGAGACTCTGGGTGTTGGGGGACCTCTAGGAGACCCCCCCACACCGGGTGTATGGAGCCCCAAATCGGCTTGGTTCCAGAGATATGCCTGTTTGAAATCTCAACTTTGACCGGATGTAACTCGAAAAATAAGCCGAGTTGGGGCTCCAAACTCTGGGTGTTGGGGGACCTCCAGGAGACCCCCCCACACAGGGTGTATGGAGCCCCAACTCGGCTTGGTTCCAGAGATATGCCTGTTTGAAATCTCAACTTTGACCGGATGTAACTCGAAAAATAAGCCGAGTTGGGGCTCCAAACTCTGGGTGTTGGGGGACCTCCAGGAGACCCCCCCACACAGGGTGTATGGAGCCCCAACTCGGCTTGGTCCCAGAGATATGCCTGTTTGAAATTTCAACTTTGACCCAGTGTATCCAAAAAAAATAAGCCGAGTTGGGGCTCCAAACTCCGGGCAAAGGGGGACCTCCAGGAGACCCCCCAACACCGGGTGTATGGAGCCCCAACTCGGCTTGGTTCCAGAGATAGGCCTGTTTGAAATTTCAACTTTGACCCAGTGTATCCAAAAAAATAAGCCGAGTTGGGGCTCCAATCTCCGGGCGCAGGGGGACCTCAAGGAGACCCCCCCACACCGGGTGTATGGAGCCCCAACTCGGCGTGGTTCCAGAGATATGCCTGTTTGAAATTTCAACTTTGACCCAGTGTATCCAAAAAAATA
>JARWKJ010000488.1:5000-10070 GCA_029959095.1 Rhinichthys osculus | reverse complement strand
GCAAATACAATGACGCTGGTAGTGATGATTCTGTCTGACCAATCAGTGATCTGCAGTGTTTCACATCACATTTTAGTGTCGGTACGGTCTACGGTACGCTCGGAACCTCAACAGAGGTGGTACCTGTAATGACAGGTAGTGACCTAGAGGTGTCATTGTTCTAGCCGAGGTCAGAGAGTGCCGAAGAAGAGATATACCGGATGTTGCTGTTGTTGTTGTTCAAGCTAACATGTGAATAAACCGGACACAGAGAGAACTCACGTGTTGTTGTCTTCTAAGTATTATTAAATGCCTGTAAAGGATATCAACAGACATTACATGGTGTCAGAATAGCCTGTGTGTCGGTAAAGAAGACATGGCGAAGTTTAGCCCGCCGAGCGAGTTTAAGTTTTGCGAGCCCAACCGAATGGGCGGAATGGAAACAGCGATTTCGCCGCTATCGGTTGGCCACGAAGCTGAGCAAAGATGACGGCGAGATTCAAGTAAGTTCGCTGATCTATGCAATGGGCAGTGAAGCTGAAAAGATATTCAGTTCATTTGAGTTTGAAGAGGAAGATGATAAGAAGGACTTTGAAGTGGTCATGAAAAAGTTTGACGACTACTTTATTCCAAGACGCAACATCATACACGAGCGTGCATGTTTCTATCAACGGAGCCAGCAATCCGGGGAAACGGCGAAGATGTACATCAGGACATTATATGAGTTAGCAGAGCACTGTCAATTCGGGACTACGAGGGATGAACATATAAGGGATCGTCTTGTGGTAGGAATAGCAGACAAGGAACTTTCCCGCCAGTTCCAGCTCAAAGCAGACCTAACGTTGACGCATGTGATTGAACGTGTGCGCCAGACAGAGGCGATAACGCGGCAGGTTAATCTTCAGACCAATCGACCGGACGCTCAGCTGGCCAATGTTAATGCGGTAAAAGGGAAGGATTGGCAGTATAAGAAAAAGAGTCAGCGACGTGGGACCAGCAGCCAGGTGACCAACACAAAGGAGGAGTGTGGGAGGTGCGGTAAGCCACAACACTCTAATGAAAGAAATTGTCCTGCATTAAAAAGCAAGTGTAATAAGTGTCACAAGGAAGGACATTGGGAACGTAAATGTCGTTCTAAAGCAGTGAGAGAAGTCACAAGCGAACAGCCTGGACTAACATACTTCCTTGGAGCAGTTGACAGGGAGGATAATGAGGATACATGGACTGTAGGCTTACCTGTAAACAATGTGGTGATAACCTTTAAAATTGACACAGGAGCCGACGCTACCATTATTGATAATGGGACATTCGAAAAGATGAGTCCTAAAATAAAGCTTGAGCCTCCTGTCACACGTTTCGTTAGCCCAGGGGGCGATCTCAATTGCATAGGCATGTTCCAGAGTATCACCAGCTATAAGGGGAGAAAGTACTCTCTGAAGGTGTATGTGACTGAAGGAAAAAGCTGCTTACTGGGCCGGGAGGAAGCAGTGGAAATGGGTCTAGTAAAGAGGATGAATGAGGTCAGTGGTGTGTTTGGATCAAACGGGTTATTGAAAACTGAGCCAGTCAGAATAGCCCTGCGTGATAATGCCCAGCCATATGCAGTGCCGACAGCCAGGCGGATACCCCTGCCACTGGTACCGCTGGTAAAAAAAGAACTGCAGCGCATGGAGGAGGAGGGCATAATCGAAAAAGTAACACAGCCAACAGAATGGTGCGCCGCGATGGTGCCGGTACTCAAACCCAACAAAAGGAAAGTCCGCCTCTGTGCAGACCTCAGGAAACTGAACAAAGCGGTGAAACGGGAGAAGTATGTCCTGCCGACGGTGGAGGAAATAATGCCAAAGCTCGCCGGATCAAAAGTGTTCACATCGCTGGACGCAGCAAGTGGATTTTTATCAGATTCCCCTGCATGAGGAGAGCAGGATGCTCACCACTTTCATCACTCCGTTTGGGAGATATGCCTTCCGCCGTCTTCCTTTCGGAATAACAAGTGCTCCTGAAATTTTCCAGAGGAAAATGGCGGAGACTCTGGCCGGCTTAGAAGGGACAGAGATCTTTATGGATGACATTTTAATTCACGCAGAGACAGAGGAGCAACATGACCGACGCCTGGCTGAGGTGTTGAGGGTCATCGAAGCAGCAGGGCTCAAGTTGAACCAGGCAAAGTGCAAGTTCAAACAGAGACAGGTTCGCATCCTGGGTCATCTAATCGACGAGGCAGGCGTCAGGGCCGACCCAAACAAAGTCACAGGAATAGGGAACTTTCCACAGCCACAAAACGCGACAGAACTCAAAAGATTCTTAGGGATGGTTAATTATTTAGCCAAGTTCATTCCAGAGTTATCAACAGTGGCTCACCCACTGTACGAGTTATTGAAAGGAGACAAAGAGTGGATGTGGGGACCTGCACAGTGCGAGGCGTTCAGGAACTTAAAGACTGCACTAGCCACAGCTCCAGTACTTACCTTCTACGATGCCAACAAGCCCACCATAGTGTCAGCAGATGCCAGCAGCTACGGGCTGGGTGGCGTTCTACTCCAGCAGCACGGGGATCACTGGAAGCCCGTGGCCTACTGCTCCAGACGATTAAGTGACGCGGAGAAAAGATACGCACAGATCGAGAAGGAGTGCCTGGCAAGTGTGTGGTCCTGTGAACGGTTTGACAAATACCTATATGGACTGGACGGTTTTAGACTGGTTACTGATCACAAACCATTGGTGCCTCTCATGAACAGTAAAGACTTAGACTGTGTCCCAATTAGGTGCCAGAGGCTATTAATGAGACTCATGCGTTTCAATGCCACTGCGGAGCATGCACCTGGCAAAACATTAGCTGTAGCGGATGCGCTCTCTAGGAGCCCAGAGCAATGTTTTGGGGATGGGGTCTGTCATGAGGAGGTGGCGGCTCACATCGAGGCTGTCATGAGTCAGGTCCCGGCCACACCACATCGGATGGCGGAGCTTAGACAGCACACTGAATATGATAGACAGCTCCAGACAGTCAAAGGCTTCATCAGGAATGGGTGGCCTGATTATGTTGGAAAGGTACCTGAGGTAGTCAAGGACTTCTACCAAATGAGAGGAGAACTATCTGAAATAGATGGCTTGGTCATTAGAGGCAACCGCATTGTCATTCCCACAGAAAAGAGGAAGGCCATCTTAGAGAGAATCCATGACGGACATCAAGGCCTGGTAAAGTGCAGAGAAAGAGCTTACCAATCCGTATGGTGGCCTGGAATGTCTGGTGAGATTGAAAAAACAGTACAGCAGTGTGCATTTTGTAGAGAGAACAGAAACACACAGAAGGAGCCATTAATGCCCAGCGAGCTCCCATCTAGGCCATGGCAGAAAGTTGGTATAGATCTGTGTGAGTTTAAGAAGCAAAACTACTTAATAGTATCGGATTATTACTCTAGATATCTGGAGATTTTGAATCTGCCTACAACTACTACCAGCCAGGTTGTAGCTAAGCTGAAAGCCACATTCGCACGTTTCGGCATCCCTGAAGTGATGGTGAGTGACAATGGGCCCCAGCAATCTTCAGCAGAGATGAGGGAGTTTAGCGAGAAATACGATTTTGCTCATGTTACTTCCAGCCCACACTACCCTCAAAGTAATGGACAGGCAGAGAGGGCAGTTCAGGTAGCGAAGTCTATACTGAGACAGGAGGACCCCCTCCTTGCCCTGATGGCGTACAGAGCCACACCCACCTCTTCGACAGGAGTCAGTCCAGCAGAACTGCTGATGGGCAGGAAAATCAGGACCACCTTGCCCACCCTGCAGGACAATCTGAAACCAAACTGGCCAAATGAAGATGTGATCAGACAGGCTGACGCTGCAGCCAAGCAAAGGCAAGCCTATTACTATAACCGCAGGAATGGAGTAAGGGTCCTACCCCCACTGAGCCTGGGGACCCGGTGCTAACAAAGTTGGATGGACAGAAACAGTGGACAATGCCTGCTGTCGTTCACAGCTCCAGCTCTACTCCAAGGTCCTATATCGTGGAGACAGCACAGGGAGAGTGCTATAGGAGGAACCGACGCCACCTGCAGTCCACACCCAAACCGATCACACCTGTCAGTGAAAGCCCGGACCAGATTGCTCCTGAAGTCAGGAACACTGAGGGCACACACGGTACTGAGACACAAAACACTCTCACACCCACACAAGGGACTGTAACCATCACTCGCTCTGGCAGAGTGAGCAAAGCCCCAGACAAACTGGACTGGTGATTATGGACTCTTGATTGTATAGATCTGAAAAGGGGGGGGGGGGGGGGGGGGGGGGGTTCGGGGGTGACAGGTTATAAAAAAAAGAAAAAAAAAGGTTAATTTACTGCTGTTTTGTGTTTCAGAAAATGTTGTTTGCAAAAGTATGAACAGGTGGAAGGGTTATTTTTATTAGCCACCATTGGGGTTAGAAGTTAACAAGACAGTTGAGTTTACAACAAGAAAGATTGTTAAGAGAGAGAAGTGTTGTTGCTAACAGTATAATAACAGTTCATGTTAACCAAGAGGGGCAATATCTTTGAGGGGGAGATGTAATGACAGGTAGTGACCTTGAGGTGTCATTGTTCTAGCCGAGGTCAGAGAGTGCGGAAGAAGAGATATACCGGATGTTGCTGTTGTTGTTGTTCAAGCTAACATGTGAATAAACCGGACACAGAGAGAACTCACGTGTTGTTGTCTTCTAAGTATTATTAAATGCCTGTAAAGGATATCAACAGACATTACAGTACCATTTAAAGCGAGCCGAGCCGTACCGTACCATGCAGTGGAAAAGCGCCATTAGAGTTTTCTTTGAGCTTTAGGGCTTTTGCATTTGGACTGCTGTATTTTTACAGTATTTTACAGCATGTCAGTACAAGTGCTGAATATACAGACATTCAGTAATATTCAGTACAATATTATACTTTTAGTGTATACTGTATACAATTTATTCACCTTACTACTACTTTTTTTTGTAAATTGCTAAATTAGTTTACTGTATACAACATACTTTATTTCTGTAACCTCATGCTCTGGATGAGGTTCTCCATTTATTGATGTAGTGTCTAATGATTAATGAATGATCTGCAGTGTTCATATA
>JARWKJ010000488.1:0-2500 GCA_029959095.1 Rhinichthys osculus | reverse complement strand
TACAGCGGACAGTGTTACGGTTACAGCGGACAGTGTTACGGGTTACAGCGGACAGTGTTACGGTTACAGCGGACAGTGTTACGGGTTACAGCGGACAGTGTTACGGGTTACAGCGGACAGTGTTACGGGTTACAGCGGACAGTGTTACGGTTACAGCGGACAGTGTTACGGGTTACAGCGGACAGTGTTACGGGTTACAGCGGACAGTGTTACGGTTACAGCGGACAGTGTTACGGTTACAGCGGACAGTGTTACGGGTTACAGCGGACAGTGTTACGGGTTACAGCGGACAGTGTTACGGGTTACAGTGTTACGGGTTACAGCGGACAGTGTTACGGGTTACAGCGGACAGTGTTACGGTTACAGCGGACAGTGTTACGGTTACAGCGGACAGTGTTACGGGTTACAGCGGACAGTGTTACGGGTTACAGCGGACAGTGTTACGGGTTACAGCGGACAGTGTTACGGGTTACAGCGGACAGTGTTACGGTTACAGCGGACAGTGTTACGGGTCACAGCAGACAGTGTTACGGGTTACAGCGGACAGTGTTACGGTTACAGCGGACAGTGTTACGGGTTACAGCGGACAGTGTTACGGGTTACAGCGGACAGTGTTACGGTTACAGCGGACAGTGTTACGGTTACAGCGGACAGTGTTACGGGTTACAGCGGACAGTGTTACGGGTTACAGCGGACAGTGTTACGCGTGTTACGGGTTACAGCGGACAGTGTTACGGGTTACAGCGGACAGTGTTACGGTTACAGCGGACAGTGTTACGGTTACAGCGGACAGTGTTACGGGTTACAGCGGACAGTGTTACGGGTTACAGCGGACAGTGTTACGGGTTACAGCGGACAGTGTTACGGGTTACAGCGGACAGTGTTACGGTTACAGCGGACAGTGTTACGGGTTACAGCGGACAGTGTTACGGGTTACAGCGGACAGTGTTACGGGTTACAGCGGACAGTGTTACGGGTTACAGCGGACAGTGTTACGGGTTACAGCGGACAGTGTTACGGGTTACAGCAGACAGTGTTACGGGTTACAGCGGACAGTGTTACGGGTTACAGCGGACAGTGTTACGGGTTACAGCGGACAGTGTTACGGGTTACAGCAGACAGTGTTACGGGTTACAGCGGACAGTGTTACGGGTTACAGCGGACAGTGTTACGGGTTACAGCGGACAGTGTTACGGTTACAGGGGACAGTGTTACGGGTTACAGCGGACAGTGTTACGGGTTACAGCGGACAGTGTTACGGGTTACAGCGGACAGTGTTACGGGTTACAGCGGACAGTGTTACAGGTTACAGCGGACAGTGTTACGGTTACAGGGGACAGTGTTACGGGTTACAGCGGACAGTGTTACGGTTACAGCGGACAGTGTTACGGTTACAGCGGACAGTGTTACGGGTTACAGCGGACAGTGTTACAGGTTACAGCGGACAGTGTTACGGTTACAGGGGACAGTGTTACGGTTACAGCGGACAGTGTTACGGTTACAGCGGACAGTGTTACGGGTTACAGCGGACAGTGTTACGGTTACAGCGGACAGTGTTACGGTTACAGCGGACAGTGTTACGGGTTACAGCGGACAGTGTTACGGGTTACAGCGGACAGTGTTACGGTTACAGCGGACAGTGTTACGGTTACAGCGGACAGTGTTACGGTTACAGCGGACAGTGTTACGGGTTACAGCGGACAGTGTTACGGGTTAAAGCGGACAGTGTTACGGGTTACAGCGGACAGTGTTACGGGTTACAGCGGACAGTGTTACGGGTTACAGCGGACAGTGTTACGGGTTACAGCGGACAGTGTTACGGTTACAGCGGACAGTGTTACGGGTTACAGCGGACAGTGTTACGGGTTACAGCGGACAGTGTTACGGGTTACAGCGGACAGTGTTACGGGTTACAGCGGACAGTGTTACGGGTTACAGCGGACAGTGTTACGGGTTACAGCGGACAGTGGACAGTGTTACGGGTTACAGCGGACAGGGGGAAATGAAAGCAATGATATATGAAGTGATATATGAATAAAATACATTTATTTGGAGTGTTGTGGGATATGTGGATCGTTAAATGAAATCATGTATGGCAAATTTGGGTAACTCTTTATTTTACAGTGTCCTTTTTACACGTTACATGTAGTTATTATGGTAATAACTATAAATTACACATAATTACATGCAACTAACCCTAAACCAAACGCTAAGGTTAGGGTTAATTATTATTACTCAGTACTTAAATGTATAAATACACTGTTACACGAACACTTTAAGTTAAAGCCCAATTTTTATTTACTCAATAAAATCATCAATAATTGTTTTATTTTACATTTGTCAAACAACACAAATTATGTAAAGTTTGGTGGCAGAATCAATACACTCAATCTCTAGAGATCAAAAACAATTCAAACTAATGCAGAGTGTGTAAGAGTGAATATGATTTGATCAACGCAGCACTAATTATAGGTATTAAATACTTCTCCTCTCATTAATC
>JARWKJ010000487.1:0-10093 GCA_029959095.1 Rhinichthys osculus | reverse complement strand
CATGTCCCTGTCCTGAGTTCCGTGTTCCATTGTTTGCCCTGGATTACCTTTAAAAAAAAATTTTTTTAAGTTGTGCTTGCATGTGGATTCTCTCTCCGCTTGGTTCCTACCTCATTGTTACACTGGCATAACAACTAAAATAATAATGAAATCTGAATTTGAAACACAATTAGTGCATAAATGACATAATTAACAGTTTACTTAAGAGGTTATTCTCAGTCATCCTCTCAGAACAAAGAATATATTTACTGATATATTTACTGACCGATCAGCAGTAAATGGATTCAGTACATTCAGGATATGAATTGCAAAAACTTGAAGGCTTTGATGGTAAACATTTATATAAACTTTAAAGCCATATTATATCTGCTTAAGAGGCTCTTGATATTTATCAAATGTTAGCCAAAAAATGCAAACTATGCAAATAGTAATGAGTGGAATCATGGGCTGATGTTGCTTTTAACAAATGGTGCCCACATGTTTCAGTCATTGTCAATACTGATCTACTAATGTGCCTTCCATGTGTGAAACACAAGAATTTGGTGTAATGGGGAGGTCTTGGCTTTATGGTACACAGATGTGTGTTGAGAGGGTCATTTGCTGTGGGTCTAGTATTAACTGACGTGATTTAAGTAACTGACCTCATGATCATTTACAATTTTGTGACTTCCAAGAACTGAGCACCATATATAATTGAGGTGAAACTTTAGTTCCAGTTGTAAACACACATGCACAGACTATGTTATGGGCAGTTCAGTGGACACAGCAATAACAACTATGTGTCGAGGTTATTAAGGCAAGACACTACAGGAAAATATGTTTTTTTTTCTTCATAGGTCAATTTTGAGATTTTGGGCTATTTGCATTTTCACATGTTTCAGGAAAGGAAATATCCAAAATACACTTCTAAGTGTGGTTATTTTATTGCATTTCATCTATTTGCATTTTTTAAGGCCATTTTTCTCAAAAAGAGTTTTTTTTTCATGCACTGAGCCAGAAATCTCCACATTAGTTGCACTTACATGCACCAATCTTTACAGTTATATTCCTATTCTGAAATGTTTTTTAAAAAGGGTTTGTTCATAAATCATTTGCCTGATTTTATACAACATTTTATTCCTAAAAATATGGTGAAAATGTATTTTTTTTCTGTCTGTTGACAGTATTTTCAGATTTCTGGAGTAATAAAAAGAGATCTGTAAAATACCCTCTGCAAAAATCGTTGACTTTAAAGGCACACTATGTCATTTTTCACCACTAAACTCTAGAGGTCGTTTATTCAAAACAAAGGCGTAGCTTGAAGACGCCTTGATTTCACGGAGTCATACGAGTTGTCTTCACCTCTACAGCCGGTGGAGAATATGACGGGACTCGGGCATCCATCATATTTATGGATGACCGGTAATGTATTAAAGATTTATTAACGTTACGAAAGCCGCTGGAGCAGACCGAGGAAGCTGGAGCGATTGCTAATGAGAGACAAGTGCGACACACGGCTCAAGAGCAGTGGAGCTTTTATTATGTTTCAGACGCTGCTTCCGCTTCCGGTCATGTGTATGTGGGGTAACGCAGCGCTGTCATGTTAGATACATTTGATTGTGTTGAAAGTTGTTATAATGCTACTCTGTGCGTTCGCTCGGCGGCTACTATATGAGACACTTGTAGCACACTATATGGCATGGTAAAGTATGGTACTTGCAGTAAATCAAGAAAACAAGATTTAAACAAAAAGACTAACCGTGTTGAGCTGTATAACAATGATTAGTTTTCTGTCAATGAATGTTTTCAAACAGTTGCTTACCTGTCTAATAAAACACATAATATATTAAAGCGTCTTTGGTGTTTCCATGGTTTCTACAAAATAGTGTTGTCACGATACTAGAATTTCTAACTTCGATACGATACCTTGAAAAATATCGATATTCGATACCATTTTCGATACCACAGAGAAAAAAACTGCCACAATATTAAGGGGGTATTTTATTAAAGCTAAATATAACAAGTCTAGAACATGACAATGAGGTATATTTTACATGAACAAAAATGTCCTGAGTATTTGTTCATATTTTTTTCATTGGACCAGAGCTAACATGATCCGTTCTATTTTTATTACCTACTGTTATCAAAGATTAAAATATACTGTAACAAAAAAAGCACTTAACAGTATCAAATTGGAGGATAGAGTGTCAGTAATGTATAATAATAGGGTTAAACATTCAATTTTCAGTTAAAGGCATTTCATTATTGAATTCAGAGATGCCATAGTCTTCATCCATCCATCCATCCATCCATCTTCATCCGCTTATCCGGGATCGGGTCGCGGGGGCAGCCGTTCCAGCATGGGACCCCAAACTTCTCTTTCCCGAGCCACATTAGTCATGTGGCTCCATATGCCATAGTCTGTTTAGTTTAATTAGTATCTGTGTAATCAAATTGATGATAATCGCTATATGAAGGCAAATTGCAGAATTAAATAATAATTTTTGAATAAAGTTAAATAGGCACAAGTTAATTTACATTTGACCACAGTTACAATATTTACTTGTCTAAGATTCCTCAGTCAGATTATGTTAACTTTAAGAAAACGGTGAAAAAACTAGACAACACAGACTTGGCCATTTTGGTTAATGTTTCAGAAAAGTTTAAATGAGAAGAGTTACAGTGTTTCCTTTAGGATTTGTTTTTAGCAATGGGGGCAGGTCTGTCCAAACAACAAACACCCCTGATGCTGAGCATATACTGAGCACACTTTTGCTATTTAACCAGAGCGAATAGATGAGTGCGTCACGTGTGGTGTTTGTCAACGCGCCTTTGGAGAGAAGTGAAAGTGACCGCTCGGCTAGTATCGATACTTCGGGAAATTAGTATTGGTACCGTTCAGATATTTCAGTATCGAAATTTATCGAAATATCGATATTTTTGACAACACTACTACAAAATAAAAGAAATCGAGGGTAATGCGGGTATTATGTCATTGATAGGCGACGGAAGGACATGGTCCGTGTCCTGGTTAAAACTGCTTAAAACATTCTTAGAAACATTTGGGATAATGTACACAAATCAACAAAATATATGAAATTGTTCTAGTGGGTTTCGGATATTTTGATCCAAAAATCTTACATAGTGTGCCTTTAATATATATATAAAAAATGAACCTGGCTTTATCCAGTATTCAGATTTCTATTCTGGAAATGTATGCAAATTAGTACATATGTAATGATACAATGCCTCACTTGCATATTTAAACAACATTTCAGAAAACGTGTAATACACAAAATGGTTGCAATTTTAATGCAATCAATCAACTGGGGAAGTTTGGTGATATCTCTTAGTTACATTTTTACCCTATTCACCTGGGGTGTCTTGCTATTTTTTAAGACTTTTGTCATTACTCATTTTGATTCACCATAATGCCATTGATTTACTTTAGCGTCCATTTGTTATGAATGTGTGTGGGTGTGTTTCACCTGGTTTGTGTGAAGTTTTTGTACTCAACTGTCTTACTGAACTCAGTAACGTAGGGAGGCCTGGATGTAGATCAAACCAGCCTGTATGGCTTTATGTTCCCACAATAATTCTTTCAGGTAACAGATTTCAAATAAATGATTAACCAATAAACATTAACATCAAGACTAATAAAGCACAGTAATTATTAGTATTAAGCACCATTAGAGTTCAAACTAGCATATTCCAAAAACCACAAATTTAAAGAAAAACATTTCATTTAAACTCAAAACGCCGTAATTTAAGAGTACCACAT
Organism: Rhinichthys osculus; assembly: GCA_029959095.1. Taxonomy (NCBI): domain Eukaryota; kingdom Metazoa; phylum Chordata; class Actinopteri; order Cypriniformes; family Leuciscidae; genus Rhinichthys; species Rhinichthys osculus. The sequence goes on along the minus strand of JARWKJ010000487.1, from coordinate 6,333 downwards.
TGCACTCACCTCATAGTGCTAGCACATGCACGTGTCTTAACTTCTGTAATGTAATGCATACTAGAGCAGGTTCAGACTGTTGACAGGGAACTTTGAAGGAGCCATCACAGGAATATAGTGCCTTTATTAAACCATGGCTGAGTGCTTGATGTTCAGCCATCGCAGAAAGTGAAAAAAGACTTCTGCTGCGCAAGCAAAACACGAGTTACATTTATACCTTCAAAACCTGTACAGAATTTATGCGCTGTAATTCAATTGTGGACATAAAACATTGAACACATTTTGGCAGACGTCATACTTCAGATGTCTTGTCTGTTATGAATTTTGCTACAGCTGCGTAGAAGTGGAATATTTCAGCATACATAATTCAACAAGTCTGAGAATGTATTATTTGTGAAGACTGGTAAACAGATGATGCAAGTGCAGATTGGACTTCATGTACTGACTAAATTCTGCGAAATCAATGACAGTGAGTTAAGCCATAACCTTAAATATATATATATATAAAAAGTACGTATATAAAAGCCAGAGGTAGAAATGATCACAGAATTTTGTCATAAATTACCAAGTGTAAATGTTTAGAGTATCTGTGAATTTCCTTAATCAAAGAGACCTGAAATTAAATATACAGTATATCATGTTGTTACATTCCTGTTGGGTTGTGAAATATAAATTTTGGATAACTTCTGTTGATATCTCGCTCAGTTGACAGTTGCGATATGGAGAAACAAACCAGGGATGTGTTTCCCAAAAGCATTGTGAGCTAAGTTGATCGTAGAGACCATTGGTGGCAATGGTTATATGATGTACTTAGGCTTAATGCTTTTGGGAAATGCAGCCCATGTGAAGTGTGGCTTGAACAGTAAGTCAAATATTTGACAACTGCTATTAGTGGTCAGTCATATTTTATTGTGCTGCGAAGGCCAAGCATTAGCAAGCCCAAATGTGTGACTGTACTCTGGAAGTACGCCCCAAAAAATTAAACCCATGCTGGCCTGTATTTATAAGGTTTTTATGAATAAAAAAGCAAACCTGAAATCGCTTATAATAAGTGCATGGGCAACATCAATTATTCCTTTCCTCCTATTACTTATTTAGGATTATTTTGGAGTGGAAAGTCACTTTCAGGCTAGCTTTTTTGTTCTTACTGAAAGATCTGGTAACTTCTTGAGTAGAAGCATGAAGAACAATCTTTGGTGGGCTTATTTTATGACATTGAAAGCAGCGCACTGCCAATATGCAATATATGTGGCAAACACACGATTGATGGGCATAAGATTATGGAATTTATGTTCTGCCTGAGGTCAATACTGATCTCCAGGTTGTTGTTCAGGTACCATAAGCCTGCTTTGCTCATCTGCTCATGGTATGGGAGTTCATTGTTATTGCTTATGAGAAATAATAGTTCTTTATATAAAAATATAATGAAGGTGTGTGGTCTGTTGGTCTCCGAAACAATTTTGAGTTTGGTTTGTATGATTCATAGTTAATAGGTTCCTAATAGCCAACTGTATTTCCCAACCTAGTAAAGAAAAATGGTTGGTTTTACATTGACAACTTAATGTTACCTAAGGAGTAAGCCACCAAATTTAAACTACATACTGTTTAATAAGCAAAATATACTCAAATATTATATTTTCAAACACAAAGTTCCGATAGATACTCAGTTAGCTTATTTCCTAAAGAGAAAAATATAATTGAATTGTTACATTTAATTGTTCATGTACAGGATTTGAGAATAAATTGCAGTTTGCTGATTGGGGGGTTCATGAGTAAAAGAGAAATTTGGGATGATAAAAGTGATAAAAAGTAAACATTATCCAGCACTAAATAATCTATGATGCATTCATCTTCGATTCAGTTTAACAGTAAAATGTCAATTACTCTTGGGTGAAAGCATTACATTTGAGTAGATATTTATACCAGAACAAAATAAATAATTCTATAACTGACCCCAATTACTGTCAAAAACATATCAACATATTGATGAAAAAGACCTCAAATAGTGAATTAGTAAATTATTTTTTCTAATTGGTTTGTTTAAACTAAATGAACTAACATAACAAAAACGTATTCACTTGAACACTACATATAAAATAGAGGACGGTGTTTGATTATTTTCTCAGGTTGCTTGTTGTGTGGAATACTAGTGTTTTGTCTGAATAATGCTGAATAATGATAGATACTCCACAACAGCGATAATATACTGCTCTTTGTGTAAGTTTGTATCATTGTTTAAATGTTCATCCAAAAGAGTGTCACATCAGTGTTGAGCACTAACTGTTGCTTCACATCTGAAGTAGTTCTGCACTTTTTCACTGCTGTTAATGTTTATAAAGCAAAAAGTTTGGCAAATTAATCAAATGTTAATGGAACTGAAAGTGTATTGTGTTTGAGACAAATGGCAAAATAACTTAAACTTGAGTAAGCTTTCAACAACATGTTCAAACGATATATTTAAGAATCCAAATAGGGGGAAAATACCCCCCAAAAAGTGGACATGCATTTACATTTGAAGACACTTTAGTAGGGTTAGGGGTCAACAAGTTAGGTGTTTTTAGTTTTTTCCATAATTTTTCGAATCCGTCCAAATCTTTGGGACAATATTCACTTTCATATCGGTCAGAAACGACCCTAAACCACTAACCTTCTAGAAGTTCTTGGTAGTCTTCCAAACCGCAAGTTTGAGTACCTTCCTTCGGGATTCATATCATAACTGTCAAAAACTTCAGAAACACACTGGCCCCCGTCTTTCTGAACCCATTTGTAAATAGGGTCCCAACCCCGAGCAGAGTATTAAATTACCGGAGCGAGCCTGCCAGGATGAAACCTACACAGGTCAGCTACTGCAGAGGACCTGTGTGTGCTGAGCAAAGCCAAAAGTGTCAAAACACGGTAAGACAAACCTCTCCGATATAGGTTTTGTCACGCTTATGCATCCACCCACCGGTGTCCCATTTCCAACATTTGAATGTTTGTCCCCTATGAGCGTCCAAACCTATTAGCAACATTTTGCACTCCCTTTCGTCACGTTGCCTTAGATTCTGTGGGACCTTCCGAGGGTGTGCACAGTCTGCCAGTGCTCCAGTTTTGCATGATGGATGAATCCAGTGGCTGCTTGGGACAGGTCTTCTGCTATAATGGCTCCCTAAGGACCCCAATCAGCAATGACTGGAGCTCAGTGGATAAATAATGAGCCACAGGGCCCCGCTAGACCCACTCTGGGGGTCCAAGAAGGTACCAGCAGCACCTTGTGGTACAGAGTCAGCAGTCTGTTTTCAGCGAGATGATATTCATTGCATTTGGGGAGGGAGAGTCAGTTATATCTACTCCAAACATATGCTCTCTTCTGGAAATAGAGGCCTACCTGTCAATCCGTACGCACTCAGCAAGTAGCAAAATCCATCCTGAAGGGTAGTGTAAGGTGTGTTGGCTTCACTTCAAACACCACATTGAAATTCCGATGGTTTGTGTGGCTCAAAAGGCATCCGAGGGCTCCACTGAGACGTTTTTGTAAGGTAAGAAAGCAGTTCTGTGGCATGAGGCTTTGAGTGCTATGTTGACATGTTCCTTCAATCTATAAAACAGGGTTTGGAAGGAAAAACTTGGAAAATACAGCTTAACTTTGGCATGAAATGGAAATACTCCTATTCACTCTTCTATTATCTTAATGTTTCTTATTTATCTTATTGTGACCGATTCATCCATGGATGTGTTTCTTTTTTTTGATCTCTTACCTTTCAATTAAATGCCCGGTTTCACAGACAAGGCTTAAGTCCCAAGACTTAAATTAGTTTAGTTTAATCTTTGTCCTGGGCAATCGAGAGGGCTGGACAACACAAATAGCCTACCATCAATAACCCTAACCCAACACAATTACAGTCCATCATACAGTAGCACTCATATACAACACAAAAGAAGACATTAAGTCTCATTTTCAAATGTCACACCTCAGTCACTGCACAATTTCAATATTTCACTATATACACCTAAAACATTACACCTAAAACACTACACTACACCCCACCCTCTCTCTCTCTCACACACACACACACACACACACACACAACACACACACACACACACACACACACACACACACACACACACACACACACACACACACACACACACACACACACACACACCCATCATTACTTATTGTTCAATAATTTAATTGATAGAGGAACTAAAGAGAATTTATACCTATTCAACTTGCAGGTTGATATACCTATACCTCCTGCCTGAGGGCATAAGCTCACACTCTTTGTGAACAATAGGGCTTGAATCACCAATGATTTAAAGGCCCTGCTTCTTTACAGTCCTCTCAAATATCTCCCGAAGAGAAGATGGGGTAACCATTATTTTTCCAGCTCTTCTAACCACGTTTTGAAGTTGTGACATAAGTTGAAGGGTGTATTCACACCTGCCTTGTTTGGTTCGATTGAATCAAACTCTAGTTCGTTTCCCCCCTTGGTGCGGACCTTTTGGGCAGGTGTGAATACAACAATCGAACTCGGGTGCGGACCAAACAACCGGACCGAGACCCAGCTGAAGAGGTGGTCTCGGTACGGTTCCAAACGAACTCTGGTACGGTTCGTTTACGGTGTGAACATGAACCGACCCAATTGCAAGAAAGCACTACGGCTTTGGGTTAACAGGCTTCCGTAGTCGGAGATTTGGGCATAATGGTTTGTATTATTGTTGTTCAAGTGCGAAAGGGAATTCCATTCCGGCGCGCTGTCTGGCCACACGATACTGTTGCGCGTCTTTCTGCGCGTCGTGTGTGCATCATTGGAATGGAATGAATGAATGAGTGTGTGCATCAGGACATTCACAGGCGTTCTGTTTAGTCTAATCGCGCATAGATGCAAAAAAAGCTTTTGCAGTTCATATAATGTAACGATAGTTACAATACAAGGATGATGCTGCGTTAAACTGGACAAACTTAAATCGCAAGCGTTAACAATGACAGCAGCAGTATACAATAAGAATCTCATTATTTGAATGTGTGAACATAGCCCCTCTCTATGAATGAAAACTTTATACCTTATCCATCTTCTGCGCAGTTTCTTCATATTGCGTTTGTACAGAATAACACAAAATTAGTAAAATAACAAATATTGCAGTACGAAATATCTCCATGCTGAGCCTTTTTTGCACTTCCTGATTTCCCTACTTGAGAATCCTTGTCCAATGAATGGACGACCTTAATAGCACACGTGTGGTTTTGTTGACAAATTTTGGTTCACTTGCAAAAAGAGCAGTGTGAAAGCGAACCGTACCAAAAAAATAAAAAAATAAATGTATTTGGTCCGGACCAAAGCAAGTGAACTATCGGACTTTCCTGGTGTGAATACACTCTAATAAACAGGTTACCAAATCATGTTAATCATGATTTACTTCATGATTATCATGTTATCATGTTAATCATGTCTACATGACATCACTAGGATCTGTGATTCAGAAACATGGCTTTTCCTATCATTGCTACGCTGATGACACGCAACTCTACCTCTCATTCCAGCCTGACGATCCGACGGTAGCTGCTCGTATCTCAGCCTGCCTGACAGACATCTCTGGCTGGATAAAGGACCACCACCTTCAACTAAACCTTGCGAAGACAGAGCTACTTGTGGTCCCGGCCAACCCAACACTTCATCACAACTTCTCCATTCAGCTCGTCATCCATAACTCCATCACGGTCAGCTAAGAACCTTGGGGTTGTAATTGATGATCAGTTGAAATTCACAGACCACATTGCTAGAACTGCCCGGTCCTGCAGATTTGCCTTGCACAACATTAGGAGGATCAGGCCCTTCCTTACAGAGCATGCCACACAACTCCTTGTCCAAGCACTTGTTTTATCCAGACTGGACTATTGTAATGCTCTCCTGGCTGGTCTTCCAGCTTGCTCTGTCAAACCTCTACAATTGATCCAGAATGCTGCAGCCAGAGTAGTCTTCAATGAGCCGAAGAGAGCACACGTCACTCCTCTCCTCACACAATTGCACTGGTTGCCAGTTGCCGCTCGCATTAAATTCAAGGCACTGAGGTTTGCCTACAGAACAACCACTGGCACTGCTCCCTCTTACCTAAACTCATTACTTCAGACTTATGTACCATCCAGAAACCTGCGCTCTGCTAGCGAATGTCGTCTTGTGGTACCATCTCAAAGAGGCACAAAATCTCTTTCTCGGACCTTTACCATGGCTGTTCCCTGTTGGTGGAATGATCTGCCTAACTCAACCAGAGCTTCTGAGTCAGTAGCCACTTTCAAGAAACTGCTGAAGACATATCTTTTTCGGCAGCACTTGATTGAAAAAAAACACC
>JARWKJ010000486.1:0-10173 GCA_029959095.1 Rhinichthys osculus | reverse complement strand
AAAACTCAGATGCATTATAAACTCAGATGCATTATAAACTCTGATGCATTATAAAACTCTGATGCATTATAAACTCTGATGCATTATAAACTCTGATGCATTATAAAACTCTGATGCATTATAAACTCTGATGCATTATAAAACTCTGATGCATTATAAACTCAGATGCATTATAAACTCTGATGCAACTCTGATGCATTATAAACTCTGATGCATTATAAACTCTGATGCATTATAAACTCTGATGCATTATAAACTCTGATGCATTATAAACTCAGATGCATTATAAACTCAGATGCATTAGAAACTCTGATGCATTATAAACTCTGATGCATTATAAACTCTGATGCATTATAAACTCTGATGCATTATAAACTCTGATGCATTATAAACTCAGATGCATTATAAACTCTGATGCATTATAAACTCTGATGCATTATAAACTCTGATGCATTATAAACTCAGATGCATTATAAACTCTGATGGATTATAAACTCTGATGCATTATAAACTCTGATGCATTATAAACTCAGATGCATTATAAACTCTGATGCATTATAAACTCAGATGCATTATAAACTCTGATGCATTATAAACTCAGATGCATTATAAACTCTGATGCATTATAAACTCAGATGCATTATAAACTCTGATGCATTATAAACTCAGATGCATTATAAACTCAGATGGATTATAAACTCTGATGCATTATAAACTCTGATGCATTATAAACTCTGATGCATTATAAACTCAGATGCATTATAAACTCAGATGCATTATAAACTCTGATGCATTATAAACTCAGATGCATTATAAACTCTGATGCATTATAAACTCAGATGCATTATAAACTCTGATGCATTATAAACTCTGATGCATTATAAACTCTGATGCATTGAAAAGCCTTCATATAAACATGATCCCATTCGATCCATCTGAATGAAATTTGGATTGGACTGGAAGGTGTGGATAGGATACTCTGTGCATATGTGCAGTGCCACGATGCGTATTTTTACATACGTTGTCAAGTTACTTCTTGGATTTCACACTTCAGTTCTTCCTCTAACTTGAAAAAGGGCTTAGTCAACCACACACACAGGAATCATCTCAAAAATAGCTTTTGCTTTCTCTTCAATAAAGTTGTTACAATCTTGATTTGCAGTCTGTGATTCATATCACAGTAGATTGGGACCGATGAACTTAGTTTGCAGTTAGATTAGTCTTGAAACACTCATTCCTTCAGTAGAAAAGTTCAAGCTCAAATTAGGTTGATAACCTTTAAAGAAGAATACAATTCCTAATTACAATCAAGCATTTGACACCCTATGCATTACCACAATATACACATTTTCAACAGACTTTTAAAAGTCATATATGAATCGTATGCACTCTAATGCAGCCTTAACATACTCAAAGTAAAAATGTCTCAAAACATGTAAACATTACAAATAACACACAAGATGGCATTATAAGTTAACTGAGCTTCAAGCAGGCATCCTACCAGCAGCGTCTCGGGTTTTGTACTCATTCACTCACACCTCATAACTTTTCTAGTCACAAAGTTTTACGTTTTACGTCATGCAAACATGCATATATAAAAGTCAGCTTTGATTTTAGATTAAACAACAGTTACACTGGCATGACTTTCTGCGGCTCCACGACTGAAGTTTGTCCTGAACAACATGTGGACATGAACACGTCAATCGGACTGCAACGTTTAGGGTTAATATACTGTATCGATAACCTTCAGAATACCCAATCAGACTGGATTCGTTCCGACTGATACAAGTTAGTGCATGCAAACAAACCTTTTGTGGTGAAAGGAGAAAATGTGTAATTTTGGCTTGGTTTGAGCAAATGCTATTGAGTTTTTAAGGTCTGAAACTTATTTTTTATACAACAATTACCTTTTATATGTCAAACATTTTTAAGGGCAAGCTCAAAATGTTTTGGACCCCATGCACATCTGTGTTTATCACTGTCCACTTGTGATTGGACCGACCAAAGCGTATGTAAATCAGGCCAAATGTTCCCTCCATATTAATAGTTAACGGCATTCACACTGGGAGCGTGAGCTGGCGTCCATACCTCACTGAAGCGGAGTATGATATATGATATGTATTATTAACAAGATCCATCCGCTGCATTTGAAATTAGTTAATTATGTTTGCAAGTTAAACATTATTAAAAGATGAGCGGATGCTGATGAAAACAGTGACTCAAAAAACACTTTCAGCCTTTTTTTTTGTTTTTGGCCATAGGGATGAAGTGGCAGTGGTGAACGGTTTACATTTTGAGTATTTGTCTTTTTATGAGTCATATAGTCTGATATAGTGAGAATATGAAGCTCAAACTTGAGGAAAAAACACCTCAGATTTATTCAGAGGCACAAACTGAGCAAAAATATGCCATTTGGTGCAGATGCTGATACATTAAATGCATATAAATATCAGTCGTGATTCTATATCTGCCAATAATATGTCATAGTAAGATGATATTTAAATGCTTAGTTTTATGATCAAAGCTCTGAAAACGTAATGTATTGCAATACAAGGATAATTGAGAGATGAACGAATAAACCTTGATAAAGCCTGATGATCATATTTGAGACTCATGATTTTTCTATAAAATTATGTCTGGATAATCAAGTAAACCGAAGCTGCTTCAGTCCAGCTGAAATATAACTAACAATATCAAAGTTACGGTATTAAAGACGTTTACTGGATAAAACCGTCTGAACGGTCAATCAGAGACAGACATTGACTGAGACACGTTAATCAGCAGTTTTGATCATGTTGATCATTTAGAGGCCTTAGAGTAGGCTTTATAGGGTTAATGGTTATTTTTGCAGCATAATTAGTTTAGATTTAAATCTTAGCTTAAAAAGATGGTTGTTGTATTATAGCTTTAACAGTTGGGTGTATTTGTTCTTAATGTATCATTTACGTCTTCAGATCTCATCGTAGAATAGATTGTTATAGTAGTTGAGTTCACAAGATTAAGAATGTATCAGAGTAGACAACAGTGTAAAAAAGTGATAAAGCCAGGTAGTATTTTACCATATGAAGGTAAAAATTGTATTAGACAACAGTAAAAGCATGTGTGTGAGGCTGTGAGCAGAGCTGGAGACGGTCACTCATTGTTTCTCATTTCACATGCAAAGGGTTTTTATAGTCGGCATGAAACAGAAGTTGCGCTCGTCTTCTCTTCTCTATTGTGCTGTATGAGTGAAACGCTTCTGGAACAAGAACAAAGAACGGGGCTTGATTTTATCTGTGGGGAATTGATTGCATGGTTGTGGTTTGCTATTGGTGGATCTCATGTGAGTGACAGGTTATAGCCCCGCCCTCGTCATCAGAGAAGAGGGTTATTCTGATTCAAGATTACCAGGAACAGGAATTAGGGATGCAACGAAATGAAAATTCTGGGCCAAAACCTATTCTGGATGCACTTGGCCGAAAACATAACATCAATAAATAATCAATTAATTGTACAAATTGATTGAAGAAGAGTTGTACAAATGTTTGCACTCCAGTTTTTTGGTGAAATATAAACATTTAAATGACGATAAACTGTAATAACTTGTTTTGCTGACAGATTTATTCTAACATACATCAGATAATAAAGACATCACTAACAGATTAATTACAAATATAATGAAATATATATGTAATACAGTGCATATATTTAGCAAAATGCTCTTCTCTGGAGTTACTTTTCTAGTTAACTAATGTGTTTGTGATCATTGAATAGCTTTCTTGAGGTAAATTTAAGGTTAAGTGACATTGTAGAGCCTATAAGCTGTTTTATTGATGTCTTTCCCTGTTGAAACACTGATTGAGCGATTGCATGAGACATGATTCATTTCAGTTTTATCATTCAGTTTATGTTTATTGATGTTTTGCTGCTGTAGTAGTAAAGAGGAGGACATGATCGGTTCAACTGAGACGCTACAGCAATTCGTCACATTAAAGAGACACAGAACAACATTTATTGTTTGAATTCCGTAATAAAATTGCACTAAAAAAAAGTCGAGACTTAGCTTCATATTAAAGTAATAAACTATTGAGGTTTAAGTTTATGAAAATGATTTTGCAGTACAGTAGTTTTCCTCTCTCAAATATTACAAACACACAAACACATGCTCAGTTATTTTTATTACAGACATACAAACCACACTCTGACATCCAATCGGTCCTATAATATGCATAAGCAGAAAGCATCTCGGTTACAAGTGGTAACCCTCGTTTCCTGAAGGAGGGAACGGAGACGCCACGTCGAGACCGACGAATAGGAATCTCGCTAGAGAGGCCAATCTACTTCGAGTGAAACTAAACGAGCCAATGCACATTGGCGTGCAATCATTTGCATCAGCTGCTCTGCCCCGCAGCGCGGGTATATGATGAGCAGAAGGTGCGATTGCACTTTCGTTTTTTGCTGAGGAGCCAATCCGAATGAGCTGGCTGCCCCAGCGGAGGTGGCAACCCTCGTTCCCTTCAGGAACGTAACCGAGACGTTCCTCTTCAGTCGGTCAGTCGACGCCATGTCGAGACAGACGAATAGGAACCAAAGGGCCACAGCTGGTGACCCAATCCAGCGCCCTGTGCAAGCCTCTTGCCCCTTCTTGCCTGGAAAGACGATAGGAGAGGGCTTACACGGAGTATATCTGTCACTGTTGTTCCGTGATAACCCATACAGTGAGATTATTGGATAACACTGGGAAAGTGTGCCTTTTCTGAGAACGCTGCGGAACCCACATTCTTCCCCAAAGGTGTTATGTAGAGATATACATATGGACTAACCCGAAAGTTGTACTGCATATGAATATGAATACTGCGTGACTTAGCCCAAGGGAAAGACACGGACTTCCGTTTAGGAGCAGCCGTGAAAGAATACCCATATGGGATCCCCGCAGGGTCACACAAATGGGGCCCAACCTAGACCCGGTTCTCAAGAATTCAACGGATAAAGGCCTTGCGCCGGTCGCTCCGCCATATCTGGGCCGAGGGTGTTGGAGGACTCAACAGGTTTTTCACACTGGAGTAATAAGGGTGCACATTAAGGTGACAGAGCCGGGCCTCTCAGTGCTTCTACCTATTTAGGAGACCGGCTCTGCGCTGCCATATGCCCCTGGAGCCTCTGAAAAAATGTCAGTGGGACCGCCGTCCTGCCTTTGAGCGTGTTCAAGCAGTTCAGCACCGACGGTCTGTGCAACCGAATCCAACTCCATACCGAGAAAAGAGATCGTTTGCACGGTGGAGTTTGCTCTTTTCCCAGTTGACCTGAAGACCCAACTGGCTGAGGTCCCTGTGTTCACATAACTGATCTCTCGAGTGTGCTAGTATGAGCCAGTCGTCGAGATAGTTGAGGATGCGAATGCCCTGTTCTCTCATGGGAACAAGGGCCCCCTCCGTGACTTTCCAAAGGACTGGAATTCACTGCCCTCACAAATTAGAAGTGCTCCATCTCTGAAATTCCCTTAATTTAGGTTAGTTTTAGGGGTCAAGGGTTAGTACATAGTTATTACACTAGAATCCCTTAAAACTTATTATTTTTTAAAGAAGCTTTTGGGTGAAACGTGATTGTTGTGGTTCTCCATGTAATATATTTTACGGTTTTGTTTAACTTATGTTTTGTTTATTGATCTTAAATTGTTTTTTTTTTAGATTTATAACATTGTTTGTGTGCATGCACTGTAATAGTTTGTATGTCATGCTTATTTTATGTTAAGCGCTCTGAGAATTGACTTCCAAAAGCGCTATACAAAATAAAGTTATTATTATTATTATCATCATTTTATAGTTAAATGGCCCTGGGATTAAAAATGGCAGTTTTAATGGGTTTCAATGGGGACATTTTTGACCAAAAGGTCCTGAGCGGAACTTTTTTGTGTTCCTAGTGCAAAATAGATTTATTAAAGGAAATTAGGGTGAAATATAAAAATTCTAATAAAAATACACACCTGTGCCAAAATTTATGCAGTTGGCAGTAAGGCAAAATTATTTTAAAAAATTAAACTGAAAAAGACAAAAATGTCTATAAGGACGCACAAGGGTTAAACTTTATTTGCCACAACCAAGACTTATAAAGCATATGTAATACACATACAATTTTCAGAGTTGGCAAATTTTTTTAACTACATAACGAGATAAACACCTTTTATGAAATAAAATACTGTACTACCTCACAAAAACAAGGAATAAATATAAATAAAGAGGATTAATATCCACGCTGTATTTGACTGGAGTATCATCGGTATTTGATGTGTAGGTTCGTTTTCTTCTGATGAATAGCTGAATTTTACTGGGTAACACTTTATTTCGATAGTCCACTTTAGACATTATACTAACTATAAGTAACTTAGCAGCTACATGTCAACTAACTGTCATTAGAGTATTAGTAGACTATCTGCTAACACTTTATTTTGTTGGTCCCCCAACAGACACTCTACTAACTATAAGTAACTTAGCAACTACAAGTCAACTTGTTCTTCTAACCCGAACCCTAACACCTAACCATAACCTACCAGTCTACTGACAGTCTACTAATACTCTAATGACAGTTAGTTGACATGTTGTTGAAAAGTTACTCATAGTTAGTAGAATGTCTAAAGTGACTATCGAAATAAAGTGTAACCTTTTACTGGTTACCATTTTTCAACATGGGAAGTTTTCAAAAGAGTTCCACATGTGTAATGGCGCCAGTGACATTGAAAATCATGTGTCACTACGCCCATCAAAACAAGTGTGTGAAAGAGAGGGTTGTAAAAATGTTGCTTTCATTTTAAGTGGACCTTTTAATTGTACATTTCATGACCTCTTTTAAAGGTGTGCAGCAGTCGTCCAAAGCTTTCAACATCTGGAGAATGTGGTTAATAAAAGAAGTTGCCTTTAATTCACAAGTAATATCCATAACTGATAGTTTGATGGGAGTATGTTATTAAGTCTTTGCAACAAGTTTGTTGGTTTTCTTAAAATCAATGTATTTTTGTTTATCATGTAAGGCCTCCAGACATGACGATATTAACCCCATATGTTCATGTTTTGCAGCGGGGTCCTCCGCCAACTCAGCTTATTCATGCACAAAAAGTGCAAGCAATGACTTCTCCAAAATGGACTTGGACTATGACAAGTACTCCACTATATGTTATCATCCTGAAGGAGAGGCGAGCACATCCGCCTCGGTGGCTACGGGATCCTTCAACCTGCGCTACGGATCGGGTCGAGGGAACGAGGCTGTGTCGGTGTGTGGAGGCAGCGGGAGCATGAACGTGTCTTCCACCAGCTCGTCCAGCCTGCCCAAACCCGGAGACCCGGGAGCTCCGGCTGTTCCCGAGGAGCTGGAGACGGAGGACGCCGACGCCGTGGTCTGTGGGAGCGCCGGGAGTAGCGGAGACGCCAACTTCCAGCCGCTGCGCTCGCGCTCTTTGTCTCCGCACATGTCGTAGCGTAACCTTTGTATTCCCTCTCTGACATTTTACAAACCAATAGTCTATTATGTCCTTCAAACGTCTTTCACCAATCGAAGCATAGTCACACTTTTACAAAAAAAAGTGTTGCTGCTTGTTAAATTTGCCTAAATAAAATGAGTTAAAGCAACACAATTGCTGTATTTTTCCTGCTTAGCTCTTTCCCCGCCATTGACGAGGTTTTCCCGAAATCCCAATTCTGTTATACAGTAGGGGGCGCTGTTATGGATCTGAAATAGCACATCATCTCCAGATCCAAAAACAAGTGAAGAAGAAGATCTGTGTAAACCAGGATGAGTGGATAGAAGTTGTTTACACACGTGTAAGCTAACGTGATCATCAAACATTAAACAGCATATATATAAATCAAAACTGCCTAATGTTACTGAATGTGATGTTGAAGCTTTGGAAGTGTTGATGAACTCGATCTACTCCATCGAGTACTGCCCTCGGCGAAGGCAACTGTTAGTCCCAGTGGTTTAATGCACAGCTAGCCGTGGATTATCCCTAACATATTGACTGTTTACAAATGAGTGCAAGAAAATATCCAGGCGGCCATGAAAGTTTTTGTGAATATAATCAAAAATGCTGGTGCCGGCTGGAAACTTCAAATAAAACACGGGTGGGGAAATAGTTCAAAACTGTGTCCTGAAGTTTACTTGTTTGTTTTTGTGTTGGGTCTACCAAACTCATTTTTTTCCCTGCATTACCTAAAACTGAGCAGTCGATTTTTAGCTCCCAGCATGCTTTGCTTTGGATCAGGAGAGTAAATGTTGAAATAAGGTGTTTGACATTTAACAGAGTTTATGCTGAAGTGTTTGTGGTGCAGAGTAAAGCGTGTGGGGAGGTTGTGGGTGGAGTAAAGTTTATAGTGTAAGTTGCTCCACTAAATGAGCAATATCTGTAGTAAAATCAGTGATGAGTAACTTCTTACATGTTCATTAGACAGCTACAGAAGATAATGTACAACAATAAACAGGAGTTCATATTTCTCATTGTTCACTCTTTGTTGTTCTGTAATGTATTGGCAAACGTTAGGTGGACATTACCTCATTTTCTGTGTGTTATAGCTGATGAATGTACTTTACTCATCACATGGGATAAAGTCTACTTAAAACAAAATGAGTGCAAATGACCGGTTTTATCGATTCTGTAGGGTTGTGTTTACAGTGCATGATTGAGGACCCTTGTATAGCTGGTTATTGCTTGAGTTTGAGCATGCTGTTAATTTAGTCTTCTCAACAGGAACATTATAAATCATTCCAAACTTGTATGACTTTCTTCATTTTCTGGAACACCAGAGGAGAAGTTTTCTGCCCTCTTATAGACAATGGAAGTGGATGTAGACCTGGGACTGTCATAATAATACAGCAATGCCAAGCAAGTCCATATGACTGCTCACCTCTTTTAACAGTGCTACACACACACGAATACAATGCGCCACTGCCATCTCCTGAACACTCGCGGTATCAGCCAACACACAACAACTGCACTGTCACATTTCCTCTCAAGCCATGTGATAGCTTTGTGTGAGTAACCACTGAAAGTCAGCTGTGGTCACCATTCACTTCCACTGGATGAAGACGAGCAGTTTGGATACTATGCTATAATTTATTCTTTATGTTTTACACTTTGAGAGCCCTGTGTTTTGTGTAGTTGTACTTTGAATGTGTGCACAGACTGTCAGAGAGCTGCTCACAAACACTAGAGTAAATGATTTCATGATGATCATAATTAAGAAGAACTATTATTCCCTTTTTCTTTTCAAAGTCTTGTTGTTTCCAGGCTCTACTAGAACAGTAGCCTGGGAAAACCCAGACAACTTCCGGCAAATTTAGATTTGCTCTGAAAGTTAGTCTGGCGAAGAGCTCACTCAAGCCCATTTCCAATCCGCCGAAATCGCGGCACCAATCAGAAGCGTTTTACAAGACCATAACTCAGTTACACCTGAGAATGGTCTGATTTTAAACTGGCTACTAGAACAGGTTTTCCTGCTTGAATGTTGATTATTCTCCTCATATTCTCCATTGTTGCGGCTCCTCTCTTCCCAGTCTGTCAGTAACGCTCTGTTTACTTCCTGTCTCTATGAAGCCCCTCCTTCTGAAAAGCACACTGTGCTCTGATTGGTCGGCTGGAGCAGTGTGTTGTGATTGGTCGAGCGCTTCGAGTGTGTTTGGGGAAGTCCCGCCCCTTTCCATAACCGCCAGTTTAACACACTACTAACTAACTCAACCAGGCTCCGCCCCTTTATTCTGCGTATGAATTATTATAATGAGGAATATTGTGACGTGTTCGTTCCCGGGAGAAACTCAAGACTACAATGAGTTCAGAAACACTGACACTGATATAGAGAAGAACTGGAGCTTTTTCTCTCTCAAACAGCAACATCACACACTAAAGAACGATGAACATGGAGAAAAGCAGAATAGATGTCTTGATGTGCTTGAAGTATTGTACATCCAAATTGTAAAAACAAGTAGAAAGTGATTTTTTTTTTACACTGTCAGGAAATACATTTTCATAATAAAATGTATATTCATTCACAAAAAAATTTGATTTCATGAAAATATAAAATGTGGATTTCAAATTTGAAATGAATTGGAACTGACTGTAGGTACTATATTAATCACAATACACATATTAAATTACTTTACTCCTTCGAGGACATTATAGAAATATCATATTTCATACTAACAGACAGATTA
>JARWKJ010000485.1:0-10503 GCA_029959095.1 Rhinichthys osculus | reverse complement strand
GCCGCTTTCAGCCATTTCATGGGATTTGCCATATAGAAATACATCATTTTGGCACCTGTTTAACAGTTAGAGCGCCACCAAGTGGCCGGTCGCCCTGTCCTTTTTCACGCGACCACAGAATGAGCTCTCACACAGGCGCGTTGAGTTTGGTGCAAATATCTCGTTCCGTTGACGAGTTATAGGCAATTTAGTAAAAGGGGCCCCTCCCACTCGGAACGTTTCGGCGGCCCTTAGGGACCGTGAACCCAAATTTCCACTTTTTTTTGATAATTATTGACATTCGGACTCCATAGAATCTTGCCGCACTGGTTTGGTTCCGGCCGGCCCAAAAACCTAGGACTAGTTCGCAAAAGTAGGTTTTACGGAAAACCCAAAATACCCGAAAATGCACCCAGGGTGACGAGCCAATCCGAGGCATGCATCTTGTCCGGCTCGAGCCAAGGATTCCAACGATGTAAGACACTTGAGCCTACGCCCGACGGTTGAGGAGTTATGAGCCATTTCGTACTTTTGCCCGCTGTAGCGCCACCTATGGGCCAATCGGGGCGTGCCTTGGTGAGGCTGTAGGCGGTGAGAGTACTACCAGCCCCCAAAGTTTCAAGTCTCTACGACTTACGGTTCGTCCTGCCCGATCAGTTTTACGTGGAGAATGTTGCATGATGGGAAAATTAACAATAACAATAGGGTTTCAGCACTGAAGTGCTTGAACCCCTAATAAAAAGGGACTAAAAAGGCCTATAAAAGAAAAACCTTAGGGTCCACGCACTTGACGCTTGTGCTGCTGCTTTCCAAAAACTTTATCAAGCCTTTTAACATGTGCCTCGGAGAGGAGAAAGTCGCTTTTTTGCCTTTTTGGCTCATTTTTCATGGAAATGTGGTGATTTTTGTTTTACCTTTTAAACTGCGACACCTCCACCGATGGCCCGATCTCCGTCAAACTTTGCACGCTTCCTCGGAATAATATGGCGCACATGCTCAGCTAATTTGGTGACGTTATGAGCAGAGCAGACCCTTTTTCAGTCATTTAAATGTCATTTTGCATAGGATATTATAGAGCATTTTACACCTTTATAACAGTTAAAGGGCCACCGGTGGCCCGACGTCCATAAAAGCTTCCAGGCCTCTTTAGGGCCAGGTGACGCATGCGCACGGCCGGTTTTGTGAGGTTGTATGCAAATCAGGCAGGAAGAGGGCCGCTTTCAGCCATTTCATGGGATTTGCCATATAGAAATACATCATTTTGGCACCTGTTTAACAGTTAGAGCGCCACCAAGTGGCCGGTCGCCCTGTCCTTTTTCACGCGACCACAGAATGAGCTCTCACACAGGCGCGTTGAGTTTGGTGCAAATATCTCGTTCCGTTGACGAGTTATAGGCAATTTAGTAAAAGGGGCCCCTCCCACTCGGAACGTTTCGGCGGCCCTTAGGGACCGTGAACCCAAATTTCCACTTTTTTTTGATAATTATTGACATTCGGACTCCATAGAATCTTGCCGCACTGGTTTGGTTCCGGCCGGCCCAAAAACCTAGGACTAGTTCGCAAAAGTAGGTTTTACGGAAAACCCAAAATACCCGAAAATGCACCCAGGGTGACGAGCCAATCCGAGGCATGCATCTTGTCCGGCTCGAGCCAAGGATTCCAACGATGTAAGACACTTGAGCCTACGCCCGACGGTTGAGGAGTTATGAGCCATTTCGTACTTTTGCCCGCTGTAGCGCCACCTATGGGCCAATCGGGGCGTGCCTTGGTGAGGCTGTAGGCGGTGAGAGTACTACCAGCCCCCAAAGTTTCAAGTCTCTACGACTTACGGTTCGTCCTGCCCGATCAGTTTTACGTGGAGAATGTTGCATGATGGGAAAATTAACAATAACAATAGGGTTTCAGCACTGAAGTGCTTGAACCCCTAATAAAAAGGGACTAAAAAGGCCTATAAAAAAAAAACCTTAGGGTCCACGCACTTGACGCTTGTGCTGCTGCTTTCCAAAAACTTTATCAAGCCTTTTAACATGTGCCTCGGAGAGGAGAAAGTCGCTTTTTTGCCTTTTTGGCTCATTTTTCATGGAAATGTGGTGATTTTTGTTTTACCTTTTAAACTGCGACACCTCCACCGATGGCCCGATCTCCGTCAAACTTTGCACGCTTCCTCGGAATAATATGGCGCACATGCTCAGCTAATTTGGTGACGTTATGAGCAGAGCAGACCCTTTTTCAGTCATTTAAATGTCATTTTGCATAGGATATTATAGAGCATTTTACACCTTTATAACAGTTAAAGGGCCACCGGTGGCCCGACGTCCATAAAAGCTTCCAGGCCTCTTTAGGGCCAGGTGACGCATGCGCACGGCCGGTTTTGTGAGGTTGTATGCAAATCAGGCAGGAAGAGGGCCGCTTTCAGCCATTTCATGGGATTTGCCATATAGAAATACATCATTTTGGCACCTGTTTAACAGTTAGAGCGCCACCAAGTGGCCGGTCGCCCTGTCCTTTTTCACGCGACCACAGAATGAGCTCTCACACAGGCGCGTTGAGTTTGGTGCAAATATCTCGTTCCGTTGACGAGTTATAGGCAATTTAGTAAAAGGGGCCCCTCCCACTCGGAACGTTTCGGCGGCCCTTAGGGACCGTGAACCCAAATTTCCACTTTTTTTTGATAATTATTGACATTCGGACTCCATAGAATCTTGCCGCACTGGTTTGGTTCCGGCCGGCCCAAAAACCTAGGACTAGTTCGCAAAAGTAGGTTTTACGGAAAACCCAAAATACCCGAAAATGCACCCAGGGTGACGAGCCAATCCGAGGCATGCATCTTATCCGGCTCGAGCCAAGGATTCCAACGATGTAAGACACTTGAGCCTACGCCCGACGGTTGAGGAGTTATGAGCCATTTCGTACTTTTGCCCGCTGTAGCGCCACCTATGGGCCAATCGGGGCGTGCCTTGGTGAGGCTGTAGGCGGTGAGAGTACTACCAGCCCCCAAAGTTTCAAGTCTCTACGACTTACGGTTCGTCCTGCCCGATCAGTTTTACGTGGAGAATGTTGCATGATGGGAAAATTAACAATAACAATAGGGTTTCAGCACTGAAGTGCTTGAACCCCTAATAAAAAGGGACTAAAAAGGCCTATAAAAAAAAAACCTTAGGGTCCACGCACTTGACGCTTGTGCTGCTGCTTTCCAAAAACTTTATCAAGCCTTTTAACATGTGCCTCGGAGAGGAGAAAGTCGCTTTTTTGCCTTTTTGGCTCATTTTTCATGGAAATGTGGTGATTTTTGTTTTACCTTTTAAACTGCGACACCTCCACCGATGGCCCGATCTCCGTCAAACTTTGCACGCTTCCTCGGAATAATATGGCGCACATGCTCAGCTAATTTGGTGACGTTATGAGCAGAGCAGACCCTTTTTCAGTCATTTAAATGTCATTTTGCATAGGATATTATAGAGCATTTTACACCTTTATAACAGTTAAAGGGCCACCGGTGGCCCGACGTCCATAAAAGCTTCCAGGCCTCTTTAGGGCCAGGTGACGCATGCGCACGGCCGGTTTTGTGAGGTTGTATGCAAATCAGGCAGGAAGAGGGCCGCTTTCAGCCATTTCATGGGATTTGCCATACAGAAATACATCATTTTGGCACCTGTTTAACAGTTAGAGCGCCACCAAGTGGCCGGTCGCCCTGTCCTTTTTCACGCGACCACAGAATGAGCTCTCACACAGGCGCGTTGAGTTTGGTGCAAATATCTCGTTCCGTTGACGAGTTATAGGCAATTTAGTAAAAGGGGCCCCTCCCACTCGGAACGTTTCGGCGGCCCTTAGGGACCGTGAACCCAAATTTCCACTTTTTTTTGATAATTATTGACATTCGGACTCCATAGAATCTTGCCGCACTGGTTTGGTTCCGGCCGGCCCAAAAACCTAGGACTAGTTCGCAAAAGTAGGTTTTACGGAAAACCCAAAATACCCGAAAATGCACCCAGGGTGACGAGCCAATCCGAGGCATGCATCTTGTCCGGCTCGAGCCAAGGATTCCAACGATGTAAGACACTTGAGCCTACGCCCGACGGTTGAGGAGTTATGAGCCATTTCGTACTTTTGCCCGCTGTAGCGCCACCTATGGGCCAATCGGGGCGTGCCTTGGTGAGGCTGTAGGCGGTGAGAGTACTACCAGCCCCCAAAGTTTCAAGTCTCTACGACTTACGGTTCGTCCTGCCCGATCAGTTTTACGTGGAGAATGTTGCATGATGGGAAAATTAACAATAACAATAGGGTTTCAGCACTGAAGTGCTTGAACCCCTAATAAAAAGGGACTAAAAAGGCCTATAAAAAAAAAACCTTAGGGTCCACGCACTTGACGCTTGTGCTGCTGCTTTCCAAAAACTTTATCAAGCCTTTTAACATGTGCCTCGGAGAGGAGAAAGTCGCTTTTTTGCCTTTTTGGCTCATTTTTCATGGAAATGTGGTGATTTTTGTTTTACCTTTTAAACTGCGACACCTCCACCGATGGCCCGATCTCCGTCAAACTTTGCACGCTTCCTCGGAATAATATGGCGCACATGCTCAGCTAATTTGGTGACGTTATGAGCAGAGCAGACCCTTTTTCAGTCATTTAAATGTCATTTTGCATAGGATATTATAGAGCATTTTACACCTTTATAACAGTTAAAGGGCCACCGGTGGCCCGACGTCCATAAAAGCTTCCAGGCCTCTTTAGGGCCAGGTGACGCATGCGCACGGCCGGTTTTGTGAGGTTGTATGCAAATCAGGCAGGAAGAGGGCCGCTTTCAGCCATTTCATGGGATTTGCCATACAGAAATACATCATTTTGGCACCTGTTTAACAGTTAGAGCGCCACCAAGTGGCCGGTCGCCCTGTCCTTTTTCACGCGACCACAGAATGAGCTCTCACACAGGCGCGTTGAGTTTGGTGCAAATATCTCGTTCCGTTGACGAGTTATAGGCAATTTAGTAAAAGGGGCCCCTCCCACTCGGAACGTTTCGGCGGCCCTTAGGGACCGTGAACCCAAATTTCCACTTTTTTTTGATAATTATTGACATTCGGACTCCATAGAATCTTGCCGCACTGGTTTGGTTCCGGCCGGCCCAAAAACCTAGGACTAGTTCGCAAAAGTAGGTTTTACGGAAAACCCAAAATACCCGAAAATGCACCCAGGGTGACGAGCCAATCCGAGGCATGCATCTTGTCCGGCTCGAGCCAAGGATTCCAACGATGTAAGACACTTGAGCCTACGCCCGACGGTTGAGGAGTTATGAGCCATTTCGTACTTTTGCCCGCTGTAGCGCCACCTATGGGCCAATCGGGGCGTGCCTTGGTGAGGCTGTAGGCGGTGAGAGTACTACCAGCCCCCAAAGTTTCAAGTCTCTACGACTTACGGTTCGTCCTGCCCGATCAGTTTTACGTGGAGAATGTTGCATGATGGGAAAATTAACAATAACAATAGGGTTTCAGCACTGAAGTGCTTGAACCCCTAATAAAAAGGGACTAAAAAGGCCTATAAAAAAAAAACCTTAGGGTCCACGCACTTGACGCTTGTGCTGCTGCTTTCCAAAAACTTTATCAAGCCTTTTAACATGTGCCTCGGAGAGGAGAAAGTCGCTTTTTTGCCTTTTTGGCTCATTTTTCATGGAAATGTGGTGATTTTTGTTTTACCTTTTAAACTGCGACACCTCCACCGATGGCCCGATCTCCGTCAAACTTTGCACGCTTCCTCGGAATAATATGGCGCACATGCTCAGCTAATTTGGTGACGTTATGAGCAGAGCAGACCCTTTTTCAGTCATTTAAATGTCATTTTGCATAGGATATTATAGAGCATTTTACACCTTTATAACAGTTAAAGGGCCACCGGTGGCCCGACGTCCATAAAAGCTTCCAGGCCTCTTTAGGGCCAGGTGACGCATGCGCACGGCCGGTTTTGTGAGGTTGTATGCAAATCAGGCAGGAAGAGGGCCGCTTTCAGCCATTTCATGGGATTTGCCATACAGAAATACATCATTTTGGCACCTGTTTAACAGTTAGAGCGCCACCAAGTGGCCGGTCGCCCTGTCCTTTTTCACGCGACCACAGAATGAGCTCTCACACAGGCGCGTTGAGTTTGGTGCAAATATCTCGTTCCGTTGACGAGTTATAGGCAATTTAGTAAAAGGGGCCCCTCCCACTCGGAACGTTTCGGCGGCCCTTAGGGACCGTGAACCCAAATTTCCACTTTTTTTTGATAATTATTGACATTCGGACTCCATAGAATCTTGCCGCACTGGTTTGGTTCCGGCCGGCCCAAAAACCTAGGACTAGTTCGCAAAAGTAGGTTTTACGGAAAACCCAAAATACCCGAAAATGCACCCAGGGTGACGAGCCAATCCGAGGCATGCATCTTGTCCGGCTCGAGCCAAGGATTCCAACGATGTAAGACACTTGAGCCTACGCCCGACGGTTGAGGAGTTATGAGCCATTTCGTACTTTTGCCCGCTGTAGCGCCACCTATGGGCCAATCGGGGCGTGCCTTGGTGAGGCTGTAGGCGGTGAGAGTACTACCAGCCCCCAAAGTTTCAAGTCTCTACGACTTACGGTTCGTCCTGCCCGATCAGTTTTACGTGGAGAATGTTGCATGATGGGAAAATTAACAATAACAATAGGGTTTCAGCACTGAAGTGCTTGAACCCCTAATAAAAAGGGACTAAAAAGGCCTATAAAAAAAAAACCTTAGGGTCCACGCACTTGACGCTTGTGCTGCTGCTTTCCAAAAACTTTATCAAGCCTTTTAACATGTGCCTCGGAGAGGAGAAAGTCGCTTTTTTGCCTTTTTGGCTCATTTTTCATGGAAATGTGGTGATTTTTGTTTTACCTTTTAAACTGCGACACCTCCACCGATGGCCCGATCTCCGTCAAACTTTGCACGCTTCCTCGGAATAATATGGCGCACATGCTCAGCTAATTTGGTGACGTTATGAGCAGAGCAGACCCTTTTTCAGTCATTTAAATGTCATTTTGCATAGGATATTATAGAGCATTTTACACCTTTATAACAGTTAAAGGGCCACCGGTGGCCCGACGTCCATAAAAGCTTCCAGGCCTCTTTAGGGCCAGGTGACGCATGCGCACGGCCGGTTTTGTGAGGTTGTATGCAAATCAGGCAGGAAGAGGGCCGCTTTCAGCCATTTCATGGGATTTGCCATACAGAAATACATCATTTTGGCACCTGTTTAACAGTTAGAGCGCCACCAAGTGGCCGGTCGCCCTGTCCTTTTTCACGCGACCACAGAATGAGCTCTCACACAGGCGCGTTGAGTTTGGTGCAAATATCTCGTTCCGTTGACGAGTTATAGGCAATTTAGTAAAAGGGGCCCCTCCCACTCGGAACGTTTCGGCGGCCCTTAGGGACCGTGAACCCAAATTTCCACTTTTTTTTGATAATTATTGACATTCGGACTCCATAGAATCTTGCCGCACTGGTTTGGTTCCGGCCGGCCCAAAAACCTAGGA
Source organism: Rhinichthys osculus (assembly GCA_029959095.1). Taxonomy (NCBI): domain Eukaryota; kingdom Metazoa; phylum Chordata; class Actinopteri; order Cypriniformes; family Leuciscidae; genus Rhinichthys; species Rhinichthys osculus. The sequence goes on along the minus strand of JARWKJ010000485.1, from coordinate 3,012 downwards.
CTAGTTCGCAAAAGTAGGTTTTACGGAAAACCCAAAATACCCGAAAATGCACCCAGGGTGACGAGCCAATCCGAGGCATGCATCTTGTCCGGCTCGAGCCAAGGATTCCAACGATGTAAGACACTTGAGCCTACGCCCGACGGTTGAGGAGTTATGAGCCATTTCGTACTTTTGCCCGCTGTAGCGCCACCTATGGGCCAATCGGGGCGTGCCTTGGTGAGGCTGTAGGCGGTGAGAGTACTACCAGCCCCCAAAGTTTCAAGTCTCTACGACTTACGGTTCGTCCTGCCCGATCAGTTTTACGTGGAGAATGTTGCATGATGGGAAAATTAACAATAACAATAGGGTTTCAGCACTGAAGTGCTTGAACCCCTAATAAAAAGGGACTAAAAAGGCCTATAAAAAAAAAACCTTAGGGTCCACGCACTTGACGCTTGTGCTGCTGCTTTCCAAAAACTTTATCAAGCCTTTTAACATGTGCCTCGGAGAGGAGAAAGTCGCTTTTTTGCCTTTTTGGCTCATTTTTCATGGAAATGTGGTGATTTTTGTTTTACCTTTTAAACTGCGACACCTCCACCGATGGCCCGATCTCCGTCAAACTTTGCACGCTTCCTCGGAATAATATGGCGCACATGCTCAGCTAATTTGGTGACGTTATGAGCAGAGCAGACCCTTTTTCAGTCATTTAAATGTCATTTTGCATAGGATATTATAGAGCATTTTACACCTTTATAACAGTTAAAGGGCCACCGGTGGCCCGACGTCCATAAAAGCTTCCAGGCCTCTTTAGGGCCAGGTGACGCATGCGCACGGCCGGTTTTGTGAGGTTGTATGCAAATCAGGCAGGAAGAGGGCCGCTTTCAGCCATTTCATGGGATTTGCCATATAGAAATACATCATTTTGGCACCTGTTTAACAGTTAGAGCGCCACCAAGTGGCCGGTCGCCCTGTCCTTTTTCACGCGACCACAGAATGAGCTCTCACACAGGCGCGTTGAGTTTGGTGCAAATATCTCGTTCCGTTGACGAGTTATAGGCAATTTAGTAAAAGGGGCCCCTCCCACTCGGAACGTTTCGGCGGCCCTTAGGGACCGTGAACCCAAATTTCCACTTTTTTTTGATAATTATTGACATTCGGACTCCATAGAATCTTGCCGCACTGGTTTGGTTCCGGCCGGCCCAAAAACCTAGGACTAGTTCGCAAAAGTAGGTTTTACGGAAAACCCAAAATACCCGAAAATGCACCCAGGGTGACGAGCCAATCCGAGGCATGCATCTTGTCCGGCTCGAGCCAAGGATTCCAACGATGTAAGACACTTGAGCCTACGCCCGACGGTTGAGGAGTTATGAGCCATTTCGTACTTTTGCCCGCTGTAGCGCCACCTATGGGCCAATCGGGGCGTGCCTTGGTGAGGCTGTAGGCGGTGAGAGTACTACCAGCCCCCAAAGTTTCAAGTCTCTACGACTTACGGTTCGTCCTGCCCGATCAGTTTTACGTGGAGAATGTTGCATGATGGGAAAATTAACAATAACAATAGGGTTTCAGCACTGAAGTGCTTGAACCCCTAATAAAAAGGGACTAAAAAGGCCTATAAAAAAAAAACCTTAGGGTCCACGCACTTGACGCTTGTGCTGCTGCTTTCCAAAAACTTTATCAAGCCTTTTAACATGTGCCTCGGAGAGGAGAAAGTCGCTTTTTTGCCTTTTTGGCTCATTTTTCATGGAAATGTGGTGATTTTTGTTTTACCTTTTAAACTGCGACACCTCCACCGATGGCCCGATCTCCGTCAAACTTTGCACGCTTCCTCGGAATAATATGGCGCACATGCTCAGCTAATTTGGTGACGTTATGAGCAGAGCAGACCCTTTTTCAGTCATTTAAATGTCATTTTGCATAGGATATTATAGAGCATTTTACACCTTTATAACAGTTAAAGGGCCACCGGTGGCCCGACGTCCATAAAAGCTTCCAGGCCTCTTTAGGGCCAGGTGACGCATGCGCACGGCCGGTTTTGTGAGGTTGTATGCAAATCAGGCAGGAAGAGGGCCGCTTTCAGCCATTTCATGGGATTTGCCATATAGAAATACATCATTTTGGCACCTGTTTAACAGTTAGAGCGCCACCAAGTGGCCGGTCGCCCTGTCCTTTTTCACGCGACCACAGAATGAGCTCTCACACAGGCGCGTTGAGTTTGGTGCAAATATCTCGTTCCGTTGACGAGTTATAGGCAATTTAGTAAAAGGGGCCCCTCCCACTCGGAACGTTTCGGCGGCCCTTAGGGACCGTGAACCCAAATTTCCACTTTTTTTTGATAATTATTGACATTCGGACTCCATAGAATCTTGCCGCACTGGTTTGGTTCCGGCCGGCCCAAAAACCTAGGACTAGTTCGCAAAAGTAGGTTTTACGGAAAACCCAAAATACCCGAAAATGCACCCAGGGTGACGAGCCAATCCGAGGCATGCATCTTGTCCGGCTCGAGCCAAGGATTCCAACGATGTAAGACACTTGAGCCTACGCCCGACGGTTGAGGAGTTATGAGCCATTTCGTACTTTTGCCCGCTGTAGCGCCACCTATGGGCCAATCGGGGCGTGCCTTGGTGAGGCTGTAGGCGGTGAGAGTACTACCAGCCCCCAAAGTTTCAAGTCTCTACGACTTACGGTTCGTCCTGCCCGATCAGTTTTACGTGGAGAATGTTGCATGATGGGAAAATTAACAATAACAATAGGGTTTCAGCACTGAAGTGCTTGAACCCCTAATAAAAAGGGACTAAAAAGGCCTATAAAAAAAAAACCTTAGGGTCCACGCACTTGACGCTTGTGCTGCTGCTTTCCAAAAACTTTATCAAGCCTTTTAACATGTGCCTCGGAGAGGAGAAAGTCGCTTTTTTGCCTTTTTGGCTCATTTTTCATGGAAATGTGGTGATTTTTGTTTTACCTTTTAAACTGCGACACCTCCACCGATGGCCCGATCTCCGTCAAACTTTGCACGCTTCCTCGGAATAATATGGC